>CM069862.1:38547412-39147412 GCA_036172795.1 Pelodytes ibericus
GGATGTGGTATGAAAGAGATGCGACTGCTACTCCTTGCACAGCACATATTACTGCCAAACGGACATTCAAAGATATTTGTTGACTGCCAGCGGTCTGCCACACAGTACTCAATATTTCCTAACCAATACTGCTTTGCGTGTCTTCCCTTCGATCTTGAGGTGCAAGGGAAATATATGTATATTGTAATTTTTTCCTTTTTGTAAAACAATAAAAGAATGAAATAAAAAAATAAAAAAAATATATATATATTTTTTAAATAGTGAAAATAGTGGCACTTGTATCATGACACTACATACAACTACCTTGATCCTTATCCATCTAATTGTTGAAGTTCATGTGAGTTCTAGGGCAATAGCTGCTTGTAACGGATCGCCTGGCACCCCGACTGGGTACCTCCGTTAAAGGATGCTCCTAGCGCCTCCTGAGGACTCCAAGCACTGCAGCAGACACCACAACCACCAAACCGGAGAAGCATATGAATCCTCCCAAGCATATGAATGCTGTAGGCAGTTGAATAGGAACCATACGAATAGGTTTACTCTCCTAGCAGTCAAACTGGAACAGCATATAATAAATCCTTCCCCCAATAATGAGACGACACTTCACTTTGAGGGTTAAGCAGGAACTTTTACAGCAAGATTGAACTACTTTATTTGACAAACAACACAGACTTATATACACCAAACTGCAATCAGATAACACTTGATTAAACAATAGAAAACTTAAACACATCACCAGTAAAGCAGTATCTAGCCACTTTAATCTGGAGCCAGAAGCAAGGTAGTCAGACTGGGTGGCTGACATAACTAAACAATGGAAGGCTTAAACACATTACAGACAGGGTCCATAATCTAAAGGCAAGAGGCGGGCAAGCAGCCCCCTCCAAGGACACGTGGCGAGGCCGGTTTCGCCACATTTCTCCCCTTTACCATCCAAACTAACAGGGTATCTGACCTCCTGCCGGTCAGTGCCCTGGTTAGTCCAGCAACCCACCCACGAAGCACAAACAGCAATACAACCCACCCACAATAACTGGTTACTACACCTGGATAAAATAGCAACTTGTCCATGTCCAGGTGCCTCACCACAGCTGTGCGGGGGGCTGGTAGACTGCCTTGGTGGGTTGCTGAGTGGGCAGAGACCAGCGGTACTCTGCCCGGGTGCCAGCGCTACCACTGAAGTAGCCTGGTTGGAGCCTGGTTGGGGGAGGGGGAGACCGACTGTCTCCCCTCTGGATACACTGCTCTGTGGCTGGGGGACAGGACCGACCGTCCCTGCCCCTGGGGCTGCAAGTGCAGAGACTACGGTCCCATCTGCATAGTTGTGGGGCTTAACATCTCCCCTTGGTGGGTTAGGCTGCCGCTGGAGAGAGGGTGTAACAAGCTCCTCTCTCTGAACTGTAGACTGCCGCTGGGGAGAGGGGGTAACCTGCTCCTCTCCCTGACACTCTCTTTGCTGGTGGAGAGGGGGACCAACTGTCTCCCCTTTCAATATTTTGTCCTGCGGCTGGGGTGCGAGACAGATGGTCTCTGCTTCCTGGGGTACACACTGCCGCTGGGGAGGAAGGACGGCACCTTCATCTCCCTGGGGTACACGCTGCCGCTGGGGAGGAAGGACTGCACCTTCTGCTCCCTGGGGTACACACTGCCGCTGGGGAGGAAGGACGGCACCTTCATCTCCCTGGGGTACACACTGCCGCTGGAGATCTGGGCCGACCGCCCAGCATCCCTGTAGGGCCGGTAGAGAGACCGCCATCCCATCTCCACCTGTCATCTGTGGGTCTTCCCAGGACCAGTCTATGAGGTCCCCTACTTCTGCCGCTGGTAGTGAAGCAGGGGGTACCTCGGCTGCGTTTTCCCAGCTGTAGGTTGGCAGGTCTGGGTCTCCCAGCCAGTTTTCCTGTTCTGTGTCTATGCCCTGTGGCTGACATGAGTTTAGTAGTTCCACATAGTCCATCTCTAGCTGTCGTTCCATGGCAGCCAAACGGTGGAGGTCTTGTCCCAGTCCCCTAGATCTCGGGCCCTGTACCATCTCACCCCGGTAATAAAAAATAGCCCAGTACCGTGACTCTGCTGGACTGCCAAAGTCGACGTCTTCTGCTAAGGCCTTCCACAACAGGCCAGGGCTAGTGTAGTTCTCCCCCTCCGGCTGGATGCCCTCTGCCCTCCATGTCTCTGGCTGGACAGTGCACCACCACAGTGCCCGGTATGAGGCGTCAAGGCTCAGTTCCCTTTCCACGAGGTACTCAAGTTGTCTGACCTGCTGCCCTCCGGGTTGGTCTCCCAGAAGCGGCATCCGCCAGGCCATTTGTTCCTCCAACCGGTATGCGACACCAGGAAGGCGCTGCTGCCGTTGATACTGGACTTCCTCCAGGGCATTGTACCATAGTTCTTGCCGGGCAATATCTCTCCAGTCCAATTCACCCTCTTCCTCAGGTGTGCGAGGTGCCCAAGGATCCACGAACCCCATTTTCCCAAATCTTTATGTAGACAGGGACGCTGTATAAACACTAGCGTCGCCTTCAATTTGTAAATCCAAACGACTGTGTCTCTGAGCTGCTTTACCTCGCACTAGGACGCCATCCCACCGCTTGCCACCAATGTAACGGATCGCCTGGCACCCCGACTGGGTACCTCCGTTAAAGGATGCTCCTAGCGCCTCCTGAGGACTCCAAGCACTGCAGCAGACACCACAACCACCAAACCGGAGAAGCATATGAATCCTCCCAAGCATATGAATGCTGTAGGCAGTTGAATAGGAACCATACGAATAGGTTTACTCTCCTAGCAGTCAAACTGGAACAGCATATAATAAATCCTTCCCCCAATAATGAGACGACACTTCACTTTGAGGGTTAAGCAGGAACTTTTACAGCAAGATTGAACTACTTTATTTGACAAACAACACAGACTTATATACACCAAACTGCAATCAGATAACACTTGATTAAACAATAGAAAACTTAAACACATCACCAGTAAAGCAGTATCTAGCCACTTTAATCTGGAGCCAGAAGCAAGGTAGTCAGACTGGGTGGCTGACATAACTAAACAATGGAAGGCTTAAACACATTACAGACAGGGTCCATAATCTAAAGGCAAGAGGCGGGCAAGCAGCCCCCTCCAAGGACACGTGGCGAGGCCGGTTTCGCCACACTGCTGCTATTTAAACAGCTGGATAGTTTAGATGGGTACTTTATTCTAAACAATGAGTTGCCCATTAGCGAAAATTCTGGTTGCTCTGCTCTCTTACTTGCAGATTTTGCTACTTATGATATATATACACACACACACACACACACACACAATTGTAGTAATTTAAGACTGAACAAACAGAAGACTAGCAGGCAGCAATGTGGCCCACCAGTTATTTTCTATGGTCCCCAGTGATCCATAAGCTTAATTATTCTAAACATCATTACTTTCACAAGTTTCAGCCGTCGAGTGCATGGGTCACGAATCATAGAGCTAAATTATATTTTCCTTGTCTGCCTCCTTTTAATACTGTAACTTTTCTAAATCCATAATACTCTTATTTCACCAACACATCCCTCCCCCTCTTGCCACAGTCTCACTTCCTATCTTTATTTGTTCTCTTTTAGTGTTGTGACTGACCGAGTCAGACATGTACAAGACTGACACAAGCTAGTATAAGTATAGTCAGTCACACATCTTCCATGAAACAACTGTATCCAACACGAATGAGACAGAAGCGATAAAATCATGATGATGTTTCAAAACCCAGCGAATAATTTCTAGAACATAAATTTTGGCTGCCATAATTTGGTTTGACAGGTGTTAGTTGCAGGCTAGATAAATGGAAACCGGCTTAGGTTGACTGACTTTCGTTATCAGTTAGAAAATATATGGAAAAGGAGAAATCCTAGTTGTATGAATTTCGTTTTCTCACATCATAGAAATGAAACAATTTTACTCCGCTCATCACTGTAGATGTTAATCAGGAGTCCACTAGACCAGGGCTTGACAAATTTAATTTGATTTTAGGAGCCAGAATTTTTTTTTAGGAGCCAGACAATCACGCAAACATAAACACAATTCATAAACAAACACGGCTACTTCACATATATACAAACACACCTACTTTACATATACACATATATCCAAACACCACACACACACACCTACTTTACATATACACAAATATCCAAACACCTCACACACACACCTACTTTACATATACACATATATACACAAACACCTCACACACACCTACTTTACAATACATACAAACACACACCCACCTCAGTCTTTTCTTGTGGGTTTTCTTCTTAACGTGTCCCCCTCCCTGCTGCTTTACCTCACTGCAGGGGAGGGGGACATTCATGCTGCAGCTGATCTCCGTTGGTCGGCCTGCTGAGTGCCAGGAAGTCACGTGACGACACCCGGCACTCAGACACCCGTTGCACGATGGGGCGGAGCTTGCATCGGCACAAACTTTACCCCCTCGCGCAGCGGAAAAAAATCAGATGGAAGCGGCATGGTGACCATGAGGCTGACAGCACACAGGCGCCAGGTCTAATTTCCTGGTCGCCATGGTGACCTGGCGCTTGTCGAGCCCTGCACTAGACTAACCCAGAAGCCACCCTTTCAGGAAGAGATCATAGTTTGTCGAGGTTATGGGATAATGATCTACATCTTGCTATTCTCTAATTAATCAAGCCTCTCCGAGATGGGACCCAATCTAGGTTTTATACACCCTATTTAATCAATGAATCATGATATTGCAAAACACAGCTAAATAAGCAGGATGTTATGTGTGACAGGACAACACAAAAACTTTATTGGTCCTCAAGATGCTTAAATGGCATTATCCAACTTTATTCATAACTACATAGACATACCAGTATCACAGGATGAAAATAGCTCTTTGAAAGTAGGAAACTTGAGTTACAAACCTTTCAACATTTAAACTGACCTTATTTTAGAGACGTACCATAGGAGACTGACCAAGGACAAGGTATGAAATGTAGTCAACACTTAATGTAGTTTGTTAGGTCAATAAGAACACGAACAACCCAAAATGCTTGACTAAAACTACATTTCAAGATGTAATAGTTTCAGGATGCCTGTATAATAGGATACTGGGAAACGCCGTTTTGAAGTTTACATCATCATGCATACTGCGCCCTGGACACAAGTATGATAGATAATATCATGCGCCTTTACAGAGAACACATCTTTCACTCACTACAAACAGGACCAGAAGTGGCTTGGTCATACTTGCATTAAAAAACCAATGCAGAGCCTTAGAGTATCTCTTTTATAGCTGAACTTACTTTTTCTTTTTTTTCTTAATGTATTTCTCTTGTGCAAATTCAGTCTTGTCACGAAATGTAGTGCTGTTTTCAATAAGCTGCTGAACAATCTCCTGCAATACCACAGAAAGTAAACCACATGAATACCTGCACACACACAAATGATAGTTATAGGAGTTTTTTCATGAATACCTACATACACACACCAATGATAGTTATAGAAGTTATCGCATGAATACCTACATACACAAAGGGTAGTTATAGGAGTTTTGCATGAATACCCACATACACAAAGTGTAGTTATAGGAGTTATTGCATGAATACCCACATACACAAAGTGTAGTTATAGGAGTTATTTCATGAATACCTACATACACGAAGGGTAGTTATAGGAGTTATTTCATGAATACCTACATACACAAAGTGTAGTTATAGGAGTTATTGCATGAATACCTACATACACAAAGTGTAGTTATAGGAGTTATTGCATGAATACCTACATACACGAATGGTAGTTATAGGAGTTATTGCATGAATACCTACATACACGAATGGTAGTTATAGGAGTTATTGCATGAATACCTACATACACGAATGGTAGTTATAGGAGTTTTGCATGAATACCTACATACACGAAGGGTAGTTATAGGAGTTATTTCATGAATACCTACATACACGAAGGGTAGTTATAGGAGTTATTGCATGAATACCTACATACATACACGAATGGTAGTTATAGGAGTTATTGCATGAATACCTACATACACACACCAATGATAGTTATAGAAGTTATTTCATGAATACCTACATACACAAAGGGTAGTTATAGGAGTTTTGCATGAATACCCACATACACAAAGTGTAGTTATAGGAGTTATTTCATGAATACCTACATACACGAAGGGTAGTTATAGGAGTTATTGCATGAATACCTACATACACGAATGGTAGTTATAGGAGTTATTGCATGAATACCTACATACATACACGAATGGTAGTTATAGGAGTTATTGCATGAATACCTACATACACACACCAATGATAGTTATAGAAGTTATTTCATGAATACCTACATACACAAAGTGTAGTTATAGGAGTTATTGCATGAATACCCACATACACAAAGTGTAGTTATAGGAGTTATTTCATGAATACCTACATACACGAAGGGTAGTTTTAGGAGTTATTGCATGAATACCTACATACATTTCTGTAAGTAGGAAATTAATTAATAACCTTTTTAACACACCAAGCGTTATCAAGATTACTCTTCATTCCAAGGTTGGGCAAACCGTACTAAACAGAGAACGTTTAGCTTGTACTGATGAACACTGCATGAATCTCTGATGTCACATTGCTACCTTGCCCTATACAAGGTTCTTAGAAATAAATGCAAATAAAAAGGTTGTAAAGGAGGACGTCAGACACGTCTTTCCCGAAAAAGTAAACAAAAAAAACATATATTGATTTAGAGGAAACCACCTGCATAAATCCGTCATTCCACACTGATGCTACATGCTAACATCAACAATGTATGAGGGATTTGATGCAGCATTGATGGATAATATGAATTTTTCAGTGCATGGATTGTAAAATAGAAACGGTAAAAGAAAATAAGTTCTACTATTAAAATAAAAGCCACAAATATGCAAAAGAAATGCAATATGGCCTCCAGTTTATCATTAGATGAACAGATTTTATGGGGGTCTAGCCCAAAATGATAGCATGTGAATTACACCCCAGTATGATACCATCCTTTTTATACACACCTCAATGCTTACTGTTTACCTCTCTTCAGCCTATGTTATTTTTTTTATTTTTTTAGCTATTCTTACTTCAGGTCTTCTCTTACCCTGCACTTCCTACAATCTCAGATCCTGCACCAACCCGTCACTAGCTGTCCCTCACTTCAAAAAGGAAGCGGGCCGAGGTGCGTTCTCTTTCAGAGCTCCTCAGCAGCCTTCCTGTTTCTGCCAAATAATCATCTAGTCTAAAATCCCTGAAAATAAGCATCTCCTAAATCCTCAAAACAGATTGTAGCTGTTATTAGTTTACAAACTCCTTTGTTTACTGTACATGTTGTTCCTTTTTTGTTTCAATAATGATTTACCCTGTCTCCTACCAACTTGTTTAATATATGTATGTATCTATTTTTAATCTACTGTTAAATGTGTAACTGTGCAATTCCATTCTGGACTGGGTCCCCAGGACATACTTGAAAACGAGAGAAATCTCAATGTATTCTTCCTGGTAAAACACTTTCTAAATAAAATAAAAATAAAAAAAAATCATATTATGTGGTCATACTACTTAACTCTAATTCGAAAATATTTCACCTATTTTTTTTTTTTTTTTAAAACCTCTCAAAATCTACAATCAAATCCATTATTTATTTTTTTCATTTTGAATTGCCACTTGCAATGCATTTAATAATAATAATACAATATATTCTAGTTCTCAATAACACCTTCTAGCCACATTCCACTTTTCAAAAAAAAAAAAAAAGAGTTGACCGTCAAGTATAATTGGATCAAATGGCTTAAATATCACACCAATTACAACAGTAGAAGGGAAAAGTATATTAGAAAAAAATATCTTCAAACCCGGTATTGTTTTTCACCGATCCAGTCTGTTGAAATCAATTCCCGTAATCACATTCAGTTGACACTTCTATTATGTCCTCGAATTACAACTCAAAAAACAATCTCCAGTTGGAAAAAGCTTCAAAACCTGTGGTACCAAATCGCATCCCCTCCCTCATAATTCTATCCGTAGGAAAATGGTATTGCGAGCACTATATAATGGAATACGCCATGTATCTGCAACGGAGAACATTTGTGGTAACCTTTTGTTCTAGTGCGTGGAAGGTTGTTGAGTGCCATCAAATCGATTAACCTTATGTTTTCAGACAAAGACAACAGTGATCACGGGAAGTCACAACCTTATTGTTGCACATAAATATGTTCTACAAAAGAAAGAGCCTTAAGAATGCTCTATCACAACAAGCTTTGAGGCCCTTGGGCAAGACAAGTATGCTAAGAGTTTTACCGTATTTACTAGTTATCTAATAAGCACCTTTTTTGACCAAATTTGTGTGTGCATTAGAATCGATGGCACAGATTTGTGTGTTTCATATTGCAACTTAAACCAAAAAAAACCACTCAATTTTGCCATCAATAAAAAGGAAAGCACAATGCAATAAAGACAAACTGCGCATGCGTACTACCGTCTCTTACTTGTAGAAATCCCATCATATTGTTGTATAGCAGTGTCATTCATGATAAAACTATGGTAAATTGATAGCATAAGCTAATTGTTATAAAATAAAATAAAAAATACTTCTTGTACAAATTACATTCGCCGGTGAAAACATTTTTTGACTTCAAGGTGTCAAAATTTGAAATGTGCATTAGATTTGCGTAAATACGGTAGATGCAAACTATTAAACAAATTCATGTCTGCCCACAATACCACGTGCAGGTAATTGTTCAAAAAACCAACATGTAATCAAGATAAGAAAAAGGAACAGTGTGAGCAGAGTCTTCATGTTTACAGGCTTGCTATATTTTATAAAAATTAGAAGGGGAGGATGTATGGTTATAGACTGCCTGGTAAATTAGGACTTCGACAAGACATATTCCCTGAACTAAGAAGTTAGCTGTGTGTTAAAATGAAAAGAAGAAAATCAATACAGTCATGTGTCAAGATAATGAGAAACCGTGTCCAGTATACATATCCACAAAGTACACATCCAGCAGCAGAAATGTTACTGTGACTTGTCTTGTAATTTGTTTTTATTATTATAAATATACAAAATTTACAATTACATATATTACTGCACACAATAGTACATGCATATAAGTGTAAATATTAAGTATATTATCATTGTAAAATTCTGCTCGATTTTGCTAAAGTTAACCTTAATATCTCTAGTATCAATAAATACATTTATATTAAACATATCCTTTGTTGTTTGTGGTTATACATGTTTGGAAAGCGTACAAGCTATCACTGCGGATTTACATAGATACACATTAAAAAAAAAAAAAAAAAAAATAATCAAGGTGTGAGCCCATGAGAGGTAGAAGGGGTCCCCCCCCCCCCCGGTAGTGTGAGGGGCTTGTCTTGTTATTATAACAGACTGTGTGTGTGGAGAGGTGTGACTGTGTGTGTGTGTGTGTGGAGAGGTGTGACTGTGTGTGTGGAGAGGTGTGACTGTGTGTGTGTGTGTGTGGAGAGGTGTGACTGTGTGTGTGTGTGTGTGTGTGTGTGTGGAGAGGTGTGACTGTGTGTGTGTGTGTGTGGAGAGGTGTGACTGTGTGTGTGGAGAGGTGTGACTGTGTGGAGAGGTGTGACTGTGTGTGTGTGTGTGGAGAGGTGTGACTGTGTGTGTGTGTGTGTGTGTGTGTGTAGAGGTGTGACTGTGTGTGTGTGTGTGTGTGTGGAGAGGTGTGACTGTGTGTGTGTGTGTGTGTGTGTGTGTGTGGAGAGGTGTGACTGTGTGTGTGTGTGTGTGTGTGTGTGGAGAGGTGTGACTGTGTGTGTGTGTGGAGAGGTGTGACTGTGTGTGTGTGTGTGTGTGTGGAGAGGTGTGACTGTGTGTGTGTGTGTGTGTGTGTGTGGAGAGGTGTGACTGTGTGTGTGTGGAGAGGTGTGACTGTGTGTGTGTGTGGAGAGGTGTGACTGTGTGTGTGTGTGGAGAGGTGTGACTGTGTGTGTGTGTGGAGAGGTGTGACTGTGTGTGTGTGGAGATGTGTGACTGTGTGTGTGTGTGGAGAGGTGTGACTGTGTGTGTGTGTGTGTGTGTGTGGAGAGGTGTGACTGTGTGTGTGTGTGTGTGTGTGGAGAGGTGTGACTGTGTGTGTGTGTGTGTGTGTGGAGAGGTGTGACTGTGTGTGTGTGGAGAGGTGTGACTGTGTGTGTGTGGAGAGGTGTGACTGTGTGTGTGTGGAGAGGTGTGACTGTGTGTGTGTGTGTGTGTGTGGAGAGGTGTGACTGTGTGTGTGGAGAGGTGTGACTGTGTGTGTGTGTGTGTGTGTGTGTGGAGAGGTGTGACTGTGTGTGTGGAGAGGTGTGACTGTGTGTGGAGAGGTGTGACTGTGTGTGTGTGGAGAGGTGTGACTGTGTGTGTGTGTGTGTGTGTGTGGAGAGGTGTGACTGTGTGTGTGTGTGTGGAGAGGTGTGACTGTGTGTGTGTGTGTGTGTGTGTGTGGAGAGGTGTGACTGTGTGTGTGTGGAGAGGTGTGACTGTGTGTGACTGTGTGTGTGTGTGTGTGGAGAGGTGTGACTGTGTGTGTGTGTGTGTGTGTGGAGAGGAGTGACTGTGTGTGTGTGGAGAGGTGTGACTGTGTGTGTGTGTGGAGAGGTGTGACTGTGTGTGTGTGTGGAGAGGTGTGACTGTGTGTGTGTGTGGAGAGGTGTGACTGTGTGTGTGTGTGTGTGTGGAGAGGTGTGACTGTGTGTGTGTGTGTGGAGAGGTGTGACTGTGTGTGTGTGTGTGTGTGGAGAGGTGTGACTGTGTGTGTGTGTGTGTGGAGAGGTGTGACTGTGTGTGTGGAGAGGTGTGACTGTGTGTGTGTGTGTGTGTGTGTGGAGAGGTGTGACTGTGTGTGTGTGGAGAGGTGTGACTGTGTGTGTGTGTGTGTGGAGAGGTGTGACTGTGTGTGTGGAGAGGTGTGACTGTGTGTGTGTGTGTGGAGAGGTGTGACTGTGTGTGTGGAGAGGTGTGACTGTGTGTGTGGAGAGGTGTGACTGTGTGTGTGTGTGTGTGTGTGGAGAGGTGTGACTGTGTGTGTGTGTGTGTGGAGAGGTGTGACTGTGTGTGTGTGTGTGTGTGTGGAGAGGTGTGACTGTGTGTGTGTGTGGAGAGGTGTGACTGTGTGTGTGTGTGTGTGTGTGTGTGTGGAGAGGTGTGACTGTGTGTGTGTGTGTGTGTGTGGAGAGGTGTGACTGTGTGTGTGTGTGTGTGGAGAGGTGTGACTGTGTGTGTGTGTGGAGAGGTGTGACTGTGTGTGTGTGTGGAGAGGTGTGACTGTGTGTGTGTGTGTGTGGAGAGGTGTGACTGTGTGTGTGTGTGTGGAGAGGTGTGACTGTGTGTGTGTGGAGAGGTGTGACTGTGTGTGTGTGTGTGGAGAGGTGTGACTGTGTGTGTGTGTGTGGAGAGGTGTGACTGTGTGTGTGTGTGTGGAGAGGTGTGACTGTGTGTGTGTGGAGAGGTGTGACTGTGTGTGTGTGGAGAGGTGTGACTGTGTGTGTGTGGAGAGGTGTGACTGTGTGTGTGTGGAGAGGTGTGACTGTGTGTGTGTGGAGAGGTGTGACTGTGTGTGTGTGTGTGTGTGTGTGTGTGGAGAGGTGTGACTGTGTGTGTGTGTGTGTGTGTGTGTGTGGAGAGGTGTGACTGTGTGTGTGTGTGTGTGTGGAGAGGTGTGACTGTGTGTGTGTGTGTGGAGAGGTGTGACTGTGTGTGTGTGTGTGGAGAGGTGTGACTGTGTGTGTGTGTGTGGAGAGGTGTGACTGTGTGTGTGTGTGTGTGTGTGTGTGTGTGTGTGTGTGTGTGTGTGGAGAGGTGTGACTGTGTGTGTGGAGAGGTGTGACTGTGTGTGTGTGTGTGTGGAGAGGTGTGACTGTGTGTGTGTGGAGAGGTGTGACTGTGTGTGTGTGTGTGTGGAGAGGTGTGACTGTGTGTGTGTGGAGAGGTGTGACTGTGTGTGTGTGTGTGTGTGTGTGGAGAGGTGTGACTGTGTGTGTGTGTGGAGAGGTGTGACTGTGTGTGTGTGTGTGGAGAGGTGTGACTGTGTGTGTGTGTGGAGAGGTGTGACTGTGTGTGTGTGTGTGGAGAGGTGTGACTGTGTGTGTGTGTGGAGAGGTGTGACTGTGTGTGTGTGTGTGGAGAGGTGTGACTGTGTGTGTGTGTGTGTGTGTGTGTGTGGAGAGGTGTGAGTGTGTGTGTGTGTGGAGAGGTGTGACTGTGTGTGTGTGTGTGGAGAGGTGTGACTGTGTGTGTGTGTGTGGAGAGGTGTGACTGTGTGTGTGTGGAGAGGTGTGACTGTGTGTGTGTGTGTGTGGAGAGGTGTGACTGTGTGTGTGTGTGTGTGGAGAGGTGTGACTGTGTGTGTGTGTGTGGAGAGGTGTGACTGTGTGTGTGGAGAGGTGTGACTGTGTGTGTGTGTGTGTGTGTGTGGAGAGGTGTGACTGTGTGTGTGTGGAGAGGTGTGACTGTGTGTGTGTGTGTGTGTGTGTGTGTGGAGAGGTGTGACTGTGTGTGTGTGTGTGGAGAGGTGTGACTGTGTGTGTGTGTGTGGAGAGGTGTGACTGTGTGTGTGTGTGTGTGTGTGTGTGTGTGTGTGGAGAGGTGTGACTGTGTGTGTGTGTAGAGGTGTGACTGTGTGTGTGTGTGTGGAGAGGTGTGACTGTGTGTGTGGAGAGGTGTGACTGTGTGTGTGTGGAGAGGTGTGACTGTGTGTGTGTGTGTGTGTGTGTGTGGAGAGGTGTGACTGTGTGTGTGTGTGTGTGTGGAGAGGTGTGACTGTGTGTGTGTGTGTGGAGAGGTGTGACTGTGTGTGTGTGTGTGTGTGTGTGTGTGTGTGTGTGTGTGGAGAGGTGTGACTGTGTGTGTGTGTGTGTGTGTGTGGAGAGGTGTGACTGTGTGTGTGTGGAGAGGTGTGACTGTGTGTGTGTGTGTGTGTGGAGAGGTGTGACTGTGTGTGTGTGTGTGTGTGTGTGTGTGTGTGTGGAGAGGTGTGACTGTGTGTGTGTGTGTGTGTGTGTGTGTGTGTGGAGAGGTGTGACTGTGTGTGTGTGGAGAGGTGTGACTGTGTGTGTGTGTGTGTGTGGAGAGGTGTGACTGTGTGTGTGTGTGGAGAGGTGTGACTGTGTGTGTGTGTGGAGAGGTGTGACTGTGTGTGTGTGTGTGTGTGGAGAGGTGTGACTGTGTGTGTGTGTGTGTGTGGAGAGGTGTGACTGTGTGTGTGTGGAGAGGTGTGACTGTGTGTGTGTGTGTGGAGAGGTGTGACTGTGTGTGTGTGTGGAGAGGTGTGACTGTGTGTGTGTGTGTGTGTGTGTGTGTGTGGAGAGGTGTGACTGTGTGTGTGTGGAGAGGTGTGACTGTGTGTGTGACTGTGTGTGTGTGTGGAGAGGTGTGACTGTGTGTGTGTGTGGAGAGGTGTGACTGTGTGTGTGTGTGTGTGTGTGGGGAGAGGTGTGACTGTGTGTGTGTGTGTGTGTGTGTGTGGAGAGGTGTGACTGTGTGTGTGTGTGTGTGTGGAGAGGTGTGACTGTGTGTGTGTGTGGAGAGGTGTGACTGTGTGTGTGTGTGTGTGTGTGGAGAGGTGTGACTGTGTGTGTGTGTGTGTGTGGGGAGAGGTGTGTGTGTGTGTGTGTGTGTGGAGAGGTGTGACTGTGTGTGTGTGTGTGTGTGTGTGGAGAGGTGTGACTGTGTGTGTGTGTGTGGAGAGGTGTGACTGTGTGTGTGTGTGTGGAGAGGTGTGACTGTGTGTGTGTGGAGAGGTGTGACTGTGTGTGTGTGTGTGTGGAGAGGTGTGACTGTGTGTGTGTGTGTGTGGAGAGGTGTGACTGTGTGTGTGTGTGTGGAGAGGTGTGACTGTGTGTGTGGAGAGGTGTGACTGTGTGTGTGTGTGTGTGTGTGTGTGGAGAGGTGTGACTGTGTGTGTGTGGAGAGGTGTGACTGTGTGTGTGTGTGTGTGTGTGTGTGGAGAGGTGTGACTGTGTGTGTGTGTGTGGAGAGGTGTGACTGTGTGTGTGTGTGTGGAGAGGTGTGACTGTGTGTGTGTGTGTGTGTGTGTGTGTGTGTGGAGAGGTGTGACTGTGTGTGTGTGTAGAGGTGTGACTGTGTGTGTGTGTGTGGAGAGGTGTGACTGTGTGTGTGGAGAGGTGTGACTGTGTGTGTGTGGAGAGGTGTGACTGTGTGTGTGTGTGTGTGTGGAGAGGTGTGACTGTGTGTGTGTGTGTGTGTGGAGAGGTGTGACTGTGTGTGTGTGTGTGTGGAGAGGTGTGACTGTGTGTGTGTGTGTGTGTGTGTGTGTGTGTGTGTGTGTGTGGGAGAGGTGTGACTGTGTGTGTGTGTGTGTGTGTGTGGAGAGGTGTGACTGTGTGTGTGTGGAGAGGTGTGACTGTGTGTGTGTGTGTGTGTGGAGAGGTGTGACTGTGTGTGTGTGTGTGTGTGTGTGTGTGTGGAGAGGTGTGACTGTGTGTGTGTGTGTGTGTGTGTGTGTGGAGAGGTGTGACTGTGTGTGTGTGGAGAGGTGTGACTGTGTGTGTGTGTGTGTGTGGAGAGGTGTGACTGTGTGTGTGTGTGGAGAGGTGTGACTGTGTGTGTGTGTGGAGAGGTGTGACTGTGTGTGTGTGTGTGTGTGGAGAGGTGTGACTGTGTGTGTGTGTGTGTGTGGAGAGGTGTGACTGTGTGTGTGTGGAGAGGTGTGACTGTGTGTGTGTGTGTGGAGAGGTGTGACTGTGTGTGTGTGTGGAGAGGTGTGACTGTGTGTGTGTGTGTGTGTGTGTGTGTGTGTGGAGAGGTGTGACTGTGTGTGTGTGGAGAGGTGTGACTGTGTGTGTGACTGTGTGTGTGTGTGGAGAGGTGTGACTGTGTGTGTGTGTGGAGAGGTGTGACTGTGTGTGTGTGTGTGTGTGTGGGAGAGGTGTGACTGTGTGTGTGTGTGTGTGTGTGTGTGTGTGGAGAGGTGTGACTGTGTGTGTGTGTGTGTGTGGAGAGGTGTGACTGTGTGTGTGTGTGGAGAGGTGTGACTGTGTGTGTGTGTGTGTGTGTGTGTGGAGAGGTGTGACTGTGTGTGTGTGTGTGTGTGGGGAGAGGTGTGTGTGTGTGTGTGTGTGTGGAGAGGTGTGACTGTGTGTGTGTGTGTGTGTGTGTGGAGAGGTGTGACTGTGTGTGTGTGTGGAGAGGTGTGACTGTGTGTGTGTGTGTGTGGAGAGGTGTGACTGTGTGTGTGTGGAGAGGTGTGACTGTGTGTGTGTGTGGAGAGGTGTGACTGTGTGTGTGTGGAGAGGTGTGACTGTGTGTGGAGAGGTGTGACTGTGTGTGTGTGTGGAGAGGTGTGACTGTGTGTGTGTGTGGAGAGGTGTGACTGTGTGTGTGTGTGTGTGGAGAGGTGTGTGTGTGTGTGTGTGTGGAGAGGTGTGACTGTGTGTGTGTGTGTGTGTGTGTGTGTGTGTGTGTGTGGAGAGGTGTGACTGTGTGTGTGTGTGGAGAGGTGTGACTGTGTGTGTGTGTGTGTGTGTGTGTGTGGAGAGGTGTGACTGTGTGTGTGTGTGTGTGGAGAGGTGTGACTGTGTGGAGAGGTGTGACTGTGTGTGTGTGGAGAGGTGTGACTGTGTGTGTGTGTGTGTGTGTGGAGAGGTGTGACTGTGTGTGTGTGTGTGTGTGTGTGGAGAGGTGTGACTGTGTGGAGAGGTGTGACTGTGTGTGTGTGTGTGTGGAGAGGTGTGACTGTGTGTGTGTGGAGAGGTGTGTGTGTGTGTGTGTGTGTGTGTGGAGAGGTGTGACTGTGTGTGTGTGTGTGTGGAGAGGTGTGACTGTGTGTGTGTGTGGAGAGGTGTGACTGTGTGTGTGTGGAGAGGTGTGACTGTGTGTGTGTGTGTGTGTGTGTGGAGAGGTGTGACTGTGTGTGTGTGTGTGTGGAGAGGTGTGACTGTGTGTGTGTGGAGAGGTGTGACTGTGTGTGTGTGTGTGTGTGTGTGGAGAGGTGTGACTGTGTGTGTGTGTGTGTGTGGAGAGGTGTGACTGTGTGTGTGTGTGTGTGTGTGGAGAGGTGTGACTGTGTGTGTGTGTGTGTGTGTGTGGAGAGGTGTGACTGTGTGTGTGTGTGTGGAGAGGTGTGACTGTGTGTGTGTGTGTGGAGAGGTGTGACTGTGTGTGTGTGTGGAGAGGTGTGACTGTGTGTGTGTGTGGAGAGGTGTGACTGTGTGTGTGTGTGTGTGGAGAGGTGTGACTGTGTGTGTGTGTGTGTGGAGAGGTGTGACTGTGTGTGTGTGTGGAGAGGTGTGACTGTGTGTGTGTGGAGAGGTGTGACTGTGTGTGTGTGGAGAGGTGTGACTGTGTGTGGAGAGGTGTGACTGTGTGTGTGTGTGTGTGGAGAGGTGTGACTGTGTGTGTGTGTGTGTGTGGAGAGGTGTGACTGTGTGTGTGTGGAGAGGTGTGACTGTGTGTGTGTGGAGAGGTGTGACTGTGTGTGTGTGGAGAGGTGTGACTGTGTGTGTGTGGAGAGGTGTGACTGTGTGTGTGTGTGGAGAGGTGTGACTGTGTGTGTGTGGAGAGGTGTGAGTGTGTGTGTGTGTGTGTGTGTGTGTGGAGAGGTGTGACTGTGTGTGTGTGTGTGTGGAGAGGTGTGACTGTGTGTGTGTGTGTGTGTGTGGAGAGGTGTGACTGTGTGTGTGTGTGTGTGTGTGGAGAGGTGTGACTGTGTGTGTGTGTGTGTGTGGAGAGGTGTGACTGTGTGTGTGTGTGGAGAGGTGTGACTGTGTGTGTGTGTGTGTGTGTGTGTGTGGAGAGGTGTGACTGTGTGTGTATGTGGAGAGGTGTGACTGTGTGTGTGTGGAGAGGTGTGACTGTGTGTGTGTGTGTGTGTGTGTGTGTGTGTGTGTGTGGAGAGGTGTGACTGTGTGTGTGTGTGTGTGTGGAGAGGTGTGACTGTGTGTGACTGTGTGTGTGTGTGTGTGGAGAGGTGTGACTGTGTGTGTGTGTGTGTGGAGAGGTGTGTGTGTGTGTGTGTGGAGAGGTGTGACTGTGTGTGTGTGTGTGTGGAGAGGTGTGACTGTGTGTGTGTGGAGAGGTGTGACTGTGTGTGTGTGTGTGGAGAGGTGTGACTGTGTGTGTGTGTGTGGAGAGGTGTGACTGTGTGTGTGTGTGTGTGTGTGGAGAGGTGTGACTGTGTGTGTGTGTGTGTGTGTGTGGAGAGGTGTGACTGTGTGTGTGTGGAGAGGTGTGACTGTGTGTGTGTGTGGAGAGGTGTGACTGTGTGTGTGTGTGGAGAGGTGTGACTGTGTGTGTGTGTGGAGAGGTGTGACTGTGTGTGTGTGTGGAGAGGTGTGACTGTGTGTGTGTGTGTGTGTGTGTGTGGAGAGGTGTGACTGTGTGTGTGTGTGTGGAGGTGTGAGTGTGTGTGGAGGTGTGACTGTGTGTGTGTGTGGAAGTGTGACTGTGTGTGTGGAAGTGTGACTGTGTGTGTGGAAGTGTGACTGTGTGTGTGTGTGTGTGTGTGTGTAAGTGTGACTGTGTGTGTGTGTAAGTGTGACTGTGTGTGACTGTAAGTGTGACTGTGTGGGTGTGACTGTGTGGGTGTGACTGTGTGGGTGTGACTGTGTGGGTGTGACTGTGTGGGTGTGCAAGTGTGGGTGTGCAAGTGTGACTGTGTGGGTGTGCAAGTGTGACTGTGTGGGTGTGCAAGTGTGACTGTGTGGGTGTGCAAGTGTGGGTGTGCAAGTGTGACTGTGTGGGTGTGCAAGTGTGACTGTGTGGGTGTGCAAGTGTGACTGTGTGGGTGTGCAAGTGTGACTGTGTGGGTGTGCAAGTGTGACTGTGTGTGTTTGGAAGTGTGAATGCGTGTGTGGAAGTGTGAATGCGTGTGTGTGTGTGGAAGTGTGAATGCGTGTGTGTGTAAATGCGACTGTGTATTTGAGAGTGTGTGTATGTAAGTGTAACTTTGTGTGTAAGAATGACTGTGTATTTGTATTTGTGTGTGTGTGTGTAGGCACGTATGAATGTGTGTGCATTTAATTTGAGTATGTTTTTTATTGCTGGGGAATCAACACATTCACACTGTGCATTACTGTGAGAGAAAATTATATACATATACACACACACACACACACACACATTCTTTCAATGAAACATGAATGCGGCCTACGTACAAATAGATTTACGGTGATGTGGCCCACTGAAAAACAAAAACTTGGACACCCCAGAACTATTGTATTGCAGAAAAAATAAAAAAAAGGTTCTACTACACACATACATATTTTGCATACTCTTCATATAATTCTCCAGTTTAACAAAAAAGGTGGACGTCAAACTGTTAACAATACAATCTTCCAACCTATCCGTTTATTTGTGGTCATATAAATATATAGCCTCCTGACCCTTTCCTGCAGTGACCAAATCTTGACTAGGAAGCTGCATGAGTATATTAACAAATTATTATGAATTAAAAAAGGGGAATGGGGTTATTTTTACTGCAGCATAAGAAATTCCGTAAACGTATGCGTACAACGTTGGTATACTGGGGTGAGTGTAAATATAACTACTGAACATATACAGGAACAATAAATGTAATATTCAATATCTAAAAAGTACATGTCATAGTAAAAACCAAACAAACCTAAAAACTGAAAATGATACAGTATTTCTGATGTTATAACACCAGAGATGGTGTATAGACCATCACGTGGTATCAGGGTTTTTTATTCTATTTTAACTTTTTTTTAGGAAAAAAAATATAAAATACATACAAATAAATTCCACATAAAACATTCTGAAAAATTGAGACACACACACACACACCACACACACACACACCACCTTCATCCATACACATACATCCCTTGGAAATTATTTTAATAGGTTCTATTGTATGATTTCCCCCGCCATTAATATTTTACTTAATTCTTAATTCCAACCAAGGAGATCAGATCTTATTGTAAAACTAGATTTTATCTTGGTTATTTATATAGTGACATTTTTACATTGTTGCTTGAAAAATTGGGAAAAGTTTCCTACTCCTAAAAAGTTTACTGGCTATATAAAAATGTAATTTCTTGTTTTCCGGTTATAGTCGTAGATATTCCAAAATGAAATAAGGCTAATTTAGATTCTAGTTGTAGATCTTTCCTAATTAGTCTAGATGTTACTCTCGAGACGTGTAGTCAAAATTCTTTAGTAATTTTCACTGTCCCACCATATGTGGGAAAGGCTGCCCAGGTGTTTTTAGCATCGCTGGCATGTAGAATTACTAGCAGAATAGATTATTTTATTTAATCTGTTGAGGGTCAAGTACCACCTATAAAAGTAATTTGAAATAGGTCTTCACTGAATTTAAGTAGCAGTTCATGGATTTTGTCATCTTTATTGCTGTCAACCAGTCTGTCTCTTCTGCTTTGATCAGCAGGTCTTTTTCCCATGTTGTTATAATTGTCTGATGTTTAAACAGAGTTCCTAGGCTAACCGTTAGTTTTCCTTCCAGATTTACTTTTCCATTGACCTTTAAGCATGGACACTATTAGCTCATTTTCTGTATGCACTCTGTTATATTTTTCTCTATTAAAGCTTTTAACACTCAGGTAGGAGAATATATCAGATGTAGCTAAACTAAATGTAGTTAGCAGGTCATTGTAGGGGATACATCTGCCATTAAGAATTAATTGGCTAGCAGAGAGACAATATTCGCCTCAAGGGAAGATGACTGGTTCCCCAGGGTCAAGATTATTTTTGTTCGCAAAAAAGACCGCTTATTTTATTTCTCCTCAACTCTATTTTTGAGTAATCCCTAATACTTTGAGCCAATCGTTCTAAAGAGAAAATATATAATATATAATAGAATAATGCTGGGGAAAAAAGATGAAGGTGCACTTCAAAAAGGATAGATGAAAGTTTAATATAATAATAAAAAGCTAAAAATAGAAGTGATAGAAGAGTCCACATGGAGATCCACTGAGATCTGAGAGCCATGCGGGAGATGACCGTCACCCTGACAAAAATCCATTGATGGTTGAAACGCATTGGTAAATGTCTGTTCAGGACCACCATACTCAAACACTGAGTTGTGACAGTTTCAGCAACAGCAAGTTCCTGGCTCTGCTCATTCACCTTCCCTGTGATAATTAAGGAGATCAGTTTGTAGTTTTTAATTTCCTTTTTATCCTCGTCTTCCTTCAAAATGGGGCTTATGTTTGCAAGAAGCATCTCCTTTGAATTTCTTATATTGTCAAATAATCTCAGAAGATAAGAGGAAGTCTCTTCAATATAAGTCCTAAAGAAAAGATATTTGAGAATCTGTAGGGGCCAGGGACTATTTTTTTTTAAAAATATTTTCAATTGTCTTTCTTTCTTGCAAGGTGAAACGTTTATTTAATAAATTCAGATCATTCTCTTCTATTTTTGGAAGGTCTAGTTTACGTAAATATTTGTTAACATAATTGTTTTCCTTCTTCTTTGGATAGTCTCGGATTAATATTTAAATTATATAACATTTTTATAGAAACTAGAGAACGCCTCTCATATTTTTCTTGGCTCTAATATGGTTTTGCTATGTTTTTTCAGTCTATTGGGAACAATTTTATCTGCCTCTATTATATAATTTGTCGGAAAACTCATCAGTTGTTCCTTCTTTTGTTCTGTAATTTTTTTCACATATCGTATTGTGAGGGTTTTATTCATACATTTTTCCAACCGTGCCAAATTCAATTTGTAATTGTTGGTAAGTCTGATCTCTTTTTTTCCCAATTGAACCAGTCTTGATGAGAAAGACCTTTAGACCATCTTTAAAAAGCACACCAGAGGGTTGTTTTAAAATTGTTTTAGGGTATTCTCCCAAAACAAATTGGAGATATCATTCTGTATTTCATCACTAATTTCATTTTTCAGTCACTAATTCTAGTTTTTCTTTTGTTGGTTACAAGGTGGACTGGAGCATAGTCACAGCAGATAGTTGGAAAGATATCACATCTTATTTCAGTATCAAATATTACTGAAAGGCCCAAAACAGGGTCGGGAAAATGATTTGTGCGGAGCCGACAGATAAGTATAGTCCTGAACATTTCTCCCTGTTGGAGACTATTGTCCGTCTAAGCATCAATTAAACAGTTAAAACCTCCACCAATTATCAAAACACCCGGTGTGACATTTACAAGTAAATAAGTATATTAAGTATATAAGTATATTCATTTGGTGCATAGAGGTTAAGTAATGTGTAAATTATGTTATTCAATTTAGAAATCAAAAATATGTATGAATTACATCTAATGTTACGTGTCTCTAATAATCATGACACCATGTTCAAAGTTGGAGGTGAAAATATGAGGGATCTTTTCCAATGTTTATTTTATCCTGAATTAGCATGTCCAATAAGATTTTACATGTAGAAGGTGAATTAAGAGCCTATCAGTCTATGGCAGGGGTGGCAAACACAAGGCCCGCCGGACCTTGTAATGTGGCCCGCACAGCAGCCACGTCATTTTGCCAGGATTTCAGCGTGCGACAGCACACATTCCCCTTACTCTGTGCCGCTCCGTCTCCAACGCTGCGTCTTAGGCTCCGCCCTGTCTCCACCCCCACCGCCGCTCTAAGCTACAGCCATGAAGGGGATCTTGCATTATGGTTCGGGCTGCCGCTCTGGTGCCCGCCTCCTACTCCGCCCTGTCTCCACCTCCATGGCTTTTTTGCATGTCACTGAATGAACGAAGTGGCAGATATTGCTCTCAGTATTTGGGGAAGTTTTTTTTCCCCCATCCATCGGGCGGCGTCCTGTGAATCTTCTTAAAAAACTGTGTGCTGTTATTTACAGTTTTGGAAAAAAAAAAAGATGCAAAGTACTGATAATAGAGGAGTTCCACCCACAGAGTGATGGTACCACTACTATAGCCCAATTAAAAAAAGGTACCATAGCCCAATACAAAGGGACGGAGCCGCCTACACAGGGAGGTACCAGAGCTGGTCCAGGTAGGAAGGTAGGAAAGAGTACAGATGTGTACATTTGAATATCTGCTTGCTATTATTCTTCCTAGGCTTCTGTTTTCAAGGCTAGTTATTACTTAAATTATTATTAAAACCAGTAGCAACTGAATGCAGAGGCAATTATTCATGATAATAAAGAGCAGATGCATAATCCTATACAACCGGCCCTTTGGGGGTAACCATACTGCTGCCCCCGATGAATTTGAGTTTGCCACCCCTGGTCTATGGTATAGAATTGTTTTGTCATTTGACTTTTTTTTAGGTTTCATATGATACCAAGGGATCAAGTCATACATCACATTCATACAAGAATAACTAAATCGGAGTGCTTTCCCCATCAAAAAGCACACCGGTTATTCTAAAAAAAAAAAAAAATAACAAGGGAGGGACTGTAATCAGGAGAAGCTTCCTCTCGTAGCGCTTGTCTCTAAACAGGAATTGAGTTCCAACTTACTGGGAAAATCAGACCCCATCGCTTTAATAAGAGTAATCCATGTTCTTTTTGTACAGTAAAAGCCCCAGTCAAATTTTATTTTGTCTCTTCAGGATCTCCATGATGCTTCTCAGGTGTGTCCTCTCGTCTCATGTGGCAAGGCAGATCTGCATTACTCTTAGATCTTTGTATTTATAACTAACGTTTTGTATATCAAAACATCACGAAAGGCCAAAGTTGAGACTTTTGTTGCCTCAGAGATTCTATGGATTCTTTCAAATGGGATATCCTTTATTCCCAATATTACCTGCTAGTTCATGATTTTTTTTAAAAAAAAAAAACAAAAAGGCGCTTAAGTTCTCTCAAGTGACATCCTACAAGAGTCCTCAAATTATGTTTTTTTTCATCTGACCCGATCTTCAGAGTCTGCCATTTTGTTTTGTAGAGCTTCATATTTAAAAAAATTTTTTTATAGTCCTCTGATACTTTAAGATTTGATCTTCAAAAGAACAAATATTGTGGTTATTTTCTTGCAACTTTATGTTGATTGATATTATCTCTTTTTAATTAATTGATATGAAGTTACAGGTCTTCCTAGATAGAGTGCATATGTTCTTCTAAATCTGTGTTAGAAACTCTCGCATAACATTGCTCTGAGATATTGTGGATATTTGAGATGAATTAAATGATGAGCTGGTGTCTGTATTAAATTACAACTTATCATCCTCTTTTTGATTATCAGAGGACAGTCTTATCTTCTGCATCTGGAGATGAAAAATGCGCAATGTAGGATTTTTTGGGATTTACCGTCTTTGCCATCCTTGACTTCTATCATTTTTTTTGCATCCTTTGAATCCTGGTTCTTCTTTGTCACCATTCTTTAAGATTACACTTCTCACTTTAGAATATATAATCCGATGTTAAGCTGAATTTTCAGAGAAAAGTTCCTTTTTAGCGTCCAGTGATGTCTAGTAATTAGATGAGCCAAAATCAAAACCGGTGTCCTGAGAGTACGGACGTCTTGGTTTATCTTTGCAGTGAAATCAAAATTCCAAATCTTTCCTGGTAATTTCTTTTAGTCACAAGTCCTCTGTATAGGGAACTTGTATTCTCCAGGCTAATAAGTTCCTTATAATACAGATCTTATTTTGTAAAAGGATTACTTACGTTTTAAGAGTGATCTATTATGTGCAGCAATTACATGCTGAACTGAAGGTCGGATTATCAAAATATTCCTGCAGAAGAGTATATTAAGTTTACAAATCAGGATATTAAGATTTTCCCGTTTGATATTACCAGACAACTCTTTTAGCTTTTTTTTTTAAGTTTTAAATAAAAAATTAAATTAAAAGAAGATCTCAGCAACGAGGGCAACATGCGGGGCTCACGATACCCGTGCTCCAGGTCTGATTTCATGGTTGCCATGGGCTTTGTCGAGCCGTGCAATAGTCAATATTCCTTATTCACTTCAAATGGTACAGAAAAGTATTGGGGGGCTTCTCCAAAAAGTTCTGGGGTCATAAGTTTAGCAGAAACACGCCGACAGGGAACCACATATTTGGTCAGTTGAAGGAAGTTTCTACGCATGATTCTGCTTCTAGAAGGGCTCAAAAAGCTACCTAATTTGTATTCTTTCAAAGATGTTTAAACTTAATGAAATCTTCCCCTTTTTTTTTTGCCCCCCCCCCGCCCCAATTTTCTATTTTTTATTATATTTATTAACATTGTAATTTAACTGCATAATAAATTCATACCAATATGTTATCATAGAAACATAGAATGTGTCGGCAGATAAGAACCATTCGGTCCATCTAGTCTGCCCAATTTTTTTTTGAGTACTTTTATTAGTCCCCCGTTCCCGGTCTTAGAGCTAGTATAGCCTTGTGTCTACCCCACGCATGCTTAAAATCCTTGACTGTGTTTACCTCTACCACTTCTGCTGGAAGGCTATTCCATACATCCACTACCCTCTCAGTAAAGTAATACTTCCTGATATTACTTTTAAATCGTTGCCCCTCTAATTTTAGACTATGTCCTCTAGTTGTGGTAGTTTTTCTTCTTTTAAATATACTCTCTTCCTTTACTGTGTTGATTCCCTTTATGTATTTAAATGTTTATATCGTATCCCCCTGTTACGTCTTTCCGCCAACCTATACATGTTAAGATGCTTTAACCTTTCCTGGTAAGTTTTATCCTTCAACCCATGAACCAGTTTAGTAGCCCTTCTCTGTACTCTCTCCAAACTATCAATATCCTTCTGGAGATACGGTCTCCAGTACTGCGTAATTATCACAATGAAAACTAACTATAAAGTGCCTGATACATTGATTTACTTTTTTAAAATATATTTGAAGAATCTTTCAAATAAACATGTTAATGTTTTAGATACAGTTGTCCTTTAACCACATAGCAACCTGTCAACTCACATTTTATGCACAAGATCAAATAAATATAATTTAAACACACATTGATTTTAGATGTATTGAATTACAGAAATGTGGTAAAGCAACATTAAAAAAAAGGACTGACTGTGCAACAAAACACCATTTTGCCATTACTCTTCCTACACCCCAAGACACCATTGATTATTCTGACATGGGAACCAGACCTGATAGCAAGGATCATGCAAACGGTGAATAAGAATCAATCACTGAACTTAATTATTTAAAAAAAAAAAGCATACAAATGATAAATTGGACCAAAGTAATGGATACAGTGGTTTGGAGTACACAAACAGATTTACAGCACATTTATGCAGTTACCATGTCTGAACAGAAATTCAATTAATTCTGACCTGCACACCATGGGCCTAATAAATATAAAATTATGGCTTGACAAATCCCAGCAGCAAAGGAGCCATGAGCTCCTAAAATCCTTACTGCGGGCTAACAACATTTTTTTTTTCTTCATTTTATATCGAACTCTATGGAAGTGCCATTTCCCTGGCTCCTAATCTGTATATCTAGGAGCTGAAAATCAGTTATCTTACATTCTTCTTTACAGTGTAATAAAGGGGTGTCAAACCACAGCCCTCCAGCTGCTGGTGATCGACAATAATACATTGCCAGCTGAGAGGCTGAAAGGAAAGTATGGGCAGTATAGTTCCCATTGTATATTCAATATCGTGAAAGATCAGATGCACCTTAACACGACAGCCCGGCACACGGGAAAAGTCAACGGGAATAAACGCAAACAGGACTGGGAGACTTTACTTTCCAACACCTGTCGACAATTCAAATCATAATGTAAAGAGACTGGTCTTACCTGGCCCTTGATCCCCTTTTCCTTTAATGCCTCTATATCATCTCGAGTCAGTTTCTGAGATTTTCCATCGTCTACTATATTACGGTTGTCGGCCCCGGCTTCCTTTAGCTCTAGAGAAAAAGAAAACGGTCACACCAAGGAAAGGAGCAAATGTTCCTGCACATGTTGCACAATTCAGGCTTCTGTAGTATAGGAATACGGTTATAAGAAGCAATTAACCAAAGCCTAATAAACTAAGGGATTAGTAACATACGTTTAATAGAACATGCCAAATGACTGAATCTGCTAGGTCTCCCTGTGAAGCAGACAGGCCAGCGTGCTATTGAGAGTCCCTTGTTTTGACATGGGATCAGCAAGGGGGACCTTAAATTGGCAGCAGAGACCCCCACAGCCATCAATCCCCAGACAGATGCGCCGGGCTCTAATGGCCTGTACTTGCTGTAGCCGCTCTGTGAAAAGTGGACACTCACTTTTGTAACCTTGGTTTCTTCTGAGGAAGAAAGGGTAAAAAAAAAAAAAACAACCCAACAATTTAAAAGTTGTGTCCCTATAAAAGGTCACTGTCACCTAAACATTTTTTTAGATTATGAAAGCAGAGAACAAAAAGTGATTCAAAATGATCTATAAATTATGCTAGCAAAATGGAAAGCAAATGCATAAATTTAAAGAAAAAAATTAATTTGACATGTGTCTGTGGTGTCTCCGGATTATATAATCTTGTGGCTTTATCTGCAAACGAACTAACTTCAATGGAATGTGTATAATGTCACAAAGTGACATCATAAATAGGAGACTCCACAAACACATTTAAATTCTTTTTAAAACATTATTTTCTCTTAATTCATGCCGTTCAGCTGACATTATGTATAGATCATTTTAATATGTTTTCTAGATTTGCAGTGTAAATAATTTTTAGGTGACAGTTCTTTCAAGGGGCTTATCTGTGTAACAGCAAAGCTGCAAACTGGTAAATGTTCACCGTCTGTGTAAGTCGTAGCTATTCCATATAGCAGGCATAACAAAACTAAATAATAAAACAATAACTCATTTTTAATGTGACACCAGTGGCATGCATGGTTTTTGCAGATCACAAATACACCAAACATATTTAAACAAATCATGTAGATTACCTGTAGTAGAGGTTTCTCTTCTTTTTGTCTGAAGATTTCCCCCTCCAGTTATCTCAAATGTAGTACCATAGTTTTTACCGATGGCGTTATCCAAGTAGATCCACTGCTTTTCAAAAATGATTTTCCTGTGAATGAAACAGCAGACAATTAGGACAGTTATTAAACACTGTGTATTGAACACACAAAATATCTGAACGAATAACACGAAGCAGCAGGGACGAAAAAACAAAAATAATAGCGGAAGAGCTAATTTATAGAAGAGTTATTGATGGCTCTTTACATACAAATAAATGGAGATGGACTTAAACTATAACTCACAGCATGCATGGCCTTGTGTTTCTGTTCACAACTGGAGTATTTAATGATCTAAAATGTTACAATATTCCCCAATATAGTTTTTTGTTAAGGGATCGTATCATCTGAAAAGAATATTTAATAAACCCATGCATTTAACAGGTAACAATGGAAATCCATTTGAGTATGCATTTTTATTATTTTGCAATACTTCCCTTTAAACATCCTAGCGGAACCCATTCAGACACCATTTCCAGTTACAGGGAGGTAGTATCATGTGTCGCAATCTTTTGCGTTACAGAATTGCAATGCTTGGAATATATAAAATCATATTTGGCTTATAAAATCGAGATAAGATTATTTGGCCCCCAGAGACCTACGTCCCGACGGGGCTTTGCTGTATTTATTGTTCTCCCAGGAATCAATCCTTCCAAACCCCAGCATTTCTCGGGAGCCAATTAAAAGACCTCTCTAGAGATACATGACCATTCCAATGGGTATGTGCACAATGTTTGTAGAACCCTGGAAGCCCCCATAATCTCAACAGAGTATTCCTTACACCTGAAACTCATATTAGCCATTCAGTGTTAGCAGTTAATTAAACCATGAACCCCGTCTCAGAGTATTATGCGTCTGACTGGGCTAGATTTTAGCTTTACATACACTATGGCGTTGATTCACTAAAAAGTGAGCTGCAGGTGAGAGGAGATGAACATTTCATCTCACCAATTTAGCTAGAGATTGTGCAAGGATAAACCTGGTCAGTTTGATTAGCAGGGGAAACTCATCAGGGCTGTCACAATGTATAGGTAAAATGGTGAGATATAATGTTTATCTCACCTTTTAGTGAATAGCCTGCATGACTTATGGCAGCTATTGAATGCACACTCTCTCCATGTACTTAATGCATTTGTCAGCTTCTAAATAAGCACAGTTGGTTCTTGCTGGCCATGCAGCTTTGTCTGGAATGCTGAGCCAACTAATAAAACCTGTATTAAGTGTACAGCTCCCTTGTATTCAAGGAGCGAAATGCAGACGCCATTTATTTGTAAACCATCCACCTGGGATCAGGTATTTTTTCTTGAATTGTGGGAGGAACATCTTGAGGTTAACATTAAGTTGCCAGAGTGCTTGTCTTTATTGTGAACGGTACAGAGCAGAGAATAATAATTGACATCCTCATTGTAACAAAAAGGAAATAAAAATGAGAATACACACACACACACACACACACACACACACACACACACACACACTGAAAACAAAACAAACAAAGACAAAAAAAAATAAAATCAAAATCACACAAACTAGAAAATTGTTTGCAGCAAGGGGTAACTGTATATCTTTTAGTACTACATTTACAAATGCCAAGTGTCTAGACTAACATGTTTAACTGTAATTTACTTTCCTGGCACAAGATGAGAGTCAATTTTTGTGTTAATAACCATAGAATGGGCTCTATTCAATTTGCAGAGTTCATTTATCTCAGGCAATTTAATACCATATACTGCAATAGAAAATGTCCGAGTTAAAATCCATTTGATAACCATCAGATTCTGTGGCATTCTGTAAGCTATTATCAAACATAAATGCAAGAGCTAGGACAATTCTAGACATCTGAGAACATATGCTCTTATTAGTGCAGAAGAAGCTATAACCTCTAGAGAGGGGTAAACCCAACGGTGATCTTTTACAGGCCATTACACTCAGTGAACAGGCACAAATGTGACATCTCTAAAATGACTTTGTTAGTCAACAGACGACAGTATTGGTACCCAATACATTATCCAATATAATAAAAAACAAAATAAACACCACACACATTAACAGTACAAACATTGTAAGATAACAATATATACATAAAACACATACATATTATACATAAACTATTTTTGAAGATCTAGATTGTAATAGTTACAAAGTTATACAACATGGCAGTTTTCTTAAACATATAATCTATCCATAAACTACACAGCCAGAGGAAAGCGATAGTTTAAAGGAACTCCCTAACTTAGACATTTTATACCGATTACAGATTAAGGCCAACTACACTTTTTTTCCCTTCTAAAATAGAGGCACAAGTGAAAAAGATCGCCCCTAGTACTAGGATAAACTAGCATGTACTTTTGATAGTACTCTGACCAGCAGCCTGGTCGGTGATTGGCTCTCTGCTAGTGTGGAGGCAGATCCTCATCTTTACAAGGGATCAGCAGAGGGGGCTTTCGTTAGGTCCCCTCTGTCATTCCCATTAAAAAACAAACAAGGTTCTCTCTCTGCAGTAGCAGAGTGAGATCCTGCTCCATGCAGACAAGGACCCGTCGCCCCACACTGTTTGGCTGTGTGTGCACACTGTCAGCATGCCCGACACCAAAATGCGTCATCCATACACTCTGCTCTCTCGCGCTACGATCGTTAATTTTCCCCAGGGCGAGGGACGGATTTACTGCATTCATGCTTCTCCCAAAACCCATTATATGAATTCATTTGTAACAAGGAAAGTGTGTACCTTTTATTGATAGATTCAGAATTCTGTATCAACATAAAATGAATACAGGCTGAGTATACCTTATCCAAAATGCTTGGGACCAAACTATTTTGGATAACTGATCATTTTTATCAATAAGATATATTAAAGCCTCTCAGCTCTCATGAAATACAGTAGTATCACTGCAAATACTGTATAGAACAAATAAATCACTTTTACTTTGTGATGCAGCTGTGATGTGAGGCATCGTTGAGAACCTGCCGTTGGCGTGTCAGGCCTGCACACGTGTCATTGTATTACCCTTTGTGGGCGTGGGGGAACCTGAGCATGCAAGGAAGGAACCTGCGTAGACCAGCGGGAACTTGGCACCCCTAGTCAGTAGTTTATAGGTGCCTCTTGCTCGAAATTTTCACTTTCTGGGCGAGACTGAAGATCTTAGAGCACTGATCCCCAGCAAATGTCAAACTGAGGTCTTTCGACGAAAGTTTGATACAATAAGGGGACCGGTTATCTGCTGATGAGAGTATAGGGTCGACCCAAGATGCGCTGATAATAGGTCGCGATATGGTCCCTCTGAATTGCAGACGGATTCAAGGCACATCTCTATTAGAATTTCAAGCTTCTCAGGTAGCCCCAATGTGCCTCTGAATATGTCCACCAATTAGCTTACTCCCTTCCAAAATCTCCAGACAGCGAATGAAGCTGAAATGAACCAAAATTTCTCGATCCACCCCATAGACTTATTTCAGGGTCATTTTGGGAGGACCTAGCTATTACGAATATAGCTGTAGTCCCCCCTCCACACCATATAAAAGTCAGTGGAGAATAGCCAATGTCATCCTGAAATGGCCCAATGCCTTATATAAAAATTTTATTTACTTTATTTGTATACAGTTTCTGTATTTATTTTTTTAATTAACAAATGGCATAAAATACTTTATTAGTATTTGAAATTGGAGCCGTCATTTCCCTTTTTACCAGTTGGTTATAATAGCTGAAGCTGGGAAAAGATGGCGCACGCACAATCTTCAACATAAAAATAAAAGTCTAGGACCTATGAAGTCGCATACTTTTTGCATGACAGCTGCACTGTAATCTTTAATGACCCTATTCAGGAAATACTAAGGAATATCCTATAATGTGTGCTGCCCCACAACATTCAGTTATCCTTTTCATTTCCAGATAAAGAGACATTCATATTCACTTGCTCCAGCCAACTACACAAAGTACACTTACGTCAGCCTCAGTGAACACTGCTGTGTCAGATGGCTCCAACTAAATGGTTCTTCCAGTGAATACATTTGGATATGGAGCACAAATCAGGTGTTACGTTCAGAATACAACGTGTCCCCGTAGCACAGCTACACTTGTAACAGGTGCTGTTAGTGCATTTACATAGTTTGAAATCCCAGAATGTGGGAATTACCTTATGGGAATAAGGCAAGGGGATGAGCTCATTGCTCTTTATATTCCAGCCTTGCAAACCATTGCAGATAAGTAGTGACATCACTTTACAGGTCATGGTTAGCACAATCTACAGACTGTATTTTCTGGTCTTCGTGGGCCAGGAAATCACCTCAGTTAAACATGCATAAGCTGAGGAATAAAGAACTGAAGAGGGCATCAAACCACTGTCCAAAGCAGTGCTTCATAAACCTGTCCTCAAGGACCCCCAACAGGGATTATCCAGTTGTGTATAAATTAGAATATATATAACACTTATGGTTTACTAACTAACCACACCAGGTGTTATACATATTCTTATTTAACCCCTTAGTGACAGAGTTCTATGGGACAAGAATTCCTTTAAATTTTGTAACATTTGAACTGCGATATTCTATCTTCATGTTCTGTGCACCCATACAAATTATATATCATTTTTTTAAATGAAGATGGGGCTTTCTTTGGATATCATTATTTTCAGCATATGATAGAATTCATTATTTAAAAAAATAAAATCAAAAAAACCCTGACACTTTTATGAACTTTAATCCGAAATACCTTTTATACAATTACAGTTTCTAATATTTGTCCTAGGTTTAGAAATACCAATGTATACATGTTTTCTGTAGTTTTTTTTGCAAATTTTATAGTTCAATAAACTATAAAAATTTTAAACTAAAAGTTGAAGCAGGGTTTGTTTCCCAACCGTTTTCTCCTACCATGACCTTTTGACCCCAATCATAAATCTTTACGCAGGACAGTCCCGATTTGGGAGGTATGTCCAGCCACACTCTACCTCTGTCCCACTTTTTGGGACAGATGTAGAGCTGATAGGGGCAGCACGAATCAGGACCGCAATCCAGTGGTCCTAATCGCTTGTCTGGGACACCAGAGAATGCTTACTGGGAATACACAGCATTGTGCGCATGCTCAGTTGCAATCCTGGCTTCAGAAGCCAGGATCAAAAATTGGTGACCGTGTTACCACACATGAGCAATAGCACTGACACCCTAATCCCCAGACACCACCCGGATGACCGCCCCCCTCATGTCCCAATTCACCGGGGAGTTTGGAGGTATGCCCAAAGTGGATATCTAACCTTAACCTTCGATCTAGGGTTCTTTTTTTTCCAAGCATTGGAAGGGATTTATCACTTCTGTTGCTCTTGCCGGATCCGGCAAAGCACCATATTTGATGAGCATGCGATATGTGATACACAATCATTTGATGTAACTGTCAAAAAAAAAAAAAAAAAGGGAGGTGTATATGAATATTTATATTCATATACACAGACCAGCCAATGGACATTAGCCTTAGAGGTTTATCCTATATTAAAAGTAGTGATTTTTACATTGATACACTTGAGGTATCTATTCAGCAAGATGTACCGTATTTTTATTTTTTTGGAAATCTAGCTATTTTATTCTTGGCAACTCTGAGGATGCCAAGTTTTATTTTTCTTAAAGGGGTTGAACGGTTTTAACCCCTTCGTGATCGATGACGGTCTTAGACCGTCATGGGGAAAAACTTCCTTAGTGACCGATGACGGTCCAGGACCGTCATGCAGCTCCGATCGGGGTATTCGCTCTGGCATACCGCGCTCACGATAAAAACGACATGGCTAGTGTCTCGATACCGAGACACTTCAGCCATGTCGGCTGAGGCCCCCCCCCCTGAAACATACGGGCACTGTGACAGCCAATCACAGCGCCTGGATGTTAATAGCTGTCCAAGCAGGTGCCTGCTTTGACAGCTAGAATTTCTCCCTGCTCCACAGCGATCATGGGGCAGGGAGAGACTAAACATAGTGCTGGAACTATTTTTATACTTTATAAAAATGTGTACCTGCGGGGGTGATTCAGCGATTCATGACAGATATCGGTGTTACATCGTCAGTAACGCTAATTTTGGGAAAAAAATGGGTTTGAAACAGCTATGTGCTACTTGAATTTATTACACTAGAACATTAAAAAAGGCAAAAAATAAAAAAACATATAAACATTGGATATTTATTAGCTCAGGATCAATATTAGAATCTATTTAGCAGGTTTTTTTAATTTGATTTGTAACTTAGTAAAATATTTTACAAATAAAAGTCAGGAAAAGTGTTTTATACATTTTTCACCATATCTTTCTATTTTTTTCCCCATAATAAAATAAATGATATGAACAAAATAATGGCATCAAAAGAAAGCCCTTCTTTTCCTGAAAACTCCCCAATATATACCATGTGTTGGTACAGCAAATGACAAAGAAGAAACTTACAGCTAAACACAAACACATCAGAAGTGTAAAAACAGTCACGGTCATTAACGCACAACATTCCAAAAACAGTCCAGTCATGAAGGGGTTAAAATGTGGTGGCGCATACACAGCACTGTGGAGAGGAAGGGCATTTGGCACTGTGCAAAGGGGGCATATTTGGGAGTGAGATCTCTAAAGACTATTTGAAGTGCAAGGATATTTCTTTGTGAGTGCATAACAAACATGAGACATTAGTACCAGTACTGCTGGTGTATGGTATAGCACTGAATCATTCATTTTTTTGTACAATACAGAATATTTTGTCATTAAAAGTACTAAAAGTGGACAAATTGCTCTATGAATCATTACCGTTTTCCTGCTGATTGCTATACTTGTTCTTTTACTCTGAATTGTTATTCACACATTATCAATCATGTACATTTCAATTGTAAATTATATTTAAGTTACAGGGTCCATTTAAATTTGTCCCAGGAATATGGATAAATGTATTCACTACAAGCCAGCATCTAATCAGTCCATTGAACTCACTTCCTCTTCTGCACCTGGACAGCTTTAAACACCTCTTCTCTTTTCAACACTACGAAGTCTCCTTCACAGATGATTTGTCCGGGGGTTGGCACAGCGGACCCCTCCATCCTACAACCTCTTTGCGCACAATGAGTACCAGTCAGACCGCACTTCCAGCTCCGGCTTCAGACCCAAGTACCAACCCACGTGCCGCACACAATGCTTCCGGGGTCTGCAGGGCACACTAGCAGATAAGGGAGAGCATCGAACTTTCAGGCAAGCCAGTATCACGTGACACTACAGCCACTGATCTTGGCTGTTGCCAATGTGCTGCGTGACAGGGGAGGGTTAAATCCATTCATCGCTAACGTCTGGCACACGAAACATTGTAGTTAATCCTCATGGTACATATAGTCCACAACGGAGGTGCCAAAGTTAACCATCACAAGTACTGCTAAAGTATACCATTTTGCTACTATTCGATTACGTCCATGCGGCACTAACAGAGGTTTCTGGGAGGTGTAGTCCAATGATGTCTGTAGTTTTCTGGTTAAAGCTACGTCTTGTGTTCCCAGTAAAAAAACTAACATTACTGTAAAAAGCATAACTAATAATAAAGTAACATGAAGCAGAAATAGCAATAGCAAAAAAAACCCCTAAAAACTAAAATGCTCGGGACTAAAAAAAAAAGTAGTTTTGAACAGAAGACAGTGTTGCTATGACGACCAGGCGAGACCGCGTGGGGAAATGACGTCACGTGAGCGGCAAACTGGAATCGTTGCTGCGACTGAAATTAAAGGAGGAAGAAGAAATCTGGAGGAGGTAATGATGCCTCATTTAGGACAGACAAGGGGCACAATGCCAACGAGGCTTCATTTGAAATGTAGTGTGTATTAGCAGACGTGCCAGCGCTGTGCTACCCTCTCATACCCGCATAGGATACTTGTGAAGTTACTTGGTGCTTCACCAAGTGATTTGTTGACATTAGGCTTCACGTTACCTCGTAACACCTTACCTGTTTATGCAGGCGTTATGTTTTATTTATGAATATGTATTATTTTAAAATATTAACATTTTGGAGAGTTTACACGAGCTAGAGTTCCCCAGTTTAACCTCTTAGCGACATGAATTTTTGGCCCTGACTTTTACTTGATGACATGGGCTGTTTTAACATTACTGCAGTGTCTGTGTTTAGCTGTAGCTTTCTTCATTCTCATTTACTGTACTCACGCAGATTATATATTGTTTTTATCACCATAAAAAGGCATTTCTTTAGATACCATTATGTTTATGTCAAATATAATTTACTGCAAAAAAACCATGATGGAAATTCTTTTTAAAAAAACAACAACAACATTTTTCTAACTTTGACCAGAAAAATCTTTTATACAAATGGTAAAAAAGACCCTGTCTAAATAGTTTCTAATTTTTTTTCCTGAGAAATAGAAATATGCCATGTTACATGTTTTTCTGTTGTTTTTTGCACGTTATAGGGTAATAACGTATTTGCTCGAATATAAGACGTCCCCCCAAACTGTAAATTGCTTTTTCATATTTAATAAAAATTGATAGAAAAAAATGCTTTTCTTGTTTTTATTTCCTTTTATTTATCCATCTGCCCCCTAGACCAGGGCTTGACAAATATAATTTGATTTTAGGAGCCAGAATTTTTTTTTAGGAGCCAGACAATCACGCAAACATAAACACAATTCATAAACACACACGCCTACTTCACATATATACAAACACACCTACTTTACTTATACACATATATTCAAACCCCTCACACACACCTACTTTACATATACCCATATATCCAAACACCTCATACACACCTACTATACATATACACATATATACAAACACCTCACACACACACCTACTTTACATATACCCATATATACAAACCCCTCACACACACACCTACTTTACATATACCCATATATACAAACCCCTCACACACACACCTACTTTACATATACCCATATATACAAACCCCTCACACACACACCTACTTTACATATACCCATATATACAAACCCCTCACACACACCTACTTTACATATACACATATATACAAACACCTCACACACACCTACTTTACATATACCCATATATCCAAACACCTCACACACACCTACTTTACATATACACATATATCCAAACAACTCACACACACCTACTTTACATATACACATATATCCAAACAACTCACACACACCTGCTTTACATATACACATATATCCAAACAACTCACACACACCTACTTTACATATACACATATATCCAAACAACTCACACACACCTGCTTTACATATACCCATATATCCAAACACCTCACACACACCTACTTTACATATACACATATATACAAACACCTCACACACACCTACTTTACATATACACATATATCCAAACAACTCACACACACCTACTTTACATATATACAAACACCTCACACACACCTACTTTACATACACACAAATATACAAACACACCCACCTCACACAGTCTTTTCTTGGGGGTTTCTTCTTGATGTGTCCCCCTCCCTGCTGCTTTACCTCACTGCAGGGAAGGGGGACATTCGTGCTACAGCTGATCTCCGTTGGTCGGCCTGCTGAGTGCCAGGATGTCACGTGACGACACCCGGCACTCAGACACGCGTTGCGCGAGGGGGCGGAGCTTGCAGTCTGTGCCATCCGCACAGACTTTACCCCCTCGCGCTCAGAAAGTTTTTTTTTAAAATGTGATGGCAGCGGCAAGGGGACCATAAGGCTGACAGCACCCAGGCGCCAGGTCTAAATTCCTGGTCGCCATGGCGACCTGGCGCCTGGGGTTTGTCGAGCCCTGCCCTAGACGTAGCCAATACATCACCGCCACAGGCATTTGCCCAATGCTGCCCCTCCTCCCCAGACATGCCCAATGCTGCCTCACTCCTTCCTCCCACTTGCCCAATGCTGCCCCTCCCTCAGACTTGCCCAATGCTGCCCCTCCCTCCCTTCCTCAGACTTACCCAATGCTGCCCCTCCCTCCCTTCCTCAGACTTACCCAATGCTGCCCCTCCCTCCCTTCCTCAGACTTACCCAATGCTGCCCCATCCTCCCTCCAACTTGCCCAATGCTGCCCCTCCCTCCCTCCCTCAGACTTGCCCAATGCTGCCCCTCCCTCCCTCAGACTTTCCCAATGCTGCCCCTCCCTCCCTCAGACTTGCCCAATGCTGCCTCTCCCTCCCTCAGACTTGCCCAATGCTGCCTCTCCCCTCCCTCCCTCATTCTCATTTACTGTACTCACGCAGATTATATATTGTTTTTATCACCATAAAAAGGCATTTCTTTAGATACCATTATGTTTATGTCAAATATAATTTACTGCAAAAAAACCATGATGGAAATTCTTTTTAAAAAAACAACAACAACATTTTTCTAACTTTGACCAGAAAAATCTTTTATACAAATGGTAAAAAAGACCCTGTCTTAATAGTTTCTAATTTTTTTTCCTGAGAAATAGAAATATGCCATGTTACATGTTTTTCTGTTGTTTTTTGCACGTTATAGGGTAATAACGTATTTGCTCGAATATAAGACGTCCCCCCAAACTGTAAATTGCTTTTTCATATTTAATAAAAATTGATAGAAAAAAATGCTTTTCTTGTTTTTATTTCCTTTTATTTATCCATCTGCCCCCTAGACGTAGCCAATACATCACCGCCACAGGCATTTGCCCAATGCTGCCCCTCCTCCCCAGACATGCCCAATGCTGCCTCACTCCTTCCTCCCACTTGCCCAATGCTGCCCCTCCCTCCCTTCCTCAGACTTACCCAATGCTGCCCCTCCCTCCCTTCCTCAGACTTACCCAATGCTGCCCCTCCCTCCCTTCCTCAGACTTACCCAATGCTGCCCCATCCTCCCTCCAACTTGCCCAATGCTGCCCCTCCCTCCCTCCCTCCCTCCCTCAGACTTGCCCAATGCTGCCCCTCCCTCCCTCAGACTTTCCCAATGCTGCCCCTCCCTCCCTCAGACTTGCCCAATGCTGCCTCTCCCTCCCTCAGACTTGCCCAATGCTGCCTCTCCCTCCCTCAGACTTGCCCAATGCTGCCCCTCCCTTCCTCAGACTTGCCCAATGCTGCCTCTCCCTCCCTAAGACTTGCCCAATGCTGCCTCATGCTCCCTCAGACTTGCCCAACGCTGTCTCTCCCTCCCTCAGACTTGCCCAATGCTACCTCTCCCCTCCCTCCCTCAGACTTGCCCAATGCAGCCTCTCCGCCATTCCCCAGACGTGCCCAACGCTGCCTCTCCCTCCCTCAGACTTGCCCAATGCTACCTCTCCCCTCCCTCCCTCAGACTTGCCCAATGCAGCCTCTCCGCCATTCCCCAGACGTGCCCAATGCTGCCCCTTCCTCCCTCAGACTTGCCCAATGCTGTCTCTCCCTCCCCCAGACTTGCCCAATGCTGCCTCTCCCTCCCTCCCCCAGACTTGCCCAATGCTGCCTCCCCCTCCCTCCCCCAGACTTGCCCGATGCTTCCTTCCCCAGACTTGCCCAATGCTGCCTCTCCGCCCGCCCCCAGATGTGCCCAATGCTGCCTCTTCCCTTCCTCCCCCAGACTTGCCCAATGCTGCCTCTCCCCTCCTCCCCCAGACTTGCCCAATGCTGCCTCTCCCCTCCTCCCCCAGACTTGCCTAATGCTGCCTCTCCCCTCCTCCCCCAGACTTGCCCAATGCTGCATCTCCCCTCCCTCCCCCAGAATTTCCCAATGCTGCCTCCCCCAGAATTGCCTAATGCTGCCTCCCCCTCCCTCCCCCAGACTTGCCCAATGCTGCCTCTCCCCTCCCTCCCTCAGACTTGCCCAATGCAGCCTCTCCGCCCTACCCCAGACATGCCCAATGCTGCCCCTTCCTCCCTCAGACTTGCCCAATGCTGTCTCTCCCTCCCCCAGACTTGCCCGATGATGCCTCCACCTCCCTCCCTCAGACTTGCCCAATGCTGTCTCTCCCTCCCCCAGACTTGCCCGATGATGCCTCCCCCTCCCTCCCCCAGACTTGCCCGATGCTGCCTCCCCCTCCCTCCCCCAGACTTGCCCGATGCTTCCTCCCCCTCCCTCCCCCAGACTTGCCCAATGCTGCCTCTCCGCCCGCCCCCAGATGTGCCCAATGCTAAATCTCCCCTCCCTCCCCCAGACTTGCCCAATGCTGCCTCCCCCAGACTTGCCCAATGCTGCCTCCCCCTCCCTCCCCCAGACTTGCCCAATGCTGCCTCTCCCCTCCCTCCCTCAGACTTGCCCAATGCAGCCTCTCCGCCCTACCCCAGACATGCCCAATGCTGCCCCTTCCTCCCTCAGACTTGCCCAATGCTGTCTCTCCCTCCCCCAGACTTGCCCGATGATGCCTCCCCCTCCCTCCCCCAGACTTGCCCGATGCTGCCTCCCCCTCCCTCCCCCAGACTTGCCCGATGTTGCCTCCCCCTCCCTCCCCCAGACTTGCCCGATGCTTCCTCCCCCTCCCTCCCCCAGACTTGCCCAATGCTGCCTCTCCGCCCGCCCCCAGATGTGCCCAATGCTGCCTCTTCCCACCCTCCCCCAGACTTGCCCAGTGCTGCCTCTCCCCTCCTTCCCCAGACTTGCCCAATGCTGCATCTCTCCTCCCTCCCCCTGACTTGCCCAATGCTGCCTCCCCCTCCCTCCCCCAGACTTGCCCAATGCTGCCTCTCCCCTCCCTCCCTCAGACTTGCCCAATGCAGCCTCTACGCCCTACCCCAGGCATGCCCAATGCTGCCCCTTCCTCCCTCAGACTTGCCCAATGCTGTCTCTCCATCCCCCAGACTTGCCTGATGATGCCTCCCCCTCCCTCCCCCAGACTTGCCCGATGCTGCCTCCCCCTCCCTCCCCCAGACTTGCCCAATGCTTCCTCCCCCAGACTTGCCCGATGCTTCCTCCCCCTCCCTCCCCCAGACTTGCCCGATGCTTCCTCCCCCAGACTTGCCCGATGCTTCCTCCCCCTCCCTCCCCCAGACTTGCCCAATGCTGCCTCTCCGCCCGCCCCCAGATGTGCCCAATGCTGCCTCTTCCCTCCCTCCCCCAGACTTGCCCAATGCTGCCTCTACCCTCCTCCCCCAGACTTGCCCAATTCTGCATCTCCCCTCCCTCCCCCAGACTTGCCCAATGCTGCCTCCCCCAGACTTGCCCAATGCTGCCTCCCCCAGACTTGCCCAATGCTGCCTCTCCCCCCTCCCTCCTTCACCCAATAGACCAAGGGAATAACATTTTTGACTGGCAATAAAAATAATATCTCATTATGTAGGACAGCATAGATTATAATCCACAAAAAGGTTTAAGAACCATATAATGATGTGTAAAGAGAGCAGTAGCCTGGCACAGATCAAGGATTACAGTTTTAACAAATAAGAGTCTATTCAAAATAGACCAATCTTGTCCAAAATAGCCGCATTGCGGAATTTTCCACAGTTCAGCTACTCAGTATGGCTGATTTTGGCATGGAATCGTCAGTTTCCGCCAATTTGACCATATTTGGGAAAATAGCCAGAGGAATAATAGAGATTACCCCTACTCAATATTGGTACATGTTATAATAGAATATTTACATTAATATACATATTCTTACATTTTAATAAAAACATATTTAATGCTAATTTACTTTATGCATTTACAGTATTGTTATTTTAAAAAAATTTTTTGATTGATTTTCATTTTTATTAAACTTCAGCCAGTTTTGGGAGAAAGGTGGCCCAAAACTTGGAGCTACCTGAGTAGACCCTTTAGAATTTCAGCCATGAGTCCGTCTTCTTTACAATTTCATTGTGTCTTTTGTGTCAGTTTTTTTTTTTTACAAATCCTTTAATTTTTCTTTTCATCCGTGTCTTTTGAACATAATCTGTTTTCTTTAATTATTTTTGACTGCAGCTCCATACCGGGCTACAGTGATGAGTCAGAGCTGTAGAGGAGGAGCTAGAGGATGGAGAGGAGGACGTCCATGGAGGGGGAGAGGTGATTGGAGAGGACGAGGTGTAAATTGGAATGGAAATGCTGGAAAAGATGCTTGTAAGTAGATAGTATCATATTTACTTGAATGTAAGACACCCCCCCCCCCCCCCCAAACTTTGGATCTCAATTTATGATAATGCCTACATATAAGATGACTCTATATATGATGGGAAAAAATGTTGTGTTGATAAATATTGCTTCACATGTAAACTGTTTTTCATATTTAAAGCGACACTACACATTTTTTTTTACTTGTGCTTCTAATATAGAAGAAGCCTTAACTAGGCGCTAGCAGCGAGACACTCGCATTCTGATGTCAGAGCTTGGCGACAACCAGGAACTGCTGTGTCTCGCATGTGAGCCACATCAGTTACTAAACCAGAGTGTATCTATTAAGATACACATTGGGTTTACTTAAATGTCCCGGGACATGTTTGGTTTAACCCTTGCTTCCTTCAAGGTCAGTGCTCACATGCCCCCCACGTTATACCACATAAAACTCGGTAGAAGTGTCAGGCAGTATTTAAATATGTCTGTGCGCAGCATACAGACATCCTCTGGGCTGCATTTGAGGAGGATCCAGCTGCCCTGCAGCTCTGTGGGGATCAGAATCCTAGTCTTATAATCAAACCTCTCACATTTCCTTGTATGTCTCGTCCCTCACTACCTCTAGATTGTAAGTTTGTTAGCAGGGCTCTCTCCCTCATGGATCAGTCTGTCTCTGTTCATCTAACAAAAGTATGGCGTTCCCTTCAATGTTCTGTACCAAACGCTACATAAATTATGCCGCTATATAAATAAAGGTTAATGCAACTATCATTAATCCCACTGAGCTAAAAGTTATGTGTGCCAGTTCAGTTGGATTAATGAGTTTTAAATTATAGTCACAAAGATGGATCTGATTACACTGTTTTGTTTTTTCAGTATTGTATAGTATTGTATAGTTTGTATCCCCATACCAATGGCATACAAATATGCTGCAAGTGTGGAATTTTTTATCGATATACTTGCCAGCAATTTGAGCGTGATTGTGCGTGGCACATCAACTATATCAGACATTTATCATTGCGTTGGTTGGAATCAACAAACGAAGACACAAAGAAATATATTTCTTGCAAAAATAGACACAGGTGTGTCAACAGCGCTAGGGTGATGCAACCTAAACTGTGTAACCCTGAAATCGCACAAAGGAAAACAACAACAAAAGCAAAGAGGTACAGGTGCGCTGTAGAAAAATAAAAATAAAAATGATGGCATCCCCACCATGTGAAATTGTGTGGAACTACGTGCACAACAAATGTGAAAAAAAATTAAGTAACTTACAACCTTTGAGATGTATGTGATAATATCTTCAATAATATGTATCAGACAGTATGTGTCCCGCAACTATATGGAGTAAACACATAAAAACAACACAAATGGTGTAGTGTGCACAGACTCCCAGGATGGGTAAATGGGGTAAATACTGCATTCACAAACATCCAGTATAAAAGCGTCTTGATTATAAAAATGCAGAAATCTTCAATCTCTAGATGGTCCCAATCAATATTATAGGTGTTCATACGATAGAAGAAAAGATAGGCGACATATAGGGCAATATGTATATACAAATTGTGTATCAATGAAATTATATGATGTATGCACTCACACTTTTCCAGTATGTTTGCACCTTGAGTTCAATATAAAGTTGTCTGTTTGGAAGCTTCTCCCACAGGATATATATCTCCAAGTAAAACAAACAAGATAGGTGTAAATAGAAGTATTATTTCATTTTGAAAGTACCTTACATTTCAGTTTACAGATATATTCAAAAGAAAAGCATTGACAAAGAGTACTGGATCTTAGCAACGCGGCTCGTCACAGCGTGCTTCCTCCTCGCCTAATGAAAGAGGAGTTCAATAAGCTTATTGATCTTATTATTTTGTGTTTCTTTTATTTGTTTTGCTTAACATTTTTTGTTCTACAGAGCAAAATGTATGGAAATGAATAAGGCAGCACATTTCTACATGATTAATATAGGCTGGTTTTTGCAGCAGGGGTTCAAGCTATTTTTGTTAAAAAAAGAAAATCTATTCTCTACAATTATTCCAAATCTTTTTTCCAGAAGTCACTAAAAAAAAAATACAATTTAGCAATATTTTATGTCATTGGCAAACACATTGTTAAATGATTTGCAATGCCTTGTCCCAAAACTAAAAAACTACATTAGAACAAATAAAATTGCAGTTTGCCCATTATATGGCTGACAGAGATCTATTGATTAAAATAAGTTTTAATTTCGAAATTCTATTAAGCAAAATCTTACAGGTTGTCTTTATAGTCCTTAAAGCTAATTGGCTTGACAACCCCCAGGTGGCAGGGATTCATGGGTCTTAAAAATGTTGTGTTCTTTACACACAACGCTAAGGAAAGTACTGTTTTCCTTCCTACTAAAAATAACAAGGTTATGTCCTGTATAGAAGTGTTTTGGCTGATGTCTACAAATAGAAAACCATGGCTTAAAATAAGTTAACCTGGAGTCCCTTTAAATTATTGAGGAGGCTGGTTTGTTTGCACTTGCTTATATCATATTGAGGCTCTGCTTCTCTTGCAGAAAGAGGTGAGCTATTTAAATGCCGTGAAATTTAATTAAAATGACTAATTACTTGCAGACACTATAGCCCATAATCCAGTAGTGTTGATTTATTGGAAGGGGAGGCAAAGGTTGGTGTTAGATTACTTTGCATGCTTTCCCTGACATACACAATATAAGTAGCTATGTGTTAAAACGTTACAACACATATTCTAACTCTGAGTTACACAGGAGTTTTTACAAACTATACAAATAACCTGTACAATGGTTTGTTTTAGTTTATGAGGTTGTTTTTTTTTTTTGTTTTTTTAGAGTTTAAAGTGTGTTTTCACAACCCTAAATCTAACATAGGACTCGACTTCACTTCAAAGAAAGCAATACATGTAAAAGACACTGGTGCAAACACTATGGTGAAGGTATCCGCACACAAAGAGCCAAAAGCACGGGTATTTCAGTTACCCATTAGGGTATTTCAGATGTAGTTATTCTATGTCATGGATAGTCACCATGTAGTAATCCTTTCACATTTTTTTAACTACAGTGCCCATTATACTCCACTGGCATGTTCTTTTCTGAATGCTGGCTTAGGGTCATGGGACTTGTTAGATGAACAGAGACAGACTGATACATGAGGGAGAGAGCCCTGCACGCAAGCTTACAATTTAGAGAGAGTGGGGGGAATGTAGTGCCAGTAACAGTATGTAGGATGTAGGTGGATTTGTGCTTCAATTACTAATATACCTCTTTATGCAGATTGGTATTAATTGCTCATTTGATTTCCAGGTATTTTGAATGCAAAGCCACGATTAACCCAGACTACCCTGGATAAATACACTCCCTACAAAGGATGGAAGCTGTATTTCACTGAAGGTAGATATGAAAGTGCAGAGCTTGCCTCCTGTCAAAAATGCATCAGAGTCCATTCAAAAAACAGATAAATAATGGCTGAGCATTATTTGCTGCAACCAGTAACGTCAAAAGATAACTCTTCTTTTACTTTCACTCGATCAATCATTTTTAGCCCCTGTTCACTCTGAATCCCATCAGCAACCTTTTGCTGAACAGTGATTTTCAATTTGTTGCCGTGATTGCTAGTGTCAGATGTTAGGGCAAAGGGACAGATTCTCTCGGAAACATATATAGATTTTTGCTGCATAGCCACGTAACCCTTTAGTTCAAATGGAGAATTGACATATGTGTCTGGTTACTTGGGAAAAATGTTCAGGTAGTGTGTTGAAATTTTCACTCTTGTTCAATGGTAAAATAAATGATGTGAATATATATTATTCCCCAGGAAAGTGGAAAGTGCTGGTTTTTTTTTTAGTGAGTATTATTACTATTATTAGAAATAATTGATTATTAAGTATGCATATGCACACACATACATTTATACCGCACACATGGAAAATTTAAAAAGAGGAATATGAATAAAAAAAAAACTATAGACAATGTGTATGTATATGCATACATGTATGGGTGTATAAATATATAATTATATCTATACATGTACATGCAGAACAATGTTTATTCCAAGTTGTAGACTGTGTTGCTATATTACCAAGTCATGCAATGAAATAACCTGAAAGATTCAAATTATCCATCAGCATGTCCAGAGATTTCTGTTTGCTTCGGAATTGTAAATTGGAACTTATTATTCCCATGGCAGATCCTTCAGTTTTTTTTTTACAAATGAAGACTTCTTTCCTGATTGAAATCTGTAGTAATATTGTGTTGAATGTCACTAACTCAAACTTTTACTTTTTTATCAGCTTATAGTGACAACTCCCCATTCGTGGTGAAGGTTCGAGCATTTGAGCATTTCTTCACCCGACAAATAGAATTATATGATAAAGTAAGTGACAAATGTTGTAAATGTACTCAGGTTTACAATGTATCCAAGTAACGTGATCAGTTGACACTGCTTATCAATCAGCATGGAGTCCATTTCTATTATCCATACGTGCAATATCTTTTTCACTTTGTATGTTTTTAATGGTCCAAGGACCTGGAATAAAGAATGCTATCGATTATTTTATTACACTGTAGTCTGATTCGTGAGTGTTCACGTTTGTTTTGCTATTTTTTATATCAATGACTGCTGCCAACACGAACTGTAGTTCTGGTTCCCTGAGCCAATCAGCATGGTGGTTCACCCTTACCAGCGGTGAAGGGGAAGCTGTCACCAAGGCTAGCAGAGCTGCTGACCTGGTGAAATCCTAACTGCCAGTTGTTGTGTGGCCTGTGCAGGGCATTGGGTCCTGTTGTCAGTTGTTGTTGAGAGGATGAAGATGCAAGGAGTAAAGTGAGAGACCTGTGTTAATACATCTCAAATGACATATGAATGGATGATCAATACTTATGACTAGTTATTTCCCGGACCTGGTCACCTGCAAACGCTTAAGATGGCTTTGGTGCCTATGGCCTACAGGAGCTCCTCTTCATAGTTCATCAGGTCAGCTAGCTCTGGGAATCTGGTTACGGTGGCTGTCCTGGTTAGCTTCCTCTTCACCAGCCTCTCTTTATCTGAGTATCTGTAAGATATGAGTAGAATATTGTAAGTGGTACTCTATCACAGTGGCCATCTGTACATGTTATCCTATTATGCGTACACATGTCTATCTATCCATGCATGTACATATATATACATGCACACACACATGCAAAAAGAGAAAGAAGTACACGCACTCACGGGATTTAGCAAAAGTAGAAAAAAAAACTGTATTATTAGTTGTTCATCAAATGTATCTTGATATTCTTTGATGAACAACTAATAATACAGTTTTTTTCTAAAATAATAATACTACTAAATAATAATAATACTTCTAAAATAAAAATAATACTACACACCCAAATTCATTGAAAGCAAAATTGTTTAATACCTACCATAATTTTCTTTTCCTGGCTATTCTCCATGGCAGCAGTATTACAAAGCACACTCTCATACACATTACACTATTGGGGTTACATGAAAGTACTTTTTATTATATTATGCACCTCATTTGTCCTATGTGACACAAATTGGAATTTTTTCTTCATATATTCATGTTTATATGTGTCATAGGCTAAACACATTCCGCACCTGTAAAATATATTATTCAGGCCGTAATTGTTATTAGGTTTAATTTGCAAAGTCCTGTTTTAAACTTCTCACCCCGCTAAAAGTCAGCATGGGCTGAGCAATGATTCCCTATCAGGCTTATTAACCTCTTTCAGCTGTTCTCCTTACAGTACCTTAGCAGCTGCAATGTTTAGTGGAGATGATACCCCTGTGTAGTGTACCCCACAATACAGGTTACTAATTTTACAGTTAGGATTTTTCCTAAAGGTAAATAAAACACTTCTCGAGCCGAAAACAAAAACAGGATGGCTTCTGAACCCTTGTCCGCAATGCAGGTGATGGGATTAAGTCCCACTGTATAAAAAGGTTGTGTTATGAGTCACTGATATAGCAGTACTACGACAAAACGATAGGCTGAGCATGATCTAGCTGTATTATGCCACTAAATGTCCAATGTTGTCATTCCGGGTGTTTAAATGTAACATTACAGAAAATGTGAAACCTGTGACCCCTTTCTGTATAGTCTATAATGTGTAATATGTGACCCCTTTCTGTATAGTCTATAATGTGTAACCTGTGACCCTTTTCTGTATAGTCTATAATGTGTAATATGTGACCCCTTTCTGTATAGTCTATAATGTGTAACCTGTGACCCCTTTCTGTATAGTCTATAATGTGTAACATGTGACCCCTTTCTGTATAGTCTATGTGTAACATGGGACCTCTTTCTGTATAGTCTATGTGTAACATGTGACCCCTTTCTGTATAGTCTATACAGGGAGTGCAGAATTATTAGGCAAATTAGTATTTTGACCACATCATCCTCTTTATGCATGTTGTCTTACTCCAAGCTGTATAGGCTCGAAAGCCTACTACCAATTAAGCATATTAGGTGATGTGCATCTCTGTAATGAGAAGGGGTGTGGTCTAATGACATCAACACCCTATATCAGGTGTGCATAATAACTGCCCATGAACTGAGAAAAGTCAAGCGTGCAGCTGCCACGATGCCACTTGCCACCAGTTTGGCCATATTTCAGAGCTGCAACATCACTGGAGTGCCCAAAAGCACAAGGTGTGCAATACTCAGAGACATGGCCAAGGTAAGAAAGGCTGAAAGACGACCACCACTGAACAAGACACACAAGCTGAAACGTCAAGACTGGGCCAAGAAATATCTCAAGACTGATTTTTCTAAGGTTTTATGGACTGATGAAATGAGAGTGAGTCTTGATGGGCCAGATGGATGGGCCCGTGGCTGGATTGGTAAAGGGCAGAGAGCTCCAGTCCGACTCAGACGCCAGCAAGGTGGAGGTGGAGTACTGGTTTGGGCTGGTATCAGAAAGTACCCCTTTCTCTATAGTCTATTATGTGTAACCTGTGACCCCTTTCTGTATAGTCTATAATGTGTAACATGTGACCCCTTTCTGTATAGTCTATAATGTGTAATATGTGACCCCTTTCTGTATAGTCTATAATGTGAAACATGTGACCCCTTTCTGTATAGTCTATAATGTGTAATATGTGACCCCTTTCTGTATAGTCTATAATGTGTAATATGTGACCCCTTTCTGTATAGTCTATAATGTGTAATATGTGACCCCTTTCTGTATAGTCTATAATGTGCAATATGTGACCCCTTTCTGTATAGTCTATAATGTGTAATATGTGACCCCTTTCTGTATAGTCTATAATGTGTAATATGTGACCCCTTTCTGTATAGTCTATAATGTGTAATATGTGACCCCTTTCTGTATAGTCTATAATGTGCAATATGTGACCCCTTTCTGTATAGTCTATAATGTGTGGTCATTTCAGTAACACCTTATTATATACACTTGTCCTCTGTATTCAGATCAGAAGCAGGACAATGTGAATTAGAGAGTGCGTTTTCTTCTGTTTCCACTGTAGATTTGTACATCCTGTATACTGACCATCTTTAGTTTTGGCACATTGTGTAGCAGATCTGTTTTTTTCTCTCTCTAGTTTGGCCTGCTTATGTAAATTACTTTTTAACACATTTTCTGTGCTGATCTGATTTCATTAGCGTGGGTTTGCATAATTTTCTATGAAAACAGTCACTGTGACATTTGGAATCTCTTAATATTTTTTTTTGTGCCAGAAATACATGGCAATTAATGTAATATGCAGTTGTTTTGATGAATTACTAATGGCATGAAACATGCTGATGACTAAAAAAAACAGACCATTACAGCTAGCCTTATGGTTTTTAGACTATTTTTCTTTTTTTTTTAACTGAGCAATCCATTACATTTAATCATCACAGAGTTAGTTTGCAATGTATTGTATGTCCCTCTGGCCCCAGAGGAGATAAGTGTTTTATTTTCTTGTCAGTGGTGCCAGTTTGTTTGTTTGTTTATATGTTTATCTGCCCTGGAGATAATCGTGTAATAACCATATATTTAAAAAAAATATAAACACAAACCATGAAGATAAAAATAAAAAGTCAAGAAGAGCATTTGATACACATGCTTGTAACCATTTAATAAAAAAGACAGGTGATTGATTGCAAATACAAACTGTTTATAAATAAAACAACATTTCATATAGACTTTAGTAGCTCTGTACAATCTTTTAGAACAGACTGTTGTATACTATTATATTACACAGGCAATGTACGAGAATCATACCAGAGTAATAGCTGTATGTAAACACAAAGCGGGCCATAGGGGACATCATCAATGAAGTAGCATGAATTAAAAAGTGTCTTCAGCGCACCAGAAAGTGCTCACAGCATAGATTTCACCTGCACCATGGGCTTGTCTCTGTCTTTAAGCTGTGCATATAAAGAGACTGACAAACCCATGCTGTGGGTCATAATTGTTGCATTAACTTTAAAGCTTAGAAGTATTTACTGTGGAAGTAGCCATATTGATTCAGGCGGGGATTGATTCCTGATCTTCGGTAACCCTTATGGAAGGAAGGGACAATGAACAGTAAATTACAAATTAATAGTAAATTAACATAGATTAATCTATATTACTGTGGCCACCTGTAAACTTACATTTCTTCGGTAGTATAAGATACATATCAAGATGTCTGCTGTTTCTTGGCTTACAATGTTACGTGTTGGCTAATATTTAAGAATCCTACTAATCAAGCATTTAAAGAGGTGCGATTATGTAACACATGATTCTGTTTACAGGATGAAATTGAAAGGAAGGGAAGTATACTTGTGGATTACAAGGAACTCCTGCAGGATGATGGCCTAACTGCATGTATACCACTGTCATCTGAGTTAAGAGAAATGCCTGAAAAAATATTGGATTGCATGGGACTGGCAATACACCAGGTAACTACACCTAAACAAATATGTCGGGTACATGATTTGTGCTTAGTTACTCTACCGGGGCTGGGAAATGCCAGAAAATGGCTAGTTTTCTTTTTACTTAGATGTCAAACTGTATATGCAAATATGAGCAATCTTTTAGGCATTTCCTTTAAGTTCACAAACTGTCTGTGTTTCGATTTGCTTTTAATTTTCCAGGTATTGACAAAAGATCTTGAAAGTCATGCAGTTGAATTACAGGAACAAGAAGGCCTCCCTACAGAGGAAGCCCCCATCGTTAATGTCCCATACATTCACGCAAGGTAATGAAACAGCTTTGTTCTAATTTATGTCTTTAATGGTAATGAGGCCCAGAGCAAGCTTGCTCTAATGGCTTTATTCATTAAAGAGAGAATTGCAGAGATTCTCAAATGCAACTTCTTGGGAGAATTTTTACAACTCGGCTACTTTGTCTTTAAGTTTGAAATAAAGCCCTAAGTGTGTTCCACCATAGTCGGTTTGCTTCAGCACAGTGCCTACCATCTTCTGCAGGACAGTCCTATCTACCTTGCAAGGTCGCCACCACAAGCCTAGATTGTAGGATCTAAGAGAGAGCCGGTACCTTGCAATACAGTGCCCCATAATCCTCACCCTGCTGCCCAGGTGTCATCCCTGCTCTCACCTTCGTTCTGTCTTTTGTGCACACATATGAATGAGGTCTGAGACATACACACACTTACATCGATTAGTAAATGACTACAGATGCCCAAGTGTGTTTTTTGTGCACATCAGCTTTGTTTTTTGTTTTTTCCACCCATAGGATTTACAATTATGAACCTTTGATCCCTCTGAAAAATCTCAGGGCCAATTTCTATGGCAAATATGTTGCTCTGCGTGGGACTGTCGTACGAGTGAGTAACATTAAGCCACTGTGCACTAAAATGGCCTTTTCTTGCAACATGTGCGGCGACGTGCAGAGCGTGCCACTTCCTGATGGAAAATATACTGTGCCCACAAAGGTAACTATCATCTTTACAAATAAAGACTGATGTAGCCATGTTAAATTTGTTACCTCTGATCAATTTATGCTCTTCTGTTCTCATCTTTCTGCAGTGGTGCTCATTATGCAATGTTCTTTGTTTCTAAACATGCAGGTTTTAATAATATGTGCATATGATTATATGGTTATTTAGTACGCAGGACACCAGAAAAAAAAATTAGTGGAAGTAGTCCAGTAGTAAAGTTACCAAAAGTATACATTTATTGATGATACTTAGACTTTTCAGTGGACAAAAGTACAGGATAAAAAAAGGCTTAACCCGTGGCGCGTTTCGCACAGATTGTGCTTATTCCTAAGCAGGCGAACACAAACTCATAATATATCCAAATATATATTATATGTGCATATTATTATACCTTAAAGGGAAACTGGGCAGATAATAAAGTTGTATGTTCATCTGAAACAAATTACAGCCCCTAATTATTTCAGTCAAACCCTTCAGTCCATGCTTGCTTGTTGGGCTGAGTGTGGTGCTCTTTGTTCCATACTTCCTTTGAACTGTGATCTTTTGTTTGTGTTTTAATTACCTGGCTTTTAACCCTTGGCTTTCCGCAATCTTTTACCCTGCTCTTTCTCACCCTTCTGACCTTGATCGCCTTCTATGCCCATGATATCTCTCTGCCTGCCCTGACCTCTTGGGCCGTTCTCTGACTAATCGCCTGCTTAGGCACCTCATTAATTGATGTTTTATAATTATATGCTAATGAAATGTTTCCTCTGAAAATGAAATTAAAACCAGGGCTTTGTTGTTTTAGTGTCCTGTGCCAGAGTGCAGAGGACGGACATTTACTGCAAATAGAAGTTCTCCTTTAACAGTAACTGTGGACTGGCAGTCTATCAAGTGAGTACAGCATGTTTTGCATATGTCTCCATAGTATTATGCAAATCTCAGATGCACTTGTATATTACATAAACAAGTTATTTATCTATTCTGCAAGAATTGTACATTGTTCTGCAAACATTTTCTTTTTGAAGTGAGTCACACATCAAAGAATTGGCCATAAAAGCAGTGAAACAAAAGAACTATTATGCTTTATCCATCTTTTACTACATCCAGTAAAACAGGTTCACTTGTATCTAAGCGCTTTTTATACTGGCTGGTATAAGGATAATAAAAGTAAAAACTAATTTCCAAAAATCTTGGTGTAAAGATTGAGCATATATTTAATCAATTCAGTAGTTGTTTCTAATGCTCTATTAAAGAACAATATAATGCACATATTCAGTAAACAAAATAAGTGTGTTTTTTAAAATCTCTTAAATATAACTACTACTCCCCACAATTATTTTTCCTCCCAACAATCGCACAGAAGCAGCAGCCATTTTAATCACACTTTGGTTGTGTCAGTACAGACCCGACGTATGGGTACATGGGTTCTTGGTGTTGGGCTCACAGAGTGTATGCACATGCAATGATACTGTTTGATGCAGCCGAGGCTCTCATTATGTGAGCCTCAACTGTGATGCCATGTACCAAATGTATTTTTGCCACATTCAGCCATTGTAATATTTAAAACGTGTATTCCTAGTTTGAACTTTGAAGCAATGAATTAAAAGCCACTGCTAGTGCATTGCAACTGGTGTGCGTGTATAGGTATTAGAATTGTGTGTTTTAGAATATCAATATGAGACAATTTCCTGTTATCTTGCAATAAAAGGTAACCTTTTTTTAGTGGGGAAAAAAAATATCCGCACTTTTATATACCCTTTTATTTCGCTTGTCATAACATACTGATCATTGTGCTGTGTGGCTGTTTCATGATAATGTGTGCTTGCTGTGGCAGAGTCCAGGAATTGATGTCCGATGATCAGCGAGAAGCCGGTAGAATTCCGCGGACAGTTGAGTGTGAATTAATTCAAGATCTGGTAGACAGCTGTGTCCCTGGAGATATGGTGACCATAACAGGAATTGTTAAAGTGTCTAACACTAGAGATGGTAAGTGCCACATGTCAATTTTACAATATATAATATGTGTGAATAAATATATAAACATATATATATATATATATGTCTAACACTTCAGGTTGATCCTTGCACTAAAATGAGTAATTAACTTAGCCAGATAAAATGCCGGTGCAGAGATCAACATTTGCGGATTTGTTTTTCATAAGAACTATTCGGCCCATCTAGCCCGCGCCAATTTCTGCCTTAAAAAATAAAATATAAATACTTTCATTAGCCCCTGGCCGCCTCTTATTTCAAATCACATAAAAACATATGTTTATTACAGATCGATGTTTCAATCCCTGCTCGAGGATTTTTATAATGTTTGAAATGTCAATTCGTAATAAGCATTTAATGTTTCTTTTGGAAGAAAAACCCACAAGTGCTCCAATCAATGTGCTATATATATGTAAATATATGTGTGTATATATATATATATATATATATATATATATATATATATATATATATATATAAATATAACAGTCTATAAAGTATTTCAAATTGTTCACGGCATTTAATGTTTCTTTTGGAAGATGATGCCCAAATATAAAAACCATGTAGTTTGTATTTGAACAAAAAGTATGTCTATTTTCCTTTCTAGGTGGGTTTAAAAATAAAAACAATAAATGCATGTTTCTGTTGTACATCGAGGCCAATTCTGTCAGTAACAGCAAAGGTCAAAAAAGCAAGAACAACGAAGAAGGAGTGAGTCATAGAGCCGCGATGGATTTCTCCCTTAAAGATCTTTATGCAATTCAGGAAATACAAGCGCAAGAAAATCTGTTAAAATTAATCATTAAGTGAGTACGGTTTTAATCCTTCTGACATTATGATATGTCTGTATACTCACACAGTGATGATACATTTGTTCTTAAATAAAAATCAATATTGTGTCATATTAACAAGCAACGTCTATGATCTGATTACTCAGCATTGCTATAATGATATACTCATATTCCCTACTCTCCAATTAAATGTGTTGTAATCTGAATTGTAAGAAAAATATTAGTTACTAATATTTGTTATATAAGAAAACCAGTTCTAAGGCAAAGTATTCACATGTGGAAAAGTAATATCCCATTAATTTACGTGATCATTAGAACTCTGCCACAGAATGTCTCTTTTATACAGGATCTAATTACTGTCCTTGTTTAGCATTTCCTGTGCTCGCTAACTCATATTTTCCTCTTTCAGCTCACTTTGCCCGACAATATATGGCCACGAGGTATGCTAAACAACTGTAAAAGCATAAAAAGAAACCATTTTTTGAGAGGGAAACAATATTTCTAAAGAGATTTACCTTTTAAAAATGTGCAGGGATTTTTATGTACACACCCAGAATCATGTTACTTTTATTAGTAATTTCAGGGAGCCATGACACATTTTGGAGTAATAAATATAACAGACTATAGATGTTAAAACATGACAATCTCACAAAAGATTTTATTGTTAAAATATGTAATTTTAGTGAATTTACGAACAGCATAAATCAGGCATTAATAGAGGAGGCCTGATTGTTGTATTTCCTTGTCAGTTCCACACAAATAGACCTGTCTGTTAAAGGGACAGTCTAGTCCCCAAACTCACTTTGGTGCAAGATGAATATTACTGCTTGTATAGTGCACAGACTCTTTTTTTCCAGTGTTTAGGCATTCTACATAAATCACATTTTTTTTTATATTTGACTTAAGCCCTCCTCAGTGATTACACGTTTACTGCAGGTGTAGCAGCACTGATTATATAGACACTGAGCAGATAAAGTTTTGTTTCATTTAGTCATGTCCTGTGCTGCTGGAATAGAATACATTGTGTGGATTGTAAAGGACTTGCTCTTGTACACAGTAGGATCTCTTAACAGGGCAACACATTGTCTGATGACATCACTAAAGAGACAGGAAATTCCATTAATTTGAATTTGAATTAAATGATTCTCATTCCTGCAGCTAAAAGAAAAGTATATTGGATTTTAATCAGCTAGTGTGGACAGTCCAGGTTCCTTGCAAACTGCTCTAATTTTACAAATTTATCTAACTTTGCATTTTTTTATATTTTAAGCAATGCAAATTGTAAAACATGTATTTTTTAGTACTTTGATAGCACATTAATATGCATTTGGAAGATGCATTTTGGGCACCAGACAGTCCCTTTAAAGCTAAAGATTATGGTGTTTACATTCAGGTTTGTGCTAAACGAAAATAAAATAATTAAATTTGTAATATTAGAAACGTTTGCATAATAAAACATCTGTTACTTGAATAAATGATAAATTAAATTTAAGATCCATGCTTCTGTTCCATTTTACTGTTATATACACCTGCCAATCGGCCTTCGTACCGCTTTATGAATAAGATAAGACATGGAGAAGAAAGACAATTACCGCATAATAGGGAGTAATAAAGAAACATGGTAACAAGCTGATAAAATATTAAGTTGCTTTCGGACTAGGATGAAAACATGTGAATTGTCAGATTGCATCATGTTTTTCACATGTTTTGTGTTTAGAGGGCTTTTTATTACTCAGACTAATGTTTTTTTGTTTTCCAGGTTGTCAAAGCAGGGTTGTCGTTGGCATTATTTGGAGGTTGCCAAAAATATGTGGATGACAAAAACAGGATTCCAATAAGAGGAGATCCACATATACTTGTAGTTGGTGATCCTGGTTTGGGGAAAAGTCAGATGTTACAAGTATGATTCCTGTTGATTCCTTTGATTTGCTAAGGTTTAATCTAACTAGTGCAAGCAGTATCTTCAGCATGTAGTGTATGTCTCACATTGTGTCATGTACAAGCAGTATCTTCAGCATGTAGTGTATGTCTCACACTGTGTCATGTACAAGCAGTATCTTTAGCATGTAGTGTATGTCTCACATTGTGTCATGTACAAGCAGTATCTTCAGCATGTAGTGTATGTCTCACATTGTGTCATGTACAAGCAGTATCTTCACGGGTAGTGTATGTCTCACACTGTGTCATGTACAAGCAGTATCGTCACGGGTAGTGTATGTCTCACACTGTGTCATGTACAAGCAGTATCTTCAGCATGTAGTGTATGTGTCACATTGTGTCATGTACAAGCAGTATCTTCAGCATGTAGTGTATGTCGCACATTGTGTCTTGTACAAACAGTATCTTCAGCATGTAGTGTATGTCTCACACTGTGTCATGTACAAGCAGTATCTTCAGCATGTAGTGTATGTATGTGTCACATTGTGTCATGTACAAGCAGTATCTTCAGCATGTAGTGTATGTGTGTGTCACATTGTGTCATGTACAAGCAGTATCCTCAGCATGTGTAGTGTAAGTCTCACATTGTGTCATGTACAAGCAGTATCTTCAGCATGTAGTGTATGTGTCACACTGTGTCATGTATAAGCAGTATCTTCAGAATGTAGTGTATGTGTCACATTGTGTCATGTACAAGCAGTATCTTCAGCATGTAGTGTGTGTGTCACATTGTGTCATGTACAAGCAGTATCCTCAGCATGTGCAGTGTGTGTGTCAGATTGTGTCATGTACAAGCAGTATCCTCAGCATGTGTAGTGTGTGTGTCACATTGTGTCATGTACAAGCAATATCTTCAGCATGTAGTGTATGTGTTACATTGTGTCATGTACAAGCAGTATCCTCAGCATGTGTAGTGTGTGTGTCACATTGTGTCATGTACAAGCAGTATCCTCAGCATGTGTAGTGTGTGTGTCAGATTGTGTCATGTACAAGCAGTATCCTCAGCATGTGCAGTGTGAATGTCAGATTGTGTCGTGTACAAGCAGTATCCTCAGCATGTGTAGTGTGTGTGTCAGATTGTGTCATGTACAAGCAGTATCCTCAGCATGTGTAGTGTGTGTGTCACATTGTGTCATGTACAAGCAATATCTTCAGCATGTAGTGTATGTGTTACATTGTGTCATGTACAAGCAGTATCTTCAGCATGTAGTGTATGTCTCACACTGTGTCATGTACAAGCAGTATCTTCACGGGTAGTGTATGTCTCACACTGTGTCATGTACAAGCAGTATCGTCACGGGTAGTGTATGTCTCACACTGTGTCATGTACAAGCAGTATCTTCAGCATGTAGTGTATGTGTCACATTGTGTCATGTACAAGCAGTATCTTCAGCATGTAGTGTATGTATGTGTCACATTGTGTCATGTACAAGCAGTATCTTCAGCATGTAGTGTATGTCGCACATTGTGTCTTGTACAAACAGTATCTTCAGCATGTAGTGTATGTCTCACACTGTGTCATGTACAAGCAGTATCCTCAGCATGTGTAGTGTGTGTGTCAGATTGTGTCATGTACAAGCAGTATCCTCAGCATGTGTAGTGTGTGTGTCAGATTGTGTCATGTACAAGCAGTATCCTCAGCATGTAGTGTATGTGTCAGATTGTGTCATGTACAAGCAGTATCCTCAGCATGTGTAGTGTGTGTGTCACATTGTGTCATGTACAAGCAGTATCCTCAGCATGTGTAGTGTGTGTGTCAGATTGTGTCATGTACAAGCAGTATCCTCAGCATGTAGTGTATGTGTCACATTGTGTCATGAAATTCTTGTAAAGCAGATCTGAATGAATGTGGTGACAACACATCCTCTCTGAAACCTCCATCTGTTGTGAACTAAACTTTGCTTCTGAAATTAGCTTGGAGGTTGAGTGCCAACACTCATGACTCCACTACACATAACACAAGGCTCCCTTAAAATACCACATACAAATTGTGACGAATGAGGAAACATTCTGAGAACCACATTTACTGTGTATTTATAAAATAGGAGAATTTTTTGTTTTCTATTGTAATAAAAACACTTGGCTAATTTCCTTAATGGAGAATATTGTGCTATTTTTGTTTTTGCTTACAGCACCACAAGTCAGTTTATTGTTAGAGAGGCATTGATGTTCACTGTAATGTGTATCCTGTGCACACAGCTTCGGCCAGTCAATTCTGGCTGACAATGTAAGAGATCCTAGCTTCATAAGGCACAGTTCTCCTTTCTATGAAGTGATCCCTTCTTCATAACGTTTACTGTGCCTTTAGTAACATTTTCTTTCGTTAACCATAATTGCATGTTTCTTTCTTTTCTTAACACAATTTAGACATTTAGCAGGAATTAACATTTTTTGTTAAAGCATACATTTTACCCATGCTATTACTGTTTAAAGAATGACATATAAGTATAATAAGCATGTTGCTAACTTGCAGGCAGTCTGTAATGTTGCTCCCCGTGGGGTTTATGTCTGTGGAAATACAACCACTACCTCTGGATTGACAGTGACACTATCCAGAGACAGTGCTACTGGGGACTTTGGTTTAGAAGCTGGAGCGCTCATTCTTGGAGATCAAGGTTAGTAAAATGTTATGTTCCAGACAATGCACTTAATAATTATGCTAACTCAGGGCTTGACACATCCTAGGGGCCAGGGTCTGTCTGGCTAATAAAGTCTACAGAAATTTGCCAAACCCTATGTAAACTCTTATGTAATTAGCTGCTCAGTCCCAGCAACTTTTAAAATGATTATCGTACTATTTGACACAATAGTTAAATACTCTGGCTAGTGATTTCGTCTTCCACAGATTTAAAACTATTATTAACACACTAATGATTAACACTTACTTTGTCAGCATTACCAGTAATTCTAATGTTCCTCGATGTATAGTTATTTTGCAAGAATATCCTGCACCTCCGTTTTAGTTGCCGAATTGCAAGGTTTTTCGGGGTCACATAGTGGCATGTTATGTAGCTCGTAATCTGGCTTCCGATATAACCTCGATGTACCCCTAATTTTTCAGAACTTCGGGCCAATTACTTCAGGCCCAAAGTGTGGCATATATTGTGTAGGCCCTTCAATATACATTTGTACATCGCAAAAAAACCTTTGCAATTAGCTTTCCATTTCTACATTATGTTTGTGAATATTTAGAGACAGGAATTCTTAAATTAACTTACATCAAAATCCATATTTAGAAATGTCAAAATATGAAATGTGCTAGTACAGTACACGTCCAATATATTAAAGCAATACTGTCCCTTTCAGAGATGATGACATGACAAACCACACAGTGTTTTTCTATTTGCTGAGTTACAAGCTGCTGTCTATGTCTCATCTTGTTTTATTCTTTTTACAGGTATATGTGGAATAGATGAGTTTGATAAGATGGGAAATCAGCATCAAGCTCTGCTGGAAGCTATGGAACAGCAAAGCATTAGTCTTGCCAAGGCTGGAATTGTCTGCAGCTTGCCAGCAAGGACTTCCATTATAGCAGCTGCAAACCCAGTTGGAGGACACTACAATAAAGGGAAGACGGTTTCTGAGAATTTAAAGTGAGTGGTACCATTTATCAGATCATTCATGTTATAAAAATGAGTGATAGTGCTATGCAAGTACATTAAAAAAGCTGTTACGCCTCCAGTCCCCAAAATATTATCACATGACTGTTGTATCATGTAAAGGAGAAAGGATCAGATCTGCTTCATCAGATGTTCCCTCAACACTTCCAATCTCCAACAAACAGCAAGCACAGTGTAATAGTGTTATTGCTGTTTCTATAGCAACAGTCCTCCCTGTCTCTCCAGGGCTTCCTTATTGTGTCACATGACAGCACACAGAAGGGGGTCGTCTTATAATTGGGGTTATTCTGTATTCAAGCTAATACGGTAAGCTAGAACTTCCCCTTTAAATATGCATCACATTTGAAATACGCTAGGGACAATAAATTAATTTTGAGTCTAGCACTCGACACATGAGCAGTGTGCTCCACAAACCATACGAAATTGGGAATGTGCTAAAATCAGAAAATGCAACAACCCTGCTCCTTGACTCATAATAAAGAGACCTCTTGTCTGCGCACCTGACCAAGAATACTAAAATCAAACACCTCTGATCAGGAACTACATATAACTTCATAGAGCAAAATAATTGCTTATAGCTCTTATCACAAGAAAAAAATGTAACTGTCTCTTTACGCAGGTGTATCTTAATAGGTACACCCAGGTTTACTATCTGCTGTGTCTCACATGCGAGACACGGCAACGCGCACAGCCAATCAGAGCAGGGGCTCGCCGAACATGAGGGTCTCTCGCTGCTAGCACAGAGAGACCCTAGTTTTTCCATGGGATTAGTAGGGGGGACCTAGTTAATGTCCCCCCTGCTGATCCCATGCAAAAACAAGGGTCTCTCTCTGCACTAGCAGAGAGCCGGTCGCCGACCAGACGGCTGCCTGCTTCCTATGGAAGCATGGCAACTGAAAGTCAGAGGATAAGCTGACATGTACTATCAAAAGTACACGCCGGCTTATTCTCACACTAGGGACAACTTAAATTTCACTTGTGCTTCTATATTAGAAGCACAAGTGAAAAATAACGGTTAGTGTCCCTTTAAAGGGACTCTGCCAATCTAAACCTTGATTCTACTGTGAATATAGAGAATAAAAAATGATGGAGCAATGATATATACATTGTGTTGCAAAAATTGCAAGCAAATGCATAAAATAAGAGAAATATATATTTTTATGAGTCTGTGGTGTCGCCTGCTTATGACATTACCTTGTAGCTTGATATGAAGAGCTACTTTACAAAAAGAAATGTGTAATTTGCATATCAAGCCACAGGTGATGTCATAAACCAGAGACACCACATACATATTTTAAAAATATATTGCCTTTGCTTGCAATCCTACTAACACAATGAATACATTATTTTTCATCATATTTTATCCTCTATATTCACAGTATGCAATGTTTAGGCTGACAGAATCCCAAAGGAACACGATGATAGTGACACCTGCTGGTTAATGTGTATAAAACAAAATGCAGGGATACAGTAGATACTTTATTATTCTCTGTTTTGATAGTTTATTATCAATTGGTTTATGAAACAATAATGTATGATTCTCCACTGATTTATCTCCCCCCCCCCCCCCCCCAAAGATCACCTATTTATTTATTTTATTCCGTGTTAGAGTAAAGGTAAATGATTTCTCTAGAATTACTACAACTCTGTGGCCCACAATATATGCAGTAAATTATATAATTACCATTGGTCTTAATGAGCAGTTTTGACAGTGGAAAAGGAGGAAAAGTCCACTTGGCAAGGGAATTGCAAAAATCAGAGAGATTTTTTAACTCTGCATTTAATACCAGATTTTTGCAATTTCTTGTCAGTTTACCATAGTTCATTGTTTAGTGCAGTGTTTGTCGTATTTACTTTCTCCTATGCCATCCTCTAAAAATGATGTTAAGGACTGAGAGGGAAAACATATATCTGCTGCAAGCCCCCAAAATGCCCCAATATGGGGTTTCAACACTGGATTAAAGCACATAACTTATACTCTGACACACCTAGTCTTACATGCTTACTTATAGTGAATTAGACCTATTATTAGTATTGTTTCCCACGTGCATTTGCCGTAGATGTTTATATTCAAGCAGCACTGAAACCATTTCATTTTCTTTCTTAATCCTTGTAGGATGGGAAGTGCTTTACTGTCTCGATTTGACTTGGTGTTTATCCTGCTTGATACCCCCAATGAAGATCATGATCACTTGCTTTCAGAACATGTCATGGCCATGAGGGCTGGTGCTAAGGAAATTGTGTGTGGCGCTAATGTTACACGTGCGGCTACCCAAGATTCCAACACTTCCATTTTAGAAGTGCCCTCTGACAGGCCCTTAATGGAGCGATTAAAGGTATATTTATTTTCATTCACTCTTAGAATAATCAAAAAGCAGAACACATTGCTGCCCTCAGAGTTTGTTTATAACACCATTGGACATATACACTGATCATCCATAACATTATGACCACCTGCCTCGAAAGAATTGGACTTATTTTTCCAGCACATACCACAGATTGAATTGAGATCTTGCGAATTTGAAGGCCAAGTCAACACCTTGCACTCATTGTTGTGTTCCTCAAACCATTCCTGAACCATTTTTGCTTTGTGGTAGGGTGCATTATCCTGCTTAAAGAGCCCAGTGCCATCAGGAAATACCATTTCCATGAAAGGGTGTACATGGTCTGCAACAATGCTTAGGTAGGTGGTACTTGTCAAAGTAACATGCACATGACTGGCAGGACCCAAGGTTTCCCAGCAGAACGTTCCCAAAGCATCACACTGCCTCTGCCACCTGCCAGTGGTCATAATGTTATGACTGATGGGTGTTTTAATCAAACAGAGTCCATGATGACTTTATGTATTATATATTGACCTATTTTTCCTGGATGGCCTTCTTTTTGGCAAATCCTGTTGGTTTGTATACACATTTTTGACAATTAAAATCCCGATAAAAGATCTATCCATTTCATGCTTCCACCACAGAAACTTTCATGTATCAGTTAGCAGGGATTTTGTCTTATGATCCCATGTTTTGTCTTATTGCCAGAAGTAATTTTTGGGTATTCTAGAAATATAAGACTTTATAGTGACTGTACCTTTGCTTGTATCATTTCATTAGAATGCAGGTTCCCAACACCTATGTTGTCTAAACTAGTAATTATAGACCTGGTACCAAAACCTATACTAATAAATCTACCTGTATCAAATTTTTCAGTCAGGTGCCTGGTTAACATGTCTGGTTATTTGATTAGACCTCCACTGATAGAAAGTAGTGGCCTAAGTCCCAGGTACACATTGCAAATTATACTTTTTGATAAAGGTTTTGCACAAATAAATCATATCTTGTACCTGCGCTGAGTCTTTCATTATCTCAAGATCACTTGTGCCAGTCACGACATCCATCTGTAATATTCATCTGTAGCCAAAGATAGAAGTAAATACTGCTTGTTTTCACTCCCAGTTTTGTGAACATGGATGGACAAATTTTCATGATCTATATAAAGTTATTTTCTTCTTCATTCTCCTTTGAGGTTACTTCTATCCATGTGCCCCGGTAAAATGTTAGTTATCAGTTTCTTAATGATGGGAATGTAAATGGAGAATTTTAAAATACGTTCATCTTGCTTAAAGGACAACTATAGCAAAAAAAAATTATTTATGTGTAAATGAAAGATTGTATCAAGTGTAGATTTATAAAGAAATTCTCGAATGAAAGAATACAAATAAAGTACCTTTATTGAGCCTTCATTACTTCATATAGTTCTCTCACGGGGGCGGACATGTTGTGTAGAATCTTGGGTCAGATCTTCACTCACCTTGGTTCAGATGAAGAAAGATCTGACCTATCTGACCAAAGATTCTACACAAAATGTCTGCTTCCTGGAGCTTTAGAGTAAATTAATTGTATTCTTTCAGTAAAGCATTTCTATATCAAAAGCCTACACTTGATGCAACCTTTCAGTTAAACATAACTTAATTTATTGCTACAGTTGTCATTTGAGCTAAGAGATATCTATACAGGCATACCTCAGAGATATTGTGGGTTTGGTTCCAGACAACTGCAAAAAAGCAAACATCGCAATAAAATGAGTCACACAAATGCTTTGGTTTCCCGGTGCATGTAAAAGTTATGTTTACACTATACTGTAGTCTATTAAGTGTGCAATAGTATTATGGCTAAAAAAACAATGTACTTATCTTACCAAAATGTGACACAGAGACACCTAGTGCGCACATGCTGTTGGAAAAATGGCATCAATAGACTTGTTCGACGCAGGTCTTCCACAAATCAAAATGTAAAAACCACAATATCACAATTAACGAGGTATGCCTGTACTGCCTAGCAGTTGTGAAATAATATCATACATCAGTAAGAAAATGTACTTGCATGTTAAAGTTAAGTTAAAAGCTTCAGAGTGCAATAAATGACAGGACAGTTTCTGATACAAAAAATCATTTTAATCAAAACCGTTTTCAAATAAGGTCTTTATTAATAGCAACTTAAATGCAACTTAAATGCAAGTAGGCAGTGTGCTTAAACAGAACAGATTTCCACACAAGGATTGTAGCTTTCTTTATCAAAACGAATGCACACAGTCATTTACCCATGCAAGTGCACAATTACCCATACATGCATGCAGTGATATACCCATACAAGAATGCAGTCACCCCTCAGGAAATCATGCAGTATTATATAGGGACACGATTAAACAGACCGAAAACCTTTTTTTATTTAAAAAGCTTGGAGGATGGTTTGGGGGTGCTTGGGGACCATGGATAGATTTCTCTACTATTCTTAGTCTCTCTATGCCCCACGATCGCTGTGAAGCAGGGATAGATTATAGCTGCCAAAGCAGGCACTTGCTTTGATGGATATAAACATTGGTTGGTTGTCAGAGCGATAAGATGTTTCCTCAGCAGACATGGCCATACCAGTATTACCGCGAACGTGGTATGATAGCATGGATTCTGCAGTTGTGAAGTGGATAACCTGCTGCTCGCTTGCAACAGGGCTAAATGTAAAAAACCCCATCCTGCCCTGCAGTACATTGTGCCACCCTCAATTTCATGCTTGGGTAGCCATTGCTGATATGGAATCCATCGTACTGGTTCCATGAGAAGTGCCAGCTTGGTTCAAATGCTAGTGAAACTGCAAGCAAACACATGCATTAGTTCTCCTAAATCACATGTGTACAGACCTCTTTCCTGACTCCATCTTCTATTACTAACCCATCAATGTCACAAATGGGTGAAATCATTATTTTCTTTACGTTTTGTTTAAAAAGCAAACAATTTCAGGTTTCCAATGTCTATATGTGCTAATCATTTTAGTATAGTAGTTGTAATAGTTTTATTTAGAAATACTCTCCTATAATACAGGAACAATGTTAATTATCTGTCTCACCCCTAAGTTATATGGCCTCTATTCACTATTTTCTAGCTTCGTCCTGGGGAACATTTGGATGCCATACCACACCAGCTGTTACGGAAGTATATTGCATATGCTCGGCAATATGTTCAACCACACTTGACACCAGAGGCAGCACAGGTTCTTCAAAATTTCTATCTTGAACTGAGAAAACAAAACCAAGGCATAGACAGCACTCCCATTACTACCAGACAACTGGAATCTTTAATCCGACTCACAGAGGTACAAAAAAATGAAACTGTTTAGCATAAACACTCAATAGTTTGTGAATGATGGAGGAGATCACTTTCACCAAAAACTAGGTGATAGCTAAAGGCTGCACTCAATGTGCAAGGTACACATATGTTTGTGAATATGCAGAGCTATGTAAAGACAGACAAGGGCAATCATCACAGAGTAATATTTAAACTGGATCTTTCTATGTTTCTCACTTTACTCTGAGCATAAGTGTTTATCTGATTACCATGATGTCATTCAGTAAAATATAGAAACATAGAATGTGTCAGGATATAAGAACCATTCCGCCCATCTAGTCTGCACTTTTCTAAATACTTTAATTAATCCGTGACCCTATCTTATATGTAAGATATAAGATAAGCTGCACTGGAGAAATCATCCAACTTTACTACTTTGGCTTAAAGTTTGAAATTTCCATTTGTTTTCTAATTCCTGTATTGAGTAGATCCTATAGGCAAAGGAGTAAAATATGAGTAATTATCGGGCAATCAGGTCACGATGAATGCCCTAATTAAAGGAACACTAAACTGTTTTGAACCCTTGCATCTTTGACACCAGACAGCTACCAGCTTCCCATGGAAGCATGGCAGCTGTCAGTCAGAGGATACACTGGCGTGTACTATCAAAAGTACATGTAAGATTATCACGCTAATAACAACTAACATTTCACAATAACTATATCAGAAGCATTTTTTGAAAGCGGACCGGTCTGCTTTGCTACACCCGCTTTCATTGCATCTTAGTGGTTTATTTCTTTTTAAAGTATTTATGTAAGAACACCTACATCAATCTAAACAAGGACTTATGTATAAATTTCTATCTTATGTTTTCCTTTTTGTTACAAGGCGCGTGCAAGACTTGAGTTAAGGGAAGAGGCAACCAAAGAATATGCAGAGGATGTTGTTCAAATAATGAAATATAGGTAACTTTCTCATTATAAAAAAGGACGAGACTGTTATTGGAATGTTGTTCCCGTAAGACAGAATCTGTTTTAACACTACTTCATTATTTTCTTTAAATACTATTATTTTGATCAAATCATGTCATTTACTGTTAACTTGCACAATATTTTACACATCTACAAAAGCTAATGCTTCTAATGCTAAATAGATTCTAATATGTGTCCTTAGTTTAGAAATAGTCAATAGAAAAAAAGACAATATCCAACGTGTCCAAGGCACAGTATTCTGTGTGTTTTTAAGTGTCACTAGATACCATTTTATCTTTCCTTACACATTATATTTTATACTATTTTCTCCTCTGTGCAGCTATTAAGTCGAGGTCAAATCCTGCCTTTCTTTTTTCCTACCCAAGTTGGATAGGAGAGAGATTGCCTTTTTTCTATATGTCAGAGTGTTTTGTGGTATACTCACTGTGATCTCCTTACTGCCATTTGTGATTGTCAGTCAACCACAGTTATTCACTATATTGTCTTGTATTTTTCCGCCACTTAGGTGTGTGAGACACTTAAGTCACTTCTGAAGCACTTGCCTGCATTAGAGCAATACCTAATGCCTGAGCAGTGTATGCAATAGTTGATTGCATCCACCACTAATTTAAACGCATGCCGTTCCATGCCACCAGTTTGTCCAAATGGTATAAAATGCCATGGCAAGGAAGGTCACTTGGTCTTTAAGGAGTTAATATCTATGCAGATTGCGCCAAGAAGCAAAAGTGTTAATAACATGTCATTTTGAGTATAATGTTAAGCAAAGGTGTATTAAAGACTAAAAACAAGCATATAATGTATGTTGTATGTGCTTGACATTGTGTGTTCATGTAATTTAAAGTGATATGACATAAAGTAGTGATGGCTAACTTGGTACTGCAAATGTTTTGGAACTATATCCCCCATGGTGCCAAGTCTGCCATAGAGCTGACTGAGCACAATGGGTCATGTAGTTCTCAAATATCTGCAGTGCCAAGATTAGCTATCACTTCAATATAGTGTACATTGTTGCTGAACACAAACCTCTTTAATGTTTCTAGCTGTGATCTTTTTACTGTATGGGGAAATTAGCAATATAATGAAAGTATTCTAGCAAACTGCACCGGTGCCTTCAAGGGACTCTGTCACCTAAATATTGCTTATGCTGTGAATATACAGAGAATAAAAACTGATTTATACATTTGCAGAACTGCAATCAAATAGATTAAGAGAAAAATATTCTTTAAATGTGTCTGTGGTGTCTCTGTATGTGGTGTCACCTTGTGACTTGATATGTAAATTACACATTTCCCTTTGAAAAGTTGGTAACTTGCATATCAAGCCCTTGACGAAGCGACAGGCGCGAAACGCGTAGGCTTTAGCACAGTTCTTTTCTCCTCACCGGGTGACCCACTTTGTACCCAGTCATTTACTTATTTTTTCCTTTTTTGGTATTTAATAAACTTTTATGCATATTTGCACACTTACCTGATCCTGGAATCTTCATTTTGCCGGCCTCTGGAGCACCTCAACCGCAACTTGGAACAAGGTTCCTGTTTTCTTCAAACTTGCATATCAAGCCACAGGTGACGTCATAAACAAGAGAAACCCTTGGCACATTTAAAATGTATAATGTTTAGGTGATAGTGTCCCTTTAAAGGCACTACGTCTGGCAAAAATGGAAGTTTATGCTTAATTGAGAGATTAAATAAGTGCAGGCATTTTAAATACAAAATGATTTAATAAAAGACTACAAATAAAGAACCTTATTGAGCCTTTGTTCTCCATATAACTCTATCAAAGGGTGGCCTTGTTGTTTAGAATCTGAGGTAAGGTGAAGGAAGATCTTACCCAAGGTTCTGAACAACATGTCTGCCCCCTGAGCTATAGGCAAAAAAGAGGGGCCCAATAAATGATTTAACTTTATTATTTCAGTAAAGCATTTCTGTTTAAAATGCCTACACTTCATATAATCTTTTGTGTAAAATTAAGTAAATTGTTGCTGACAGTTTGACCTTTAACCCCTTTGTGACGCATGGTGCTTGAGTCCCAGACGACGCAAGCATCAAAACGTCACAATTTGTTCCTGGCCACCGATCACTAGGTGATCGGTAGCCATGGACACTATGGCAGAGACCCGATCAGGGTCTTAAGAGTCCTTGCCAAAAGCTTGCGAGACCTCCGGACATCATGTGTGACGTCACAGAAGTTCGGGGGCAGCTCGATTTAGTGAAATGTAGCCGGTGCTATTTTTTGAGCATCAGCTACATTTTCCCTGTCAAAGTGGCCTCATCTGACAAGGGGGATCTTGCTGCATCAGAATCCGAGCACAGCTCTATGCCATCCTAGCGTCTTTTAGGCACTTTAAGACGGCATAGTACGTCCTAGCGTTGGGAGGGGTTAAGTGCTATGATTTAGTAAATGAGCAGTTTATCTGTTATACAGTGCACAAAAATCAGCTATATAATCTCTCTGTTTATTACATCACAATTTATAAAAAGCAGTAACAGAAATGTTTTATTGATACCAGCAAGAAATAATGAGTATTAATAGTTGGGTTTTTTTGTTATTGCTTTTGTTTAGTCTTCTGGGAACGTACTCGGACGAGTTTGGGAAACTGGACTTTAATCGATCTCAGCATGGGTCAGGAATGAGTAATCGATCCCAGGCGAAGAAATTTGTTTCTGCTCTGAATCAGATTGCAGAAAGAACGTACAACAATCTATTTGATATTCAACAGCTCCGACAGATTGCAAAAGAAGTACAAATACAGGTATGATCTGTCTTTCCAGAGCTTAGAGTGCTTTATATCGGTTTATACTTTCTCACTCTAAACCACAGTGTGAATACGGTCAACTGTTTGTTTTGCGAATGTGCTGTTTGTGGCTACCAAAAAAACAGCAGAAGAGTCATTAGATCTGTATTAGCTGAAGGCCAAATTTAAGAGTAACGGTTGTTCCCTGTTTTATTGCCAAAGGACCAGTTTATTAAGATGTTGCAGCCGAAGGACTAACCATCGACTCTGTCAGTTGCAATATTTTCAAATAGTTCTATAATATATATAATTCAAGGCAATTGGCACTAATGTGTAAATACAGAATACAGCTAAAAAAAAAACCCTGCTCCTTGCTGGTTAATTTCCCGGTTCACATATAAATAATATAATGCGGCAAATTGACCACTATGGGAACTGTTTTAAATCTCCGTAATCATCTTAACGTTACAGTGTAATACAGACACTCCAAATAAACTTACATATAAGCACTGGTTTAGGTGCAAAATGCATCTAACTTAGTGTTGCTCTATTATTATAATAATTGGTTTATAATAAAGGACAATTTGAGAAGAAGCTATTGATTGTTGAACCATAATTCTGAAGGTTTGCTGTCATTGGCTCTTATCTCTGGTACACAAAAGGTACAAACAATGTTAACATACTTATACTGGACTAAAACATGGCAAAAGCCATGTAAATCATTATTCTGGCCTTGGGCCCCTGGGTAAGTCCAGTACAGCATGTACACATATGACATGTAGTCTACCAGTATGAAAAAGTCAAACTCTCTCCAACAATCAAGGAATGATCCTGCTGATGATGTGGTAAAGTAAATTACAGCAAGTTAGACACAAGGTGCCTCTGTACATCCATTGTATGCAGGGATCTGAAGGCTTTCCACAAATGATGCGGTTTCCATTTTATTAGTCCATTATCTTTACCTGGCAGGAAGCAAGGTTTAAAATGTTTTTTTAATTGTCCTTTAAATACCATGACGTTAAATATACCTGTGAAACTTTTGGACATTCTCTGCAGAAGTGGTTCACAGGCTGGTGCCAGGTAAAAGGCAATAGACTAATAAAAAGGAAACAGTATAATTTGTGGAAAGCCTTAGGTTTACCCTAAACTGTGCCATTGGCTATGACGTGAATCATGAAGATGACACCAGGCTTTCTATGATTTTTAAAAAATGGTGTCCCCTTCCCCAAGCGTACCCAACATGTATCTTTAGAGATCCAAGCATGTTTACTCTCACCGGCAGAGCCGGTAAGGAGGCTAGTACATGCAGACCTTGTCAGCACATGCACAGCCAATCGCCCTACTCATTTGATCATTGTCTGAATGAGTGGTTGCCAACCTGACTGGACTGTCTGCTTCCCAGCACTCTGAAGACCTCAATCAGACAAGTGGGATGAGCCCCCGCTCTGATTGGCTGTGTGCACGCTGACGCTGTCAGAGTAAGCATATGTGTATCTATTAAGATATACATCAGGTTTTCTCCAGACCAGTATGACATCTTTTTTAACCCTTGCTTCCTTCTAGGAAGCGGGGGTTAAAAACAAGATTAATTTCCCTTAAGAATATACATAAACAAAAATACAGCTGTGGAAGTAGTGCGAGACGCCTAAACAAAAGACTAAAAGTCGATACTATTTTATATCCTTGATATTTAGTAAACAATAGCTTCTGTTTAAAATGATATAATTATACCCAATGAGCTTCCAGTATGAATATATTGTTATGCCGACATGCATCTTCAAGTGCTATCTTTATGTGTCACTGTTGGTACAGCTATTGTTCCATCTGCAGCTACTGACAGCCTTTTAGTAATGTGAAAGGTGATGTCTGCCTTTCAGCATTTCTGATCACAACATAAGCACTGAAAAGCAAATGCAGTCATTATTTGAATGAACGTTAAGCACCCAAGGGAAGATTTTGAAACATTTCAACTGGAAATGTTACATAAGCCCAGTTTCAGATCGCAGCCTGATGATGTAAAGATGTAAGCAAATCTCACTTAAATATTTTCATTTAACATTTCTGTAATGTCCAGCATATGTTATGTAATACAAAGCAATGCATTCACATTATATATACTTTTTTCATTTTTTTTTTACATCTTTTTCAGGTTTCTGACTTTGAAAGCTTTGTGAGTTCCTTAAATGACCAAGGGTACCTTTTAAAAAAGGGTCCCAAAGTTTATCAACTACAGACAATGTAGTTTGTTTGCATACAGCACAGCAACCCAGCAATAAATGGACTTTGTAGATCACACAACAAAAAATGTAATGTACAGTTTGTATACATTATACATGGGATTTTTCTTTTGTTCTACATCCTACCTCTCTATGGATGTTCTAATTGTTCAGTTGGTTTGTGGTTTTAAACTGATAGTGCTTAATATTAATTTTGTCATAAGATCAATCTATGTACATGTGTTTTATCTGTCTGCATAAAATATAATAAGCTGCATTTCATATTTATTAAATTCAACTGGATGAGATTTTGGAATTTGTGTGTTTTTTATTTTATTTTTTGTGGTATAGTTTGTTTATTTGTATAGCTCCTGAAAGTACCATTATGGCTCTAGAGTCACATGGCTGAGAAGTGGATCATCTAGCTACATGATAAAGGTGCAGCAAAAGGGGGAACCAAATCTACATGAGTACATTTCCAAATATTAAATAAAAGTTCACAATTAATGCAGCACCTGGTATAGAGATTAAATTAGGCAGACAGAAACAGACTAATGCATAGGTAATAATAATGCATAAGGTAGGTAGAGCCTTGCTTGCACAATTTACTATCCAGAGAGTGTGCAGGACAGAGGATACATGAAAAGTCGAATTATAAGCAGTGTAGGATGTTTTGGCATGTACTAGTAAAAGAGATTACCTTAATAGCATTTACAGTGGGTATAGTGTAAACATGATTTTTATCATTGGACTAGCAGAACAACAAGCTAATATATTCATGTGGAAAGGTGGCTGTCTCCTTATAATGACATCATATGCAATATAACTTTGCTCCATTGAAAGGGCATGCAATTTTGTTGTGAAGTGGGCCATATGATCAGAAATGAATATGTGAATTTGGCCAAATTTCAGTTTGTTTTTATTTACAGTAATAGTGAACGATATACAATAGCAGATCGAAAACAGTTTAAACCAACTTTATTTGAACAATAATATAATAACGCATATTTGTTCGGGCTAACGAGAATATCGGTGGGTAAGTCAAGTGGGCAGCATCGTGCTGTCAGATTAGCCGCACATTGGACAGTCTTGTTATACTGTAATAGTTTGCTCCTGATGGTGACAGCAAAAACAGGAGACCATTTAGGAGGAATGTAAAAAACAAAACATTTTCTCCTAATGCCAATTTTTTGGATGGTCTGTATTTCATATGCTAGACATAATTAAGCTTTACATAAGAACACTTGCTTACTGGCTGTCTTAATAGATTTTACAAACCTAATGTCCACAGGGAAATGATCTCACTGTGACCATCATTCAGAAATCCACAGCTAGTGACCTTTTTTCTCTCCCATGAAGAGAACTAAAAATATGTTACACAACAGTGTGAACATGTGTATTCAATAGTGTGTTTAAAATATATTGGTGAGTTTTATAAATGTAAAAAGACACAGAATAAACAAGCTAAACAAAATGTAAACAGCAACACTTTTATAGGTATATATAACAGACCGTTCATATTCTGTACTTTCACTTGAAATCTGTTATGATTACATATAGTCTGTGGTTTGTGTCATGTTAATAAACATTTGTACACTTTAGAAACCAACCTAGTTTGTTCGCAGTTAGAGAAGAGGTGCACTAAAACATTTTTTTTTTAAATGGTATGCAAATAAAGCTGACGGCCATTTGTGCTTAATATCTGGGGGTTGTCAAGTCCTGGGCACACTAATTAACCCCTTAGTGACAAGACATCTTTACCTTGATTTTCCCTTGGTGACAATGGCAGTTTTGACATTTCTGTGGTGTTTGTGTTTAGCTGTAATTTTCTTCTTTCTCATACTGTACCCACACAAATTATATGTTGTTTTTATCGTCATAAGAAGGGCTTTCATTAGATACCATTATGTTCATCATATCTTGTAATTTACTACAAAACAAATCATAAAATATGATGAAAAATGTAAAAAAAAAAACACTTTTTCTAACTTTGACTTAGGCAAAAAACCAAAAACACTATTTTTGTTTTTTGCCACATAACGTGCAAAAAAATACTGAAAAATATGGAAACATTAATATTTCTGAACTCGGGACAACATTTTGAAACTATTTAGACGGGGTCTTTTTTAATGATTGTATTTGTGTAAATTATATTTTAGGCCAAAGTTAGAAAAAGTGTGGGGGGGGGGGGGGGGTGTTTACATTTTTCATCATATTTTATGATTTTTTTTTTTAGTAAATTATAAGATATGATGAACATAATGGTATCTAATGAAAGCCCTTGTTATGCCGATAAAAACAACATATAATTTGTGTGGGTACAGTATGCGAGAAAGAATAAAATTGCAGCTAAACACAAACACCCCAGAAATGTCAAAACAGCCATTGTCACCAAGGGAAAGTCAAGGTGAAAATGTCTTGTCAGTAAGGGGTTAAGGGGGAGTTTGTTGGTGTTTTGGCAGCCCCCAGGGGTAATTATTATAAAAAAAATTTATGGGGGAGGCTGGAGGCATTTCTTTCCAGAATGAGTCCCTTTCCTCCCTATGGAAGTATATGAGGGTTAATCTGTTAGGGGTGTTTCGTCCATTTTTTGTTGGTTTACAGTTTCGGCAGGTCACAGCGCTTAATCGACAATGATATACGAATTGCAGACCTTGGGCAGCTCGTCAATCGGTTCCCGATATGTCCCGGAATCAATTCAGACTTCGGAGGCACCATTTCGGGTCTGAAGTCAGTGCATATTGCACAGACCCTTTGATGTTGTCTTTGGCTGACTCTTAGTTGGGTTGGATTTAAAGGGAATTCATTTTTGTCAATTTAATGTAGGTATATTTGTTGTGACAAATATAAAATTCATTAATTAAAATGATCCCATCCTGTACATGAATACATACATAGCTCCTAATCCAACATTTTAATATTGTACAGCATGCTTGGATAAATAAATCCAAAACGTTTCAGGAGCAGCATTACTGTTATAGATAATCGATGACTCTGCATGGGCTATGATAACAGTCCCCATGATGATCGGACAACACGCATATTTATCGTAACAATGCAATATTTGTGGACCTAGGACATACTTGAAACCGAGAGAAATCTCAGTGTATCTTTCCTGGCCAAATAGTAAATAAATAAAATGTGCATTTGGTAAGTGTCAGCGATGTGCTAAGGAACCAGCAGGGTTTTAGTTACTGCCGTAAAGTCATGGACTGCCGTAAAGAGGCTGTGGCTGTCAGTGCCGTTCTCCCCAGCCTGCATGGGGAGGCCGTACTCTAGGCTGTTATGTCGGTTTTGGGGGCATTGCTGGCCCGGTGCCCGCGGTCGGTACTCGGCTGCTGGGCGGGAAGAGGCCGAGGTATGATAGTGACGGAGAACCTCTCCCGGGCCCGCCATGTGGAGTATGCAGCACTGGGTGGTCAGGAGCTGAGAGTGCCAACCACCAAGCAACCAGGCTGCTGCTTCTCACGCAGGGCCCTGCACGTACCCCTGCGCCCCCTCAAATGGACCCGGCAGCTGAGTAAAGTAAGGGCTCGGCCGACGAGCGATGAACCTAGAGATGACCGGCTGCCAGGACCCGGGGAGGTCGACCCTGCAAAGAAGAGCCTGTCTGAGCTGGTAAGGAACAAACCTGTAAGAGTTCATAGGATATATTGTCCCTTCCGTGAGTAACTTCACATACTATGGACTACATTTCCCGTGATACACTGAGCATCATGGGAAATGTAATCAAATGCCAAAGGTTAGGCAGCATTGCTTTGACCCACTGGCAGGGGTGTATGACGTCACAGAGGACAAGCCTATCAGTAGCGGCCCTGTGTGGCACAATAGCAATACTAACAGCCCGCTGCAAATGTGTACTAAGTCCCCATTATAGCCAGCAACATTGCTAGTCTATTGAATCTTAATTAAAGAAACTAAGGGTTAAACTCGTTAAATGTAGTTGGGAGTTGAATGAAAGGTTCATGCATGACTTAATGCAGACTTCAGGGTCACCTCTGTTGGTGACAGAAGGTAATAGGGCACACATAATACATTTAAAAGAACAGTAGTAGCTTTACACTAGCGTTGATCAACCTTTTTATATGGCAGGGTGTTTAATGTACAGATCTTTACCTTAGGGGACCAAACCTTATTGATTTTATTATGAGATAATAAAACATAGGATTTTTCAGCCAGGATTCACTTTAGGGCTACATCCTGGCCAGCAGATGAACATTAATGTGTTTAGAAAAAGCAAACTCTTACCTAAGTAATACATTTCACAAATATACAAAATATCCAAAGTTACCTATCCCTTGTTACCTACCTTGTTACGTTATAATTTGTGCATATTTCAGGAGTCATCGTAAATGTATTTATTTTAAACCATTATTTGTGAGATTACTAAAATAAGTAAACAGCCTTGTTGCATTTCTGACCGGCTATCTGATGGGCAAATCAATTGATATCTGTACTTGTTAACTTTTTGCTAAATCTTAAAACTACACAAGGCAGCTTTCAATCTCTGGGAATTTTTGTGATTTGGCTAATACACTAATTGCTAAGAGCTCTGGAGTTTTTTCAGTAGTACTCTGTCTCAGGAGTGGAGCTGGATGAAGCCAGGTTTCCATCCGCTAAGTGACTCAAAAAAGTTATCGATGGAAGTGACTTTGAACTTGACCATCCACTACAATGGACCACAACAAGTGCATACCCCATAAATTCAGAACATCCCCAAAATGTATGAATGAGAGAGCCCTAATTCGTGGAATTACCTGTTTCCTGATGATATATGGAGAATAATAATATTCAGAAAGAACCAAAATGGAAAATACTTCCCATATAAATCTTGAGCCTCCAGGTTGCTCCCTATCCCAAAAATCAGTAGGTGTCAGAAAGGCATGTAAACATTAAAAAAAGAAAAGCTATAGTGTAGATGGTAAAGATTATACAAAAATTAATGTAAAATTTTAACAGATATTACATTTTCTTTGTATGTTCTTAACCATTTGCACTATAGTTTTTTTTTTTTTTTTTTTTTATGTTTACATGCTATTTGGAGAATGTAGCCAACATATTTATTCCTGTAAATGAGTTCTGTACCATTACAGGCAACCTTATATAGCAGTGTAACTACTGGTTGACTGTCTCAATTGCAAACTCCAACTTGCCACTAATACCACCATAATCATGTATGCCCTTTTATGTATGCGTCTGCTGTGTAATAAAAAATAATTTCAAAAGATCTGTGATCACCAGTTATAAACATACAAAACCTCCATTTTTATTGTTGATGGTATGTGGATATTCCATCTTTATTTCAAGTCAATACTCCAATTCTCAACAAAATGATATGAAATGGCATGACCTATTGGAATTGTTTAACAGACAAAGTACTTATCTCTCCCACCAAAAAAGAAAATGTGTCTTTTGTTTTTGTTATGTGAGTTTATTATATGAAATATTTTACTAAACAAGTGTAACTGGGCGCCGCCATTTTGTGAAATAGTGTTTTTGGGTTCCACCCCCCAGTGTCTTTACGGGACTAGTTTCTCACTTTTGGTCTGGGGACACAGAATGCAGTCTAAAAGTCTAAATTCTGACTGGGAGGGTAATGTAACTATTACATCACAAGGGGACAGAGTTATGATCTTGTTTGTTCAGGTCAATCTGCTATCTTTTGTGTTGGAAGACAAGTAACAAAAGTTGTACACAGCCACCTAGTCCTGCCTGCTGATACGCAGGAGCCAGTAAGAGAGAGAGGGGGGGGGGGGGTGTATCTTATGACATCATCATGCAGACTCTGGCCACAGTTGTAAAGTGAGACTTGCTGGAAGATTTTGGAGAATGTTGCATCGTGGGTAAAATTCTCAAAATGGATTCTGGAGATAAACACCTAATTTTATTTTTAATTTGATATGCAATTAATTCAAACATAGAAAAAACAATAGCATATGCCATATATATATATATATATATATATATATATATATATATATATATATATATATATATATAATGTGTGTGTTTTAAAAGCACAGGTAACCTAGTTATATCTTAATACATTAACATTTATTTAAATAGCTCCAACAATTTACGTAGTGCTAGGTACAAATCATAGAAAGGAACTTACATCTTATGTAAGTGGTAGTGTCCCATTAAGGGTCACTGCCCCTTATGGATTATAAAATCTTTTATATATATATATATATATATATACATTGGTATTTTTTTTGCTCACATTAGCATTTTATTAGCTGTATAGTTCTATTTTTGCTACAGAAAAGTGTTTTCTTTCCGTTTCTAATACTAGACAACCCCATGCTAACTTTTGCAACTTCCTCTGCAGTGCCTGTATTTCTGACTAAGCTCTGTTTTTTGTTTGTTTTTCGGTTTTCTTTCTAGTATGAAAATCCATGGACAGTGCCAAACTTACTGTCCATGACACGGATAGGGTTGTCACCTGTGCTGGGATACCTTATTGTTGGGGAGGACTTTAACATTGCACTTGGAATTTTTGCCCTTGCTGGAGTAACAGATTTGGTAAGATGTCAAATGGATGAGAACATGTTTGAATGTATTATGTGAAATATCAGAGGGAACATGTCAATATCATGTTATCGAGACAGATTTTCAAACGGAGAATTATAAAGCAACATCGTATTGTGCAGATCTGTAAAATACGATGGTAATACCATAAAATAATGTTTTCAGTCCAATAAAAAAAAATTAACTTTTTTTTTTTTACTTATGCTTCGAAGCAGAAGGGAAATATTTAGGGGCCATAGTATGAGGATAAAATGGCATATACCATCTTATCCTCCAATCAACAGTCTCCGTGCTTCGCACTGCCGCCAGTCAGGCTGATATGGAGGCCAACTGTAACTCATTTCAAGCTCAATGGGAGACTGTTTGTTTGTTTTATTAATAATTAATATAGAGGCATCTTAAATATGTCCCCTTTTTTGCTTGTATACAAAAACAAGATAGACACAGTCTCAGTGCTGTATTTACCGTGAGGCGGATGCCTATGGCGGCACATTTTGGGGGGCGGCAGCGCCCCCCAGCACTGAAAAAAAAACAAAAAAAACTCGGCCCTTTAAAAAAAAAAAAAGACCGCGCTTGCAGGCAGAGACGGAGGTGAGAGGGGATCGGAAGATCCCCCCTCACCAACGCTCTGCCTGCCAGGCTGCACGGGGAGCCGAACAGGCAGCGCAGAGAAACCTCCGTGCTGCTTGTTCGGCTCCCCGTGCAGTGTGCCGACACGGAAGTCCCGACAGTCACGTGACAGGCACGCTGACTTCATACGCGCGCCCGGTCACGTGACCTGTCGGCACAATCGCCGGGAAGCCGAACAGCATGGAGGGACCATGCTGCCTGCCACCAGGGAAAGGTAAGTGCTGATGGGAGACTGTGTGTGTGACTGAGTGAGATGGGAGTCAGAGTGTGTGTGATGGGAGACAGTGTTTGTGACTGAGTGTGATGGGAGTCAGAGTGTGTGTGATGGGAGACAGTGTGTGTGACTGAGTGTGATGGGAGTCGGAGTGTGCGTGATGGGAGTAGGAGTGTGTGACTGAGTGTGATGGGACTGTGAGCTTGATGTGAGTCTGAATGATGGGGCATGTCTTAGGTGTGTAACGTGGGTGTGCAGCTTGGGTAGGGGGGTGCCCGGATTTTGTCTGCCTAGGGCAGCACAAAATCAAGATACACCACTGCACAGTCTGCATTGACAGACCCTATAGAGATGCAAGTAGACAGCACCCAGCTGAGAGGCAGAGATGAATGTAAGACCACGTGTATCCATAATGCCACAAATCTGCTTTACATACAGGATGAGGCAGTGTTTTTTTAACTTGTAGTTTAATTGAACAAAGTTCCACAACAAAAAAATCATTAGATATCAATAGATAAGTGACAATAATATGACATTAGGGCAGAGCTTGACAAATATTGAAAACGTATTGGCTCCCTAGCTCCTGGGATTTGTCAAGCCCTGCATTACCCTGCATTAGTATTGCACCTTCCACTGTGTGTGTGTGTGTGTGTGTGTGTGTGTGTGTGTGTGTGTGTGTAACACTATTCTATCATGCACTGGAGAGATAGGCAGCTTCAGCATGCTGACTGCACATCACAGAAATTGTAATCCCAAGCAATGCTGAAGGATGCATGGTGCTGCTTCCCATTTCTTTCACCTCTAATAGCCTCTTACATTTCAGAGTAAAATAAGGGGGGGGGGGGGCATGGCTAAACATACAGAGGTTGAACAACCAAATTCCAAAGATCAGACCAGAACAGCTGAGTTTGAAACTTTAAAGAGCTGAAAACATTTTTTCCCCCCCTCTGCTATTCTGGCCTGATTAATGCAGTCTGGTCACTGCACCACAGTTCCATATTTAGCGAATGAACCACATTTTTCATGTCAATTTGTAATTTTCTGTAATCCTGGATTATACTTGTGTTTCCAGTTGGATGGGTATATTGCACGGACCTGGGCCAATCAGAAATCTGCATTAGGGAGTGCCCTTGACCCGCTGGCTGACAAAATACTCATCAGTGTCCTATATGTCTGTTTAACTTACGCAAGTCTTATCCCAGGTAAGAATGATGCAAGTAATGATCCAGCATCATGACTAGCTGAATATCAGCCATATAAGTACCGTCTTCTAGTTTTGTCCATTTGTTTCACCAATCCAGCTTTCATGAGAGCAGGATTGTGTGGTACGTAGCCTAGAGCAGTGGTTGACAAAAGTTTAGGTGGCAGGTGTTGTGTTTCTCGCAGCAAAGTCACCAATTGAGAATCGCAGGTATAGCTGAATAACTGTTATAGTTATGGACACGCATCCCACCCAGCACACGCTTTCACAGATCCGACAACATGCACTTTCCTGCAGGCATGCCACATTCTGTAACTGGGTGGATTCGTTGGCCAATGGAAAGCAAGGAAACAGAAAGGTGTACACAACATAAAAAAATAACTGTGCTCAGAGTACATAGAACTGATGGAGAGGTGTAACAATTCACTCACCCATACACTAATGCACCACTTGATGGAATCTTGCAGGGGCTCCTTGAAGTTAGCCGTTTAAACATTGAATTAGTCCCTTTAAATACAGATTCCAGAGGACACTCTATCCACATGTATAAGAAAAAGCTCACAGCGTTCAACGGAAGAAGCAGGGTTCCAAGTTCCTCCAAAATGAGATTTTTAATCATTCAAAATATTATTTAACAGAGTGCGGGAGGTACAGCAAATACAATTAGGCCGACCATCAGGGTTAGGTGGCATGTGTTGATTTTCATGCAGTACAGCCACTCAATTTGGGAGCTCAAAAGGGCACAGCCTTTGAGAATCGCTGGCCTAGAGAATGGGTAGTCTTAGTCCATATACATCTTGTAACTAATGAGTCAGATATACTATAAGTGTTCTTAAATATGGTTATGAGCTGACGGTTAACAAAATGCTTCATTGTATAATGTTCTTATTTTTCAGTTCCTCTTACAATCATGATAATTTTAAGGGACGTAGCGTTGATTGCTGCCGTTTTTTATGTACGGTTTAAAACCCTCCCACCACCGGTAAGTAAGCTATAATATAAGAATACATTTATTGAATTAAATATGTAATCATTTTTTTATGGGGAGGGGGGTTTGAGGGGGTTTATTAAATCCATATCGTAATCCATTATTTTCTGAGTGGAATAAACCCCTGATATTTTAGCTCCAGAATGTTTTAGAATTAATATTTTTTTATTTTTGTTTTCAGAGAACAGTCAGCAAGTACTTTAATCCTTGCTATGCAACCGCTCGATTGGAGCCAACGTTTATCAGTAAGGTAAGAGTGATCTCCAAAAAAAGATATGTACTGCTCTTCCAAATAATTTGTCACTTTCTGTTTTGGGCTAAACTTACTATTTTTTTGGAAAAGAAAACATGCTACAAAATGTTAAACTGTAATCTAGAAGTTGCTGGTTTCTGTTCTGTCTGATTGGCATGTTTCCCGAAAGTATTTCCAGGGAGTTTGATATTTTAGTTACTTAATTTCTAATCCGGTAGTAAACTATGTGTTAGAATAACACTAATAAGCACTAGTTCTAATAGGGAATTTTTACTAATCTGTAAGAAGCTTGGAGATTAGGGGCTCGTTCTGTAGGTAAAGGTTTCACACTCCTGTCCCAAAAAGACAGGGCTGAAATGCATGACAATGTCAAGCTATGTTGGAAAGAAATGCCCCATAGCAGAGTTACAGAAACATACAGGGCTGTCTTTAAAACAGGGCAAAATTAGCAGCTGCCCTGGGTCCAAGTACACTGCAGGGGCCCACTGAGTCTGCTTCTTCTTTTACTTCATATTCTCACTTTCTAGGGTGGGTGACATTATACTGATTTACATTATTATTTATTTTGTTTTTTCCCCTTATCAATACACCCCTTTCATTATGGTAGTGCCCAGATCCCCTTAGCTTCTTACACTACTATTGATTTCCTTCAACCTATTGGGCAGCTTCTCTTAGATTACACCTTTCATTCTATTTTCCTCTCTCCCATTCACTCTGCCTTCCTGTACCCTGGATTGGTTGGTTTCTGTTTATTAGTTCCCCTTTTTGCATGTTTCCTCTGCCTGTGTGGGAGCTCCTACACTGGTAAGAAAAGCTTTATTTTTTTTATCCCTTTCAGTGGAGGTAGTACACACTATTCTGGCAATCAAAGGGTGGGATTCTGTCATTAGAAGCAAAATAAACATCTAATGTTGGATGAGTACGATTAGCACTAATGTGCAAAGTGGTGCTGTGTGTGACTAGCACTAATGTGCAAAGTGGTGCTGTGTATGACTAGCACTAATGTGCAAAGTGGTGCTCTGTGTGACTAGCACTAATGTGCAAAGTGGTGCTGTGTGTGACTAGCACTAATGTGCAAAGTGGTGCTGTGTGTGACTAGCACTAATGTGCAAAGTGGTGCTGTGTGTGACTAGCACTACTGTGCAAAGTGGTGCTGTGTGTGACCAGCACTAATGTGCAAAGTGGTGCTGTGTGTGACTAGCACTAATGTGCAAAGTGGTGCTGTGTGTGACTAGCACTAATGTGCAAAGTGGTGCAGTGTGTGACTAGCACTAATGTGCAAAGTGGTGCAGTGTGTGACTAGCACTAATGTGCAAAGTGGTGCAGTGTGTGACTAGCACTAATGTGCAAAGTGGTGCAGTGTGTACTCCACTGTCTGAGGGGCTGTAATTTCACATTGGGGTGACCCTGTACTGCATATTGGCAAGGAGAGTTTATTCTCCACATTGGCAGCAGCAAATCCTGGATGTGCAATACGGGTGTATTTAAATCATTGGCATGATATACATAGACCTGGGTAAAATAACTTTGAGTGTGTGTTTGTGTGTTGGGGGGGGGGGGGGGGGGGGCGCGAGAAGGATATATATATATATATATATATATATAATTATACAAACTACTCTCCATTCACAAACTTGTATTCCTGTCTTGTGCAATGTCCATGATCACATGTTGCTGGCTGAACACTATGGGAATTGTAGATAACTCTAGTCTGGTGCAGTGTTGGCTAATCTTTGCCATCCAAGCTGCGTGTAACGAAAGTTAGCATGATGCTTAGGATCATGCTGGCTGAGCATTATAGGGATTGCAGGTTACTAAAGCTGTGCAAAAGTTTAGCCACTACTACAGCAGTCTTTTATCTTCCCTATTATTTGATAGCTTACCATTGTCTTCCACCAAGGAACCCCTCTCAAGAAGGTAGCTAATTGGGAGCGAGTTAGGAGGGCATGGGTAATGTGTCCCTCCTCTTGGTAAAATCTTGTGGATGCCGATGCATATAATCACAAGGGGCAAATAGCCATCTCATTTTTATAAAACCTGGGGTGCCCAAAAAAGCTAAAACCACACATATTGACATGGTAACAGTCTTTACTGTAGAAGACTGTGGGATTTCGTAATAAAGTATTTTGATTGTTAGTGCATGTTTAGCATTATGTGAGGAAGTTACAATAATAACCACACATTTCCAAACATGTAGGTCAGAAACTAACACATAGAATTCTTACTGACTTTACTACATTAAAAAACATTGTACAATAAAATCTCATCCAAAATGCACAGCACACACAATCAGCTCACTTATATCATTAACAGATTGATTTGGTACATTGAACCCAACATTTATTTTCTGATGAAACCGTGGGCCTTATTTATCAAGACAATACTGGTGCTATTTGAGAAGTGCTAAAATAGTAGTAATAACCATGGAATTCTATAGCAGTTTGCTCCAAATTTTTTAAATAGCACATTTTTCTCTTTGATATATCTGGCCATATATAGCTATTATTTTATCTGAAATCAATTTGCTTCCATTTAGCTTATTTGACTTCTGTAATTTCATGCGTTGATCCTTATAAACTTCTATTATTATGTAGAATTAAAAGGTCCAAATGTGTAAATATTGTCAAAAACATTGTGTATACAGCTTCAACATTATCTGTAGACTCAAGCAGAGAGAGCTAGTCGCTGACCAGACGGCTGCCTGCTTCCTATGGGAGCATGGCAGCTGCGGTCAGAGGATAAACTGGCGTGTACTATCAAAAGTACATGTCCGTTTATCCTAACACTAGGGACAACTAACTTTTCACTTGTGCTTCTATATTAGAAGCACATGTGAAAAAAAACGTTTAGTGTCCCTTTAAGGTTAAGTAAAAATTTAAGATGATTAGACTGTGGATTACTATTGACTAATGTTTTATAGGGTGGGACATAAATATTTCAGGATGACTGGACATCTCCAATCTCTTATAACATTATTTTTATGTGAAAACAAAGTTTTATTAAAAACAAAAACATGATGATGAACAAGCTCTTCTTTCATTATATAAAGTAAATGTTGCAACTAGGGATGCCACCTTTTCTTCACAAAAATACCGGCCTTGCTACTGTCTCCATCAACTTAACATTGGCATGAAGACAATTTGATACCGGCCACCCTAGCCGCAGCTAACAAGTATTCTCCCCTAAAACACATATCCAACATGAATACAAAAAGTGAAAGTGGTAGCACACGACAAGTGAATGTTTAGTGTGTTGTTTTTTTTGGTTTGTTTTTCTTTTGGGAGAAGATAAAGAACATTTAAATTCAATTCTTGTGCACCTCCACTTTGACTTTTATATTAGAAAATAGACATCATGTTCACAATTTGTGATTTCCTTGGAATATCCAGTCATTTCATATTGAAACAGAGGCCTAATCAGATCAGAATTAAAGATGGTACAACTGTGTGTTATTTTGTGTATTGTAGCAGCTTTCTCTAACATGAGACACTAGACATGCCAGCCAGTCAGTGGGTTGTGTGTTGTTTTCTCTGTCTTATATCATCATTTACCATTGTATACATTTTTGTCTTTCTGTACCCTAGATGAATACAGCAGTTCAGTTAATTTTGGTGGCCGCATCACTAGCAGCACCTGTGTTTAATTTTGTGGATAGTGTCTATCTTCAAGCTTTATGGTGAGTTATGTAATTCTATATCTCTCTACCTGTGAATTGTGGGATAGCAACGCAATTTGAGCTCCAGTCATTTTTTTTATTGATTTATTTATTTTAAGCTAAACTTATTTACAAGATACAAAAACTAACATAAACAAAAAATATCTAAGTAACTATGGAAGATGTTTGTTTCTTGGGCGTGGCAATTAAAATGTGACTCCTTTTGCAGGTGTATCACTGGATTTACAACAGCTGCTTCTGCATACAGCTATTATCACTATGGACAAGAAACTGTGAAAGTTTTGAACAAAAAATGAATGTTCATGTGGATCTAATCATTCTTTCCTGGCGGATCAATTTGGTATTTAAAAAAAAAAATACTGCAAGACGTCACCTGGACAGTTATTAATTGCAGTAAATGAAATCTTTCACATTTAATGAACTTGATTTACGCTTACACACTGATTATTTAAACACTAAATATTCAATATTTGAATTTTGATATAATAAACATCGGTGGATATTGAATTCCCATAAAAATGGACTCACTTTATTATTTTATTTTAAAAAAAATCTATTTGCTTCCTTTTAACATTATAAAACTTTATTTGGGAGGGTTTTTCTTCTTGAATTTCAAATGGTTGGGACTTTGTCTTCCGTTGCTCCCTAAAAATACCCTTACTAGTAACTAGCACATGAATTAAAGCCTAGTGCCTTGACATATTTCTGTATGCAAATTCGTATTTGCATATTAAACTGTTCAACTCATAATGCTGCCATTTATATATGTAGATTTAAAACCAACATTTAAAAACAGCTATATATGTGTGTGTGGCTGGATGGATGGATCTAGTTGGTTTTAAATCTACTATTTTTAATTGCTTATTTTATGTAAAATAGAAATGTATTTTATTCAGTGCTTTTGATAAATATGTTTTCAAACCTACACAAGTCTTTATTGAATAATGTTCTTAGACTGTTTTGTTTAAATTAAAAGTTGTGGATTTAATTTCATGTTTTTCAAGACATCAATGTTAAGCGCACACATGAGTTTTCTAAAAAAAAAATAAAAAAAATCTTCTAATAAGTAAAATATTAAAAAAATAACTACATGCTTTTTTTGTGGATGAATTCAGTTTTATTGAAATAAATTATTTACACCAAAGACAAAAACTACCATCCTTCGAAAATACTGTTTGAGGAGGAAATATTGCCCTTCATAAACCCTTACTGAATACCTCCCAATAAATTAATGTACATACCGACAAATACCATCAGTTGCATAGTGTCCCCATATCTGCCATATATTAAAGGTGGAGTGGAGTTTTCCATTATATTTAGTATACATCAACTATTTGGTTGCACTAAGAATGAAAAGTATTGCTCAACCCTCCGGCACAGCACAGCTTCTAAAAATATGTATATTTTTATTACTATTTCTACAATGGCCTCCATTTTCAACCAAAGATATCAAGTCAAGAACTTTTTTAATTCTAAGGTGTGGGAGGGAATCACGTAATGTGAAAAGGGCATAAGGTTGGTGACTGGACATCTTCAATCTCTCATGATATTTTATACACAGCCTGGTATAAAGTGTAAAAAGCATGCAGTAAGCTCAGTTTATTAATTCATTTCTAGTATGGGGAGAAAGGCCAGTAGTTACCTAAACACTTATTCTGTTTAATGCATTTACTTTGATATCCACAGTTGCCTACAAAATGCTTTCGACATCTAGTGGTTAGTGTAAACTAGATGATTTTTACTGTTACAGGTCCATGGTAAGACCCTAACTTAAACATGCAGTTCAATTCTGGGCGCCTTGTCTTTAAAAAAAATTTTTTTTAAAAAAGGGCATCATGGAACTAGAGAAAGTGCAGAGGAGGGCTACAAAACTAATAAGTGGAATGGAATATTTTAGTTATAAAAGGCTAGAAAAGTTAAATTTGCACACACTAGAGAAACTGTCTTAGAGGAGTTATGATATTATATAAATATCTATAGTGCCGATATAAAGGGCTTTCTAAAGACCTGTTCATTAACAGAAGTGTACAAAGAACAAGAGAGCGGAAGGGATTTTTTACGTTAAGGACAATAAAGGTATAGAATTCACTGCCTGAAGAGGTGGTGCTATCAAATACATTAGATGTCTTTAAGAGGGACATGGATAGTTTTTTAATGAACCAGAACTTAGAGGTCTATGTATGTTAGTAAAAGCATTAATATGTATTTAGTGATTGTTGATCCAAGGAGAAATCTGATTGCCATTTGGCAATTTGAAATTGCTGAAACAGCAGTAAACAAGGAATAGAAAAAGGGTTGAACTTGGACACAATTGGTTTTTCAACTTAAACTACTATGTAAGTATGTACTTTCAGGCAATTACTTTCTATAATTATCCTATATACTGGGATTTACTGTTTAAATGAGATCCAAAGGCTTAAGTAAATGTAAATATTTTCTATGACATATGTTATATGTTTTCTTCTTTGGGGAAACTTTCCAAACCTTTTTATAGAATTGATGTAAGTCGTTCCTTTTCTCAGGCAGCCTTGTTCACTGCAGGACAGTTGACTGTATTTATTAAAAATCCAACTGAAAAACCAAGGCATTAATAGATATGCTGGAACAATTCTTGAAATATATAAAAAGTGTTGTTATTTATTCCTAATTTGTGCAATGCACTTGTCATTTCACCACAGTTAAATTTAGGGTTGTAAGGGTTGTGTCATCAGTGAGGACAGGACTAGTGTCCTAGTAGTAGAGATAAAATTGTCAGCTAACTGAGATTTTGAGTGGTAGATTTCAAGACAAATTGGTCATATTAAACCACAAAATCACTTTATTAAATGCCCATGTTAACAGTATAGTCAGTGCTGGTGTAAAGCCGTAAATTTGGTCTACATAGCGGGACCATTCCACTGCTTTCCATTCTTTTCCACCGATTTTACTTTCATAAATAAGCCCAAATGTCTATCTCTTTAGCATGTTTTCCATATTTGATACTATGTCTGTCAGAAGTGTTTTACCTTCAGTATATGTGTTTTTGGGATTCAAACTATTTTCGTATTAGGCATCTGTTAAAATACTGTAATGTTCAGGGACTATGCAAACTATTTAAACAATTTAATTCCCACATCCACATCCAGAAATATTAGATTGGTTTCTCTCACATTTTCTAGACTAAAAACCTTTTTTGCAGCTTCCTACTCTGTCTCATCACAAGGCACCGTTTATACACTTTCTTGAATCTGTCATGTCAAACCAGACTGTGGGATGATCTGTCAGATCACCAGAGATCTTGTTAGTTTGCAAATTTGCTTAAAATAAAGACAAGCCGTAACAAACTATGTATTGTGCATATATATTTAGGACCTAAAGTTCAGTCTGTACATCACTGATGTAGGCTTGCACTCAAATTATGCGGTAGCCAATAAAGTTTTATATTTTAACTTTTTTGGTAGAATTGTGGGACTTCATAAAAATGAGCTTAACCGATTTTATTAATCTGATATTTGAGTGTTTTTTAACCTTTTAAACATTTACTAAAAATATTTCACCTACACCTCTGAACATACAGGACATTCTTATCACTTTAAACCTACTCTTGTCATGTATGCATACAGATTATGTGTAAAAATAATTTCTATGATACAAGACATTTTTTGATATTTAAAAAAAAAATACAGACCTTTACCACACAGGGTGTTTTGCAATGTTCCATTATCTATCTGACAAATATGTTTCTGGTGCATTCGTTGGAAATTTGGGTGAATTCATAATGTTTCTGGCTATAAATTGCTTTTAATTTCCACAATCTATTCATAACAATTAAAACGTATACAAAAATAGCTGCTAAATATATCATTAACATAGCAAAAAGCATACCATTAGAGTTTTTTCTGTAACTAGAGATCAGTTTTCAGAAGCCCATGAAAGTTTTAAAACCTAGTGTAGCATTTTTTTAAATGTACAGATTGCTTTTTCTCGACCATTAGTGCCTGCTTAATATTGAAAACTAATGATAGTTTGGGAACATTGTCTCCTGCAGTGATATCTCTCTTACTGCCACTGGGCATCATTCATAAATATTCTCTGCTCCCCTTGCTGGACCCAGGATACAGTCCCTGATGATTTAGGTGAGGGACAGAAGGTCTGGAACATTATCACAGATATCTCAATTCTCTGCATCTTCATCCACAAACAAGGACTTTTTAAAATAACCTTTTATATATCTTAGTGGAGCTTAGATTACATTGGTTGTCTTAATTGGGATTTGAGGAGTAATGTCAGTTCTTAATCTTCAGAATACTTTTTGAGCAATGTGTTGAAGTAAAAGGAAACGTGGAACAGTGGAGAGGAGAATGGCTGCTTCCAGACATGTTTAAAAAAAAATGTCAGTTTGGTTAGATAATTTTCTAACTGTAATGCAAATACTTGTTTACATGTAATGTACCTATAGTTATCATCTGTCTCATGTATGCTATATTCAGTGCTTGGCCAATATTGATGTATTTTAGGAGTCAAACTGGCAAACTAAGGAATCGGCATAGTTATTTTTAGGAGTCGGGAAATGCTAGTTCATTCATATAGTTGTAAAACGATCAAAAAAAGTTAAGAGCACACAGTAGAGCCATTTCTCACTGTCTCCTGGGACTTATCAAGCACTAATTCAATCTAATATTAGTGTTTTACGATTTATGCCATAGCATAGACTTTTTTTCTTTTCTTTAAATGTTCACTAAAAATTTCTCATTCACCCCTAACACCAAATAGGACATTTTACAAGGATCAGAATAACGATTACATGGAATGTTACCAATATTAGTTATAAGATGGAATTGTTAACTGGTAATCAAATGCAGGATTTTTATATGAAACAAGATGCGTATCATATTGATTAACCTGGTTATTTCTACACATCTTGTATAAGCACGCAGCTAGGATAGTCACTGCAAGTAAACACAATGCACTTAGTGCAGATAAAGCAGCCAATATAATAATGTAACTTGGCTTGGTTTTAAATCTGGTGCAAGGTTCTCTTGACCGGTTAGAATTTTCTGCATCACTGGCCCCTGCTTTATTATTACTGACTGCGCATATGTGATATGTTGTATCTGGCAATAGATCATAAATTGTGTATTGTCGTGCTGTGTCGTAGATGCTGTCAACAACAGTCTGGTTGTTGCTGCCCACTGAGTAATATACAAGCTGGTACTTCTCTACTACAGAATTTGGGGCACACCAGTGGATTTGTGCTGATGTATCCGTTATCTGGGACACGTCTCTTAGCCTCGGTGGATCAGGAACAATGATGTCACTTGATAGGCCAGGACATAAACATGGTCCAACCTCCTGAAGTTCCAAGCAAGGTGTTTGAAGATGTCTACAAGGATCATAATCGCAAGCGATCATCTTACTCTGGACTGTTGTCGTCTGTATGTCATCTTCGTCGTAGTCATTTACAAGCTCTAGAGGAATGTCAGGCTGGCGAGTGGTGATTTTTTCTGTGTTTATTTGTGTAGTTGGCTTACTTGTTTGGTCAGCCTTTCTAGTGACACTTCCAATTAAGGATTTCGGAAAAGGTGTAACTTGAGATAACAGAGCATTTTGTTTTTGGGTGGTGAACTCTAACATGCCATTACCAGATGTGACTCCTTGATCTGTTTTGCTGGGACTGGTGACAGCTTTCGGAGTGGCTGAGGCAAATAATTGTATTTTAGGCATTGTGGTTGTCGACTTTGAGTCTGTAATGGTGGTCTTAAAAACAGTGATAGTTTTTGGATTAGATAAATGATCTGCCTTCTCTTGTGGGGGCGAAGTAGGTTCTAAGGAAACATTAGATGTTTCTTGAAGAAGAGTGAAAATACTTAATAAGGATGTGACATTGCTGGAAATACCAGTGTTTGTGGTTGTTTCTGTTGTGGTTTCATTATGTGTTTTATTTTCCTTGTTTGACCTGCATTGTTTAGCCTGGTACAGTGACAGCAAGGGCTTATCTCCTTGTACATTGCTGCAGAAAGTTTCATTCTCTCTAGAAGATTAAAAAAAAAAACGCAAATCACAATAATGAATAAGAATACATTCCATTAATCAAGTATTTAGCTGAAAATACAGAAACTGTATTACATATTTATTTCAAAAATAGTTTTACCAGGATCGATGCATTGAATTTCTCTCGTTGTGGGGAGGAAGTCCCTTACAATGGTGCACACATTTGAACTTTTAAAAACAATATAATTATTCAAGAATGTTGTGGAGAGAATACTCTTTTCTACATGTAAAAAATATATGTACATTGCATATATATCTATGTATAAATATGTATGTATACACAATTAAAATATATATGTAGTATATAGTATATATATGTATTTATGGCGGCTTTTTTTTTAGGGAAACTGTACTTGAGGATTTGATGGTATGTGTAACTGCAAGAAAAGGTTTCTCGAGCATATTTTCTTTTTGTAAGATGGAATGGTTAGTAAATGAGTTTGTAAGACTGTTAGGGAGTGGCATTGCTGGTGCAGTGGAGTAGCGGTTTTACAGCAAGATGATTATGAAAGGTACAGATTACATCTGGAGGCAACCATCAGCCAGTTTATTTTTACACAGTGATGGATAGAATAATCATATAAAATAATGATAAATTAAACGGAACTCCGACACCTAACCATTGGATGTGTTGTGAATGTTGAGAATTCAAAATTATCTATACATTCTATAACTATGTAAACTATATATACATAATTTTGTTTTAGTAGAATTTCAAGCAAATTAAAATAAAATATGTTTATAATAACCAATTTGTCTTGGTATCTCAATGACATCAACTTATGGCTCGATATGCTAATGAGCACCTGTCCATAGGAAGTGCAAAATGTCATGACTCCACGAGGTGATGTCATAAACAAGAGACACAGACACATTTTAAACACAGTTGTTTCTTAATACAGACATTGGCTTGCAATTCTGCTGACACACTGTATGGATTGTTTATTATCTTCTACAGACACATTATAAGAAATTTAAGGTGACAGGGTCCCTTTAATGTCAAGCATCGATTATACCTATTATATTGAGTTACTGCAGCTTTTTTACTTTCTCAACCCTGGTTTTCAAAGTTTTTTTGTTTTCTTTATACTAAATTGCTTTTTGAACTGTAAAACACATGCTCTCATTTTCTTATCTTTTCTGTCCTGTAGAATATGAACAATTGTTTAGAACAAGAGTTTTGATAATATTGTTACAAAACAAATCAAAGCTGAAGGAGAAATATCATGTTTTTATATTTTTTTTGAATAAAATATCTGCCTGTTTAACCCTGGTAATACTATTAAACCTATCATTACTTTGAAGGGAGCAATACATTATCAGTGATATATAATCTTAATAATAGCAGGGTGTACTGGATCTGTGTACAGTAATCCATCATAGTACACTTCCAGAAATGGTGCTCTAGACCGGTGCTTCTCAAATCTTTCCTCAAGACCCCCCAACAGTCCAGAATTTAGGGATTACCCACAGTTGTGTTTAAATAAGAGTATTTATAACACCCGGTGTGTTTCCATAACCATAAAGGAACCATACCAGATGTTATACATAGATTTATTGTCTTGAGGAAAGATTTGACAAGCACTGCTCTAGACAGTAAAACTGTGCATTGTGACTCTGATGATGCTTTGAGCATTTTACTGAATATCTGACCATTCAGAATGGCATATTAAATTACTTTGGTACACTAGAAAGTGAAAGAAAAACAAACCAGAAAGAAAAAAAAAACAACTATTTACCATACCTCATCAATGTTATGTTTACATGGTCTGCAAATAACCAGGAAAGTTCACAGTCACAGTTCAATGGATTCCCACGGATGTCAATATTCAAATAATCTGAACTGATGTTCCAAGGGGGTAGGGAGGTCAGATTACAGCTAGGGTAAAATAAAATGTACACTTTAATTAACAAGTTTCAAGATGCAGTAAAAAAAAAAAAAAAGTCCAATGAAAGAGCTAACACAAATGTTAATCAGCACTGTCCTAAGGTTCTAGCATGATTAGGGTAATGTTGGTGCCACCAGAATGCAGCGATAGGTCGAGTGTATAAGGACACCATGCAGGGGCATATCCTGCCCCTGTGTGACAGGCGTGCTGCCAGCCAGGAGCACGCCTGTCACTCGGAGGCACGATGTCTCTCGGGGATTTCTGGGGGTTTGTGTGCTGAGAACATCCAGCACACAAACCCCCGGAAATACCCGAGAAAAGTCATTACATCCGGAAGACGAAGCTGCGCTGAATTCAGCAATAGAGTTACTCACTTTGTTGCCAGTTCAACAAGCCCAAAAAGGATACGAAAATTGGTACTTTTCTTGCTTGTTGAATTGAGATATTGAGTGACTGTTGCCGAATTCAACGCAGAGTCGTCTTTCGGATGTATTTCTGTTTTTGAGCAATGTGTTGAAGTAAAATGAAACGGGAAACAGCGGAGAGGAGAATGGCTGCTTCCAGACATGTTTCAAAAAAAAATGTCAGTTTGGTTAGATAATTTTCTAACTGTAATGAAAATACTTGTTTACATGTAATGTACCTATAGTTATCATCTGTCTCATGTATGCTATATTCAGTGCTTGGCCAATATTGATGTATTTTAGGAGTCAAACTGGCAAACTAAGGAATCGGCATAGTTATTTTTAGGAGTCGGGAAATGCTAGTTCATTCATATAGTTGTAAAACGATCAAAAAAAGTTAAGAGCACACAGTAGAGATTTTAGGAGCCATGTCTCACTGTCTTCTGGGACTTATCAAGCACTAATTCAATCTAATATAGCACATATGGAGCATCCACCACTGACACCATGGTCTGTGAAAGTCCATAGAACATCATTAATTTGTACATGTCCAATATGAGCAATTATGGTGCCTACCACTGCTGGAATGTAAATTCGGTGTATCTTTTAATTTTTTTCATATTTTAAAATATCCATAACCTTAGACCTAAATTGCTCGTGCCCATAATATTTTATTTAGATTGTTTATCAGTGATTTAGAATTGTTGTAAGAACTTTAGTTTGTTAAAATCTCAGAGCAGTCTAATATAAGTTAACATGTTCCCTTTTCCAGGGGAGCTAATAAACTAAACACCCAAATGTCTTGGCACAGAAAGGAGTATTTCTACAGCTCCATGTATCATAGTACAGGAGTCAAAGAGAGGCTGGTAGAGTCTCACTAGACAACTGCTCGTTGTGTGGATAGAAAGAGGTCACAGGAACATGTTGCCATGTTCGGTGGACACCATGATTCAGGTTTCCAGGGTATCAAATGACAAACTTCTGTGCATGGAGCAGCCCATCCGAGCCAAGAAGGCCCAAGAATTGTGGGAGTATCTCCGTAAAGGAAAAGTAGGATGGCCTTTATTTACATGCAAATTGAATATAGATTAAGCTGTCACGGAGACAAAATATTACATTAGGGCCCAATATTGGAGCACTTTGCCTATACCTCTAAAATGTAACTGCATCTCCCGTCTAATATCATATAAAATAATAGCTTGATGTTGTACTAAGACATTTTACAACATAGTAACATAGGGCCAAATTTATCAAGGCAAAAAAAAAAAAAAGTGCTAAATTTGCCGTTACTTTCCAATGGTTTCCATGGTTACTACTAATATTTTAACACTTCTTCCTGAAATTCCGCGTATTTTGTCTTTGATAAATACGGCCCTAAGTATTTTAATAAATGTAGTTGTGCGCTGCTTTTCCTTTCAGCCATTTTTAGATATATATAGAGAGATGCATGCGAATGCCCAAATCATAGGAAACATGATCACATATTTTTTTTTTATACCAGAACAAAGGTTAATCTGTACCATTTATCAATCCTTTCAAGCATATGCATGAGCTTAAACGTAACAATTCATTTAGTATATAACACATTACAGCCGTGGTAAATAAACATGATCATGTGATCACTTACTTCTGGAAGTATACATATTTCAGATTCGATGCCTTTCCAAATGTTCCCGTGGTGACGGTGAGCAGAGCACTGGAATCGGCACAGTTCAGTAATTCTAACTGCGGAAATAAGATCCCCAGACCATCCAGACTTTCCATGTTCCTCATACTCCTGATGTGAAGTTCCTTCAGATGTAATAAATCTTTACTCCATTCTTGATTAACTGCAGCATTTAAAAAAAACGTTAGAGAAATTAATCTAAACGTAGTCCCCTAGCTACAAAAAGAACTTGTTGTCAACAAGGACTGATGACCTGTACAATACACATGTAATATGATAGCAACAAGGATGGCAGACACTTCATAAATTGTCATTGGTGGGACAGAATCTTTGCTGTACATATTTCAAAATGGCTGCTTTGTGTTCTAGTATGGAACACTGGGGTCAAGATACAGACTATTCCAGCATTCTACACATTAGAAATACTTCAATAGTGATGTTATGTATGCATGGGACATACTGTGACGTAGTGTCCTTTGAGACAAGGAGGATAGCAGTTAAGACAAAATGGGGTCTATTCAATCTCGTGTTATTGAATCCCATACACTGCCTTATAAAACATTGAGTTAAATTAGTGATGTTGTGTGTGATTGAATAGGCCCAATATATGCAGATACAGACTCTTCATGGTATGTAAACCCTGCAAGAAATACATGTTGATATGTTACATTAACTCTTTAAGTGAATCAGTCCTGACTACAAGAAACACATTCTAGAGCTATGAAATCCACTAAATGTTATACAGTCACAATTGTCTAACTACAAAGTACAATATCTATTATCTAATAATGTTTTGATTATTTAAAAGTCAACACTATTAAAATCAACACTGTTTTTTTTTTTGCAGCTGCATGGATAGAAATACAGTTATAATCAGGAATGCAGATAAGGGGTGTGGCTAATTTTAAGACAAATAATATTAAATTATGCTTTATAAGGATAAATATGACATACAACCAAAGCCATAAGTTTCCTTAGAAAGAGTACACTAAATTACAAAGAGCGAATTTACAGTTAAACACACACATAACAAAAAATCCCCAAAAAAGCTCTTGTCCAAAAGGGGTTAAGCAACTTTGCTCAACATCTTGGTACTCAAAGAAATTAATTTATTGTGGCTTTCAGTACACCATTATTGTCTATTGTTTCTTGCTCTGCCTTTTTTAAAAATTTTCCCATAATAACCACACTCGCAGCTTTGACATCAAGAACTTACCTCTCGTGAGATATGTCCCACTTAGGTCAAGTGTACGGAGAGACTTTAAAGAACTTTCTTGGGCTTGCGTCACATTCAGGGCAAAGGCCGACTGGCTGATATCTTCTGACGTGTTCTTCCCAAGTAAAGTGAAAGATAAATTAAGGAATGCTAAATTTGGAAAACATGTGAAGGCATAGGGCTCGATTTCTGAGACTGGATTTTGTGCCAGAGACAGCCAATTGACTTTTTTCAGCATAATGCACTTTGGAACAACTGATAAGTGATTATTGCTGAGGTCCAGGTACTCAAGCTGAGACAGGACATTACTTCCCCACCGAATATCACTTATTTGGTTGTGTTTCAGTATCAGGACACGGAGCTGGGGGAGATGAGAAATGTCTTGGTCCCTAATTACTGTAAGGTTGTTGAAACTCAGATCTAAAGTCTCTAGTTCTCTGGGTAAGCAATCGGGAAACACCTCTAGACTGCTGTTGGTTAGAATCAAGTGAACACATGGTTTGGCGCAGAGTTCCTTGCAGGGTTTCCTTGTAGTTGTGCTAACGTCAGCATGTTGCGTCATGGTAGACAGAGGAGATTCTTGAGTCACTGATTGGTCTGTACTGTTAAACAGATGCACCTTGTTTGCCAGGCCCACAAAAACCAGCAAAGGAAGCATCATGTGATGTTTCATGTTCAGTAATATGATTTGTCTTCTGGGAAACAGAAGCAAGAAAGCAAAATAGTTAGTAGCATGGTATGCAGAAGTTTGGATCATGTAAGATGCTGTGTTATAGTCTAGCTAGCGTCAATGCAGTGAAGCATTGTAATGTTGTTTAAAGTAGACTTATGTCCATCAAGTTTCCACTTACACATACATCACTTAAAAAGGCAACAAAAACCCCATGTTTTAACCAATTCTGAACCAACTAATTGACAAAAATCCATCATCAACAAGCCACTAAGAATGCTTATTTATTATTGTAGGCCAGCTGCTCATGAACTAGATATCTCTTCTGTAATCTTTCAGCTAAAAGTCTCTCAGAGGAGTATGGGAAATATAGTCCTGCAACATCTGGGAGGCCGAAGGTTGCCTACCCCTGTTTTAGGCACAGTGTTGCGAATCAACAACTATTTTTTTTAAAGACATCAGTTGTATCCGGCTAATCGTTACACCTGACTTTGGATTGAAATCTTTTTACGCTAATTATGGTTCTATAGCCAATGAAATATATAAGTTATTTAATTTGATAAGGATTTGTTCTTGATTTACATATTGGAAATAAAACCCTCAGAAACAGGATGAGAAATTCTGTTAGAGATGCCAAAATGTTAAACACAGAATTTGAATGTGAGCATCAATAAACAAGATTACCTTTAAATAAAGTTATTCAGGTCAGCCTCCTAAAAATATATAGATATGAACCTATGCTCACTCTATGAAATGACAATACAAAGTCTATGAGGAGTCTTTGTGTTTTCACATGTTTTAGGAAACAATACTGAGCCATATGAGATCACCATAGCTACATCTTGAAGATCCAGTTGAAAGAGATCACTACAAGTTATAATGGTCACCTAGATGGATTTGCAGAGGTATCATTTTGTATTTGAGGATAAGAGCTCATTGTCTGTATAGACCCTATAGTTTAAAAGTGGGCCAAGTTAGGAGAAATGCATATCTACACGGGCTGCATTATTTTTTGTGGGAAAGCATGAGAAAGCATTTGAGTGCACGCATCAGAGCACCTGTGATGACATCATGCAATATTCTTAGTTCTTATTGGCTAGCTCCACATTGAGGCTATCCCAGTAACTGCCTGTGGCCTATTTAATTTAGAATGTGTTAGAAATATGTGTTCATGGGTGAAATGAGGTGGAGCATATACTATATAGTATATAGTAACTTCTCTTTAATTAATTTCAATGCAGATAAGAAGTAACATGTTAAACATTGATTTAAACTTTTCCAATAAAAAAATATATTTACTAGGTGTTGTTTATCTGTGGAGTCTATTCAATAGATTGAAGGTAATAATCACTGCAATATCTCTGATATCTTTAAGAACAATGCATTTGAAACTGGCTCATGACAAGACAAGCTTTGATATCTTCATGGATGTGGCATGTATCAAATGGTTTATTTAAACCTATAAACAGAACTAGGCCCTGACTGAAGTGATCAGTGATCTCTCATAAAACTGCTGTATTTACTATTTTACTGTTGGGGAAATAGCAGTGTATGTGTCCTGTGCCCACTTAGATAGAGAAACTATCGTCTACTAACTTCTTGATGATGTCATCAATTGAGGGCACTGGGGTGGCCGCCCACTTTCAATTACCAGTGATGGAAATCAGGTATTTAAAGGCTTTTTGGATACAAGATTCTCGATTCTTACCTTAACAAAGCCAATGACACAATGCTGAAACATCTCACACGGGGTCAGCCTGTCCTGCTACAGTGCAGGTTTGCTTTTTGATATGTACCTGTATTATGTACACAGTACACATTGCTTGAGCATATATTTTGTGTCTATCTATTTTTTCCTTTGATATGGATGCTTATTGCTTTTTGTTTAAGTCAGGTGGGCTGCACCTTGCTGTCAGAGGGGCTGCACCTTGGATGTCCCTGAATCAAGGAAGCAAGCCACAGTATACTGTATAGAAAAGTCCAGAATGTCTCCAAATGAATATGACTAGCATTGGGATTTTACATAGCTAGTTTTTATTTGAATGTGCTAATAACATTTTATGATTTTAAACTTTTTACTAGAGGGTCCTGCTATGGAAGAGTATGATCCCACCTGTTCTTCATCAATGTCTATGCAGAGATAACAACAGAGATAACCAATAGCAATTTGGTTGTGTTTACAATCAATTCCATATGTGAAGCATGGTAAGTAAATCTGGATCATTTGTGTGGTTCTTCTATGGGCTTTTTATGTAGTCCCATTTGGTAAGCTCTGGTGTGCACTGGACAGGCTGCATGGGCCTCTATGTGAATACAGTAGGCTCATGGGTCACTCTTTAGCTGTGCTTGGCTCTTATAATGACATTTATTTACCTGCCTATAGGACATAGTGTACTCTGAGTTACATGGTACTGCACACTCTGGAAATAAGATCCCTTAAACAACAATACAGTGGGAAATTATACCCTTGCGACAACTATAATTACTGCTACAGTTACACTTTTAACCTCTTGGGCACCAGGTAGAGAGGCCCTTCTGGCACACTAAGGGTTACAATTCATTATACAATCTGTAGTTCCAGTATATAATTACTGCTACAGTTACACTTTTAACCTCTTGGGCACCAGGTAGAGAGGCACTTCTGGCACACTAAGGGTTACAATTCATTATACAATCTGTAGTTCCAGTATATAATTACTGCTACAGTTACACTTTTAACCTCTTGGGCACCAGGTAGAGATGCACTTCTGGCACACTAAGGGTTACAATTCTTTATACAATCTGTAGTTCCAGTACAGGCGACAGTAATGATATGTTAAGGACCATGTCACTGTAGAGACATTTGCTCACAAGAAATATTATTTCACAGACCAATAATCTTTCCATCAACCATTAACATTTAGTATAACTATAGTTATGTTGGGCACAACTGTAATTTAATTTCCCAACTCCGGTTGACGGCTCTTTGCTATTTCCTTGGAATTGTGTGATTTACTTGTAATGTATTGTCGGCTTTCGCTAAGAACAGAAAAATATAACTGACCCATTGACTGGTTAAAAATGTTTCACTCTAAGGCCAGTGAAGCTGCATTGTCCCAACTGTCATTGGACAACAAATCACATCAAGCCCAGCCAGGCATAGATATTCAATAAAATGTGAACTATGGTAAAACCATAATTGAACTGCAAAAATCATATTTTAATACCCAAGTTAAAAAGATAAGCAAGATGAAGAAGATTTCCAACTCCGTCATTAATACCTGTTTTTCTGCAGTTCACAGTTAGTGAATAGATTTCACAGTGAAGATTATGACTGTATCCAATAGAAACCCTACCTTACCTTAAACATATACGAAGTAAAAACACAACTCAAAACAGACATAAAGCAAAGCATTCTAAAGAGTAAAACATAAAAAAATACATAAACAAAGCAAGAAAAAATTCGATAATACTGAATGAAAAAATGTGCAAATACCTGTTGCTGTAAATAAATCTTCAGTAAAAAGGAGTTAGTTGCTGATTACTTGATGTGTTCTGTTCTGTTGGTTGTAATTTTTTGGGGGGTCTGAGCTAAACTCTTGTTGTATGAAAACTGCTGGCTCTCTTATCTCTTCCACCTAGATCCAGACACTAGTGCCTTTGGTATGTGGTGGGAGGTCTTTGTTTTTCTTAATCATTGAGAAGGATTCGCACAGTCCACTGATGTTTGGGCGAAAATGAATGACATATTATTCATGAACAAATGCCCTCTAGTCGTCAGCTTTTATTTTTAGGGTTTCTTGTTTGGTTATAAATGTGAAACATTCAAATTGAGTAATAATGTTGTTACAAGTCATATATTGTATTGAATTCCTGCCAAACTTAAATAACTTGTAATTTTAACAGCAATATCTGAAATACTTGTACTTTATTAATGCAGAAAAAATTGCTTTATCACTTAATTACCTGTAAATGCTTAATTGGTTACCCAAAGTGTTATTCTGGTTCGTGATATAATACATTTCTTAATTTAAATTTGTATCATGGGAATACTGGAATTACTGGAGTTCCAGTAATTGGGATCAAATGTATTAAATATTAGCGCTATCAGAATCTCCGAATTAGTAAGTTAAAGTGAGATACGGTTGATTGCTTCATGGTTCTACAGGCAACATGTCATAACAAGTAGCTTTATAACGGGATTTGTCGCATGGAGCCAGGGAACATGATTTTGCTGATAAGATTCAAGGACTCCATATATATAAAACAAAATAAATAGAACCATAGTATGATACTGCACTATACACACTATACACACTATGGTTAAAAAAGTCCATGAATCTTATCATCAAAATTGTTTTCCCTGCCTTCATGCAACATTTTTTAATATTCAGTGATATTCAAGACCCCTTGGGCAGTAGATATAATTAATTTGTTATAATGGGATTTAACTGTTTTTAATAATAGTAGAGTATTCTATAAACGGAACATTGCTCCTTTTCAAGTTTGTCCTGTGGTCTAACATTGAAGGGAATGTCACTATTTCCCAGTTTTATAGGACTCATCTTATTCATTTCAGAAAGATGAAGGGCTGAGAAATCAAATCTGCCCCCTTGACGACTGAACAAGTTATACATTTGATATGGTAGCCCACTGAGCCTTCTAAGTGGGTTTCGTTAATAGACTGGTTTTTATTCCAAAAACTCATTGAGTATGGCTCTAGTATTGTAAAAAAAAAAAAAAAGACTTTAAGTTGTATATTTTATAAAACAAACAAATAAATAAATCAAATACCTTAATGAAAACGAGTTGTGAATAGAACATTTTTTTAATGTAAAAAATATTTGATAGCTCAAAATTCCTTTGACACTAAATAAAGTAGAGTATAACAAAATAAACTCATTCTGGAATATATTTAAAGTTGTGATATTTATTATTTTATTAAACCACTTAGTAGAATTTTTCAGGGAAATATTTGGGAAGCAACAAGACGTATTCTAGACATTGGGCTAATGGCATGTATATTCATTTTAAGTCCTTATCATTATTGGTTTCCTGATAGGGCCGAAAGGGGCAAGATAAAGAAAACACTTAGTTGATGCATGTTTCCCTATTTAGTGGTCTCGGAGAGTGCATCTGTTGAGTGCCAGAGATATGAGCAATAATCAAACATTTAAACTTACTAAATAAAATGTTTAAATATTCGTATGATTTGGTGCCATCTCTTCATCCTGAAATGTTCAGAGCCTGATTTATGGCTTTTAGTTAGGGGAGGATAGTGTGGCCTAAAATGGTGAAAATATTATATGTATATTCCTCTCTCTATCTCCCTGTTTTGTTGGGATACATGAGAACAGTAATATCAATATTGTGAAGGTGAATACAAATGTGTGCATGTGAGAGGCCATAAGAGTATATATATCCCTCTGTGCAAGTCAATTGGCAGGTGAGGGCGCACTTGTGCTGATACACCCATACAAATGATGCCTCCAGATTTAGGGGAGGGAGTTTTGCCACATCCTATGTCCTGGATTCCCCTCAGAAAGGTAGGAGGTATGTGTTTTGTACCACAACAAGCAATGTTTTATCTAACATTGGTATGTATGGAAAGCTATAGGAAACCTCTTCCAATGTAAGGAAAGGGGATGGGAAACATCTGGCACGCCAGTACTTGTGATGGAGAAAGCAGCAGAAGTTGTTATAGCAACTATAAAGATTTCAAACAGGGTTGGCAGCATTAGCAACCATAGCTCTGTGTGGTGTGTAATTCATTGATGGTATAAGAGTAATTGATACCCTTATGGCTTACAACATTCTTAGTACATCTCACCTCCCCCTTGATTGTTATATATGTTATGGGTTTCCTATTGCCGACAAGGCATAATGCTTCTATACATTAAAATATACAGAAATAAGATTGGATTGTGCAACTGGCATCACACTCCCCTATTTGTCTGTGTGTACTGATCATAGAACTGACAACCAGGTATGTTGTGCTATTTATTGAGACCACACACTCTATTGCTACTATGTTGGAATCTAGTTTTATTTCTTTAAAGGGATATGCCAGCCTCAAAAATAACGTTTGAGCTGAATGTGCAGAATTTAGAAATATAGGCACATGTGTGGCGTTTCCAGATGCAACATAAGTAGCAAAATATTGATGAATGAATGCCACATTCTCTAAATTAATCTTTTAAACCTGTATGAAAATTGTAAATGCCCACTCCAAGCTAAAGTATCTGTTGAGTCTCCAGTTTATTGCCTAAGCACCCAGACTGGTCCCAGGGTTTGCCTAAGCACACAGGATTGCACCTACACCCAGATTGCACTCACAGGTCTTTCCCCTACACCCAGATTGCATTCACGGGTATTGCCACTGCACCCAGATTGCAATGAGAAGAATTGCCCCAGCACCCAGATTGCACTCACAGGACTTGTATGTGCACCCAGATTTCACTCACCGGAATTGCCCCAGAACCCAGATTGTACCCAAGACTTGTCCTAGCACCAAAAACTTACCTCAGCACAGAGGACTTGAGGTCGCACCCAGACTGCACTCACAGGACTTGTGTGTGCACCCAAATTGCACTCACAGGGCTTGCCCCTGAAACCAGATTTCACTCACAGAACTTACCCTGAGCACCTACATTGCACTCACAGGACTTACCACAGCACCCACATTACACTCACATGACTTAACCGAGGACACAGATTGAAGTCACAGAACTTACCCCAAGCACACAACTCTCTGCGCCTCTGTGGGGTCTGAGAGTCGGTTTGCCAAAGTAAAAACCGACTTTTTCCAGGCCACACATCCCACCATAAGACTGGTTAGTGAATTACTTTGTTTTCCTTTCTTAGTAAATCTATCACATCTATTGGAGGGACTTCAAGTTGTATACATAGAGAGCAAGCTCTAAAAAACTGTGATCAGGAACCTTTCATTACATTCTATTAGGATAACTCTACTTTTAACATTTTTCCAAGAATGGCACTTTATACTAAACCTACACTAATCAATTTATTGCATGTTCATATTCCATTTTTACAAGGGACTGAATTTTACTGTATCTCATGTTTACCTAGCCAGAATTATTGTTCTGATGTACTATACTTTATCAAGTCGTGTTACTATCCGCACCACCTACCTATTTTAATACACCACAAATATATATATATTTCCATTATACATTATCATGATCAAAAGTATAATAGTGACATAGTATCAGCATAGTCTTGTGTGTGATATCCTAGGCAGACATAGATTAGAAGTCCAACAAAAAAAAGAAAATGTCTGTTTGAAAGAGCTCACAGTCTATTAAAAGTGATACGTCATTTAAGATGAGGTCTAGCCATGACCTCTAATAAACCAGAGAGTTTCCAGGTGCCATGCAGTGTCTATCAAATTAATTATGCTTCCTGAGCATTTTCAGAAAACTTTTGAAGAATTTTTGTGTCTAAAATGGTACAAGGAGCTGCTAAACATCCTAATATTTAGGAATACATGTCTTTAGAACACTTGTTCATTCTGAATCCTTCACATATTTAAAGCAAGGTGTTTGGGCTGTGGATAGCAGAGACTTATCTTAATCATGTTTGTGTGGGTGATACACTATTGCTCCCATATTCAAAGGAGGGCAGTCCTCTGGAATGCTGAGGATGAGCCATACATTCTTCAGTGACAGGGAAAGATAAGCAAAAGGTTTGAGATTTAACATTTGTGGGAAATGGTACCAGGTTACGCAGTCTCCAACTTTAAATTCCAGAGGCTGCTGGACCGCCAGGTGCATGGTAAGACACCTTATATTTTTAGGATAAGTGCATTGCATGTTCGTTGGGCAGAACAAAATGAGTTCTTTAAGAAAATAAAAGTTTACAGTGATGTCTGGTACAATTAGGAATGTAATCAACTTTTATTATTTCTTGGTTTTATTATTTTTTACATTTGGTAGTACTGAAGACACCAAAAGAGTCCTTGATCCTTCACAAAAAATTGCAGACTTTTTATAATATACAAAATCTAGAATAAGGAAAAAGAGAGTCTTTCTGTGGGAATTGTAGCCAATTCATCCATTAGAGCATTTGTGAGATCAGGCACTAATGTTAGACAAGACGGTCTGGCCTGCAGTCTCTGTTCCAGTTCATCCCAAGGATGTTAGATGGGTTTGAGGGCAGGGCTCTGTGTGGCCAGCCAAGTTATTCCATGCCAAACTCATCCAACCATGTCTTTATGGATCTTTCTTTGTACACTGGGGCAGAGTCATACTGGAATAGAAAAGGTCCTTTCCCAAACTGCTCCCACAAACTTAGCATAGCATTGTCCAAAATGTCTTGGTATGCTGAAGTATTAAGATTTCCTTTCATTGGAAGGAAGGGGGCTATCCCAACCCCTGAAAAACAGTTCCTTATCATTATCCCTCATAGAGGAATATTTACAGTTGGCACAATGCAGTCAGCCAGGTACAGTTCTCATGTATTCCACCAAGCCCAGACTCACCTATAAGCCTGCCAAACAGTGACGACTCTACAGAACCAGTGCTGTATTTCCCGCGAGGCATCCTAGGCGGATGCCTAGGGCGGCAAATTTTGGGGGGCGGCAGCACCCCCCAGCACTGAAAAAAAAAAAAAATGAAAAAAAAAAAAAAAGACCGCGCTTGCAGGCAGAGACGGAGGTGAGAGGGGATTATTGGGCAGTAAGCAGGGGCATATTAAATGGCAAATAACTCTGGCATATTATTGGGCAAATTAGCAGGGGCATATTAAATGGCAAATAACACTGGCATATAATTTATTGGGCAAATTGGCAGGGGCACATTAAATGGCAAATAACACTGGCATATAATTGGGCAAATTGGCAGGGGCACATTAAATGGCAAATACCACTGGCATATTATTGGGCAAATTGGCAGGGGCACATTAAATGGCAAATAACACTGGCATATTATTGGGCAAATTGGCAGGGGCACATTAAATGGCAAATAACACTGGCATATTATTGGGCAAATTGGCAGGGGCACATTAAATGGCAAATAACACTGGCATATTATTGGGCAAATTGGCAGGGGCACATTAAATGGCAAATAACACTGGCATATTATTGGGCAAATTGGCTGTGGGATATAACATGGCAAATAACACTGGCATATTATTGGGCAAATTAGCAGGGGCATATTAAATGGCAAATAACACTGGCATATTATTGGGCAAATTGGCTGGGGCTTATTAATGGCAAATAACACTAACATATTCTTGGGCAAATTGGCAGGGGCATATTAAATGGCAAATAATACTGGCTTAATATTGGGCAAATTGGCTGGGGCATACTACCGGTAAATGGCAGAATAACACTGGCATATTATTGGACAAATTGGCTGGGGAATATTAATGGCAAATTATACTGGCATAATATTGGGCAAATTGGCAGGGGCTGATTAAATGGCAAATACTGGCATATTATTGGGGAAATTGGCTGTGACTTATTAATGGCAAATAATACTTGCATATTATTGGGCAAATTGGCTGGGGCATATTAATGGCAAATGATACTGGCATATTATTGGGCAAATTAGCTGGGGAATATTATGGGCAAATAATATTGGCAATGTGTATGTAATGGGGTGATAGAGGCATGTAAATGGGGTGATGGGGCATGTCCTTGGTGTGCAATGTGGGTTATGGGTCATGTCGTGGGTGTGCATCGTGGGTGGGGGGTTGCCCAAAATTTGTCTGCCTAGGGCAGCACAAAACCAAGATACACCACTGTAAAGAACACATGTCCACTGCTCCAGAGTCCACTGACTAGGTGCTTCAACCACCTCGATTTGATGTTTGCCATTGTGCTTGGTGATGTGAGACTTGAATGCAGATGCTTGGCCATGGAAACTCCTTCCATGAAGCTCCTTTCGCACAGTTTTTGTGCTGATATTAATGCCAGTGGAAGTTATGGAGTCAGTGACTTTTATGCACCATGCGCCACAGTGCTTGGTGACCCCACTATGTGACTTTATGTGGTTTTGCTGCTGTTCACCAATGCTTCCACTTTCCAATAATACCACTTCCAGCTGACCGTTGAATCTCTAGCAGAAATGGAATTTCACAAACTGACTTATTGCAAAGGTGGCATCCTATCACAAGTACCACACTTGAATCCACTGAGCTGTTCAGACTAATCAGTTTCTTTGTGGCAATGGGTCTGATAAAAACAAAACAGGAATTCAATAATTAGGGCGTGTCCCAATACTTTTTTTTCATGTAGTGTATATACACACACATACAGACTTTCCTTCATCTGATCAAGATTCTAATCATCATGCCCGCCTCCTGCTAGAGCTATACAAACAAAGAGGGCTAAATAATGTACTTTATTTGTATTCTCTCATTAACTCATTTCTATTTGAAAGGCATAAACTTTCAGTTAAACATTATTACATTTTTTTGTCAACAGTTGTCCTTTAAGAGAACTACTTCTAAATCAGGCTCATAAAAGAGAAATGTGCATAGCATAAAATCTTCAAAACATTTATTAAAACATACAAATGTAATAGCTTTACTTCCCAATAATGTGAGATAAGGAAACCTGCACAATAAAAAAACATACAATATTCTACCACTGAACCTTGGTCAAAGAATGCCAAACATGCGTAATGCCACTGTGCCATGACTTCTAGGTTACCATAGCTCCATTAATTATGTTTACAAACATAATCAAGGGAGCTAAGCTAACCCAGATCATTTGATGTCTTCTGTACAACTGAATGTTAAAAAAATAAAATAAAGTTGTTTAAATTCCACTCATCCATTCATTGGAACTGGCAAAATTTGAAACATACTTAATATTTGTGGAAATATCACAAGCAAGCCATTTCAGTTCAGACTGAGAATTTCCCAATCAGGAGTGATCCTACCCTCATCCTAAAAATATGCCTCACAGAAACAGTAAAATGTTTCAGCCAGTGTCAAAGAACTGGGTAAACTCCACCTGGGAAATCTCCAAATTGAGCTGACCCTGAGACTTTTGGATTACTGACATTCCTAAACGATATCTCTATAACACTAGACCTAGAAACCCTGCCCATGTCCAAATATAAATAGTACTTTATTTGTTTTATTGTGGAATGTCTTATTGTGCTTTATTTTTTATTATTGTTCTTCACAAGGGACAATGTTTTTCTTTTACAGGTTGAATATCCCTTATCCAAAAATTTGTAATGCAAAATGATCTGGTATCCAAAGTTTTTTTTAGGACTTTGCCACAAGTGTCCAGCCCCCTTAACCTGCGATATAGCCTTACCATGCATGCTCAGACTATAATACAATGGCGCCGCTTCGCCTGAGGACATTTGAAAAGAACTCTAAATACCACGGAAGAGACGCACCAACAGGGTCCCCGCTGACAGCAGACGGAGGGTGCACACCGCCTGTAAAACACGCTGAACACGGGAGGACTGGTGACCTGCTCTCTCTTTTTTGCTTTTGTTCTTATTCTCCGTTTTTAATTACTTATTTTATTGAGTAGTTATATGTTTTTTAATATAAGCCTTACTATACATAGGGGCAAATAAATAATAATTTTTTTACTACTGAATATACTCCATTTAACCCGTTTATTACCAATTCATCCCCTGGATAAAACGAGCTGGAACTTGGAGTTGACACCTACACACGTGGGATGGTGGGACTTGTAGTCCAACTGCTATATGTACTTAGAGCCAGTACTTTTAGGCTCTAGAGTGTGTGAGTGTGTTTCTTTTGGGGGAAAATATACAGCTAATCCCTACCTGTGAATAATACCCATTGTATGTCTATGTTTTTTTGTCTTTTTATGTACAATCCCTTTGGAAGAAAAACAGTTTTGGGTACAACCCGACTGGAATCTATATTTCCAATACTGAATCTTTGACTTGATAAGTATTTCCACGTTTATATTTATTTTATATATATTTTTTTTTGTTTATTTATTATTTATTTATCGACTGTTTTACTACATTGGTGTTATTGATTTAAGCACTTATACATTTTTTTGAATCTATATATTCTTTTGAATTTATACTACCGATCTGCGCAACACTTTATCACTACTATAATACAATGGCATTTGTGCAAGTCTGATGCACCAATGGCAGGTACCCAACAAAGCCTTCCGTCACAGCTACATCACAGAAAAAAGTGAGTTATCTTGGATAATGTATTAACCTGTATTATTTGTATTTATTATATATATCATCAGAGCACCAGCTAGAGGTAGGAGAATGAGGCACTATCCTCAGATGCCCCAAATGAGGGGTTAACAAATAGTTCTGCTGTAGCACAGATAACTGCAGTGGTCTATCTTGGTTTTGTGCTGCCCTACGACTTCCCCTCGTAATTCCCTGCATTTCTCTCTTTATGTTGTACATGTTTCTACTATTGGTGACATGCAAATGCATGCACGTATATTTGTATGTTTGACTTACTGGAGGTGATGAGAAGCCTGCCACCCAGGTCAGCAGAGCTACTGGACCTCGCAATGTCCAAGGAGGAGCTTCAAGATATTGTGTCACCTGTCAAGGTCATTAGACCTCATCTGCAGAGTTTACTAGGGGGTGAGGGGACACAGTGGCAGATGCTAGAAGTAAAGTGAGAGAACAGTGTCAATCCATAACATTTAACATACATAACACATCAATGGATTTTCAATACAAACGACCAGGTAAGTCTGTGTCAATTACACACTCAACCCCTAGATATTAGTTTCGTCCCCCATGACCTTCTGCGCCCCTCCTTGAAGTCTAGCAGGTCAGCCAGCTCTGGTGGCAGTTTCCTCTTCACCTGCACTCTGTCAGAGTATCTATAATATGAAGAGAGAACATTGCTACTGGTACCGTCTCAATTATCATTTGTTATCACAGATCTAAAGATATACTAATACACAGGCATTCAAATGTACTATAGCTTTGGACTCCAACTCCATGGCCTCTAACTACTTCTTTTCCCACACTCTTCACAGCTAATATGCTCTGAACACACACCCTTACAGCTTCTACATGTGAGGTGTGTGAGTTATGTGTGTGGTGCAATTTAAGATATGGTCTATAGTGTCATAGTATTTTAAAAGCACTTACTGTTTCTTCTCCATCACCTGGGACCTGCTGTTCCCCCCATAGGATATAATGAACATTTTTAGTCTGATACTTTGTTTCTTTTCATATGGAAGGTGGGCAATTTCTGGGCCCTATCTTATTGGTCTCAGCTTGGCTGTCAGGTACAATTTACCTCCATATTTTCAAGGGGTTTCCGTATCACCAATATGTTCCAATAACGGCCGAAATCCGGAGGTCCAAATTTAGCTCCTGAAAAATGTAATCAACCTGTAGTGTCTTTGGACTCCAACTCCATGGCCTCTAACTACTTCTTTTCCCACACTCTTCACAGCTAATATGCTCTGAACACACACCCTTACAGCTTCTACATGTGAGGTGTGTGAGTTATGTGTGTGGTGCAATTTAAGATATGGTCTATAGTGTCATAGTATTTTAAAAGCACTTACTGTTTCTTCTCCATCACCTGGGACCTGCTGTTCCCCCCATAGGATATAATGAACATTTTTAGTCTGATACTTTGTTTCTTTTCATATGGAAGGTGGGCAATTTCTGGGCCCTATCTTATTGGTCTCAGCTTGGCTGTCAGGTACAATTTACCTCCATATTTTCAAGGGGTTTCCGTATCACCAATATGTTCCAATAACGGTTTCCGTATCACCAATATGTTCCAATAACGGCCGAAATCCGGAGGTCCAAATTTAGCTCCTGAAAAATGTAATCAACCTGTAGTGTCTTTGGACTCCAACTCCATGGCCTCTAACTACTTCTTTTCCCACACTCTTCACAGCTAATATGCTCTGAACACACACCCTTACAGCTTCTACATGTGAGGTGTGTGAGTTATGTGTGTGGTGCAATTTAAGATATGGTCTATAGTGTCATAGTATTTTAAAAGCACTTACTGTTTCTTCTCCATCACCTGGGACCTGCTGTTCCCCCCATAGGATATAATGAACATTTTTAGTCTGATACTTTGTTTCTTTTCATATGGAAGGTGGGCAATTTCTGGGCCCTATCTTATTGGTCTCAGCTTGGCTGTCAGGTACAATTTACCTCCATATTTTCAAGGGGTTTCCGTATCACCAATATGTTCCAATAACGGCCGAAATCCGGAGGTCCAAATTTAGCTCCTGAAAAATGTAATCAACCTGTAGTGTTACAAAAAAGAATTCAGATAAATATTGCATCACTACCGCAAGGGTTTCTGGGTAGACATATGAAAATAAGGTCAATAACTTTTTATCTCTATATCCACTTTATACATGGAGCTAATAAAGTACAGGACAGCCTTCCAGACATAGCCCACGATAGAAGTGCAGTGGCAGAAAACCACTCGACAGCTGCTTCATGCTCAATGGGAACTGGTCAGCATGTAACTGGTTTATGGCATACTGCTTGTGTGGCTAGGAGGAGTATAAGACACACATACTATACACTGCCCATTCACTTGAGAACATGTTTAATCATTTTATCTAATTAGTTGTAAAGAAAATGAACTAGTATAGTTAAAAGCTGGCCTTAGCTATAGACAGAGGAAAAAGATATACTGGCCCGTATTATTTGTTTTTGCCTCCCACAATGGCAAATTGTGAGCTAAAATAATGGACATGATAAATTCTATGAAAAGATAAAATAATAAAAAGAAATCCGGTATCATCCTACGTTTTCAGTTTAATATAACCCTTTCTTGACCAGATGTCTTCTTAGAGCAGGGTGAATCTCCTTGCCATTGAGTCTCCACTGATTTGGAAACTTTGGGTCTTAATCTTGTTACGGTTCCACTTTGTACAATAATAAGTTGGTTTCATAAACATTTTACTCAAAGAATGAGTTATTTAGTTATTTAAATTGCAGCAAAGACCACCTCAAGGAGGTTTGAATATACCAAATCCTGCCGACTGCAATTTAGCAGCTAACTATAGTATAATAGCAGACTGGCTTACATTTAGGTCTATCCACCCGACAAGAGACTTAGAACAACAATTTCCTCCCAATACTAATTTAGCAGCTTTATTACATATGTCTCAGGCATCTTGGCCAGGGACTGTCAGTCGAAATCCATTGCTGCAATGCAATTTTTTGCCATTAACTCATAACCCATTTTTTCAACATTGAAGACCCTATCTGACCCTCTCTTCCGAGGTCTACATAGAATGTGTCGGCAGATAAGAACCATTCGGTCCATCTAGTCCGGCAAATGTGCTAAATACTATTAGTAGTCCCCAGATCCCTATCTTATATCTATAGCCTTGTGCCTATCCCACGCATGCTTAAAATCCTTGACTGTGTTTACCTCTACCACTTCCACTGCTCTCAGTAAAGTAATAGTTCCTGATATTACTTTTAAATCGCTGCCCCTCTAATTTAAGACTATGTCCTCTAGTTGTGGTAGTTTTTCTTTGTTTAAATATACTCTCTTACTTTATTGTGTTGATTCCCTTTATGTATTTAAATGTTTCTGTCATATTCCCCCTGTTACGTCTTTTCTCCAAGCTATACATGTTAAGAAGCTTTAACCTTTCCTTGAGTTTCTCTGAACTTTGTCCAAAGTATCAATATCCTTCTGGAGATACGGTCCAGTATTGCGTACAGTACTCCAAGTGAGGTCTCACCAGTGCTCTGTACATAGTAACATAGTAACATAGTAATTTAGGTTGAAAAAAGACACAAGTCCATCAAGTTCAACCCTTCTACCTATCATTACAGCTTTTGATCCAAAAGAAGGCAAAAAACCCCTAAGGAAGCTATTTCGAATTTTGCCTCCTGGGGGAAAAAATTCCTTCTCGACTCCAAGAGGCAATCAGATTTCTCCTTGGATCAATAAGCTCTTTTATTAATGCTTATTCTATTATTAATAGCCCTGTATGTTCTGCTTTCCTAAAAAAACATCCAAACCATTTTTAAATGCATCTATTGTGGTTGCTAGCACTACCTCTCTTGGCAGTGAGTTCCATAACTTTATTGTCCTAACCGTAAAGAATCCCTTCCTTTGCTGTCTATGAAATCTTTGCTCTTTCAGTCTCAGGGGGTGACCTCTTGTTCTTTGTACCTTTCTGTTAATGAACAAGTCACTGGAGAGCTCTTTATATTGGCCCAGCAAATATTTATATAATGTTATCATATCCCCTCTGAGACGCCTTTTTTCTAACGTATATAAATTCAATTTTTTAAGTCTCTCTTCATAACTAAGATCCTCCAAACCCCTTATTAATTTTGTAGCTCTCCTTTGCACTTTTTCTAGTTCCTTAATATCCTTTTTAAGGACTGGTGCCCAGAACTGTACTGCATATTCAAGGTGAGGTCTTACCATTGATTTGTAAAGAGGCAAGATGATATCCTCCTCCCGTGAATCTATACCTCGTTTTATACATGCCAATATCTTATTGGCCCTTGCAGCTGCTGACTGGCATTGGGCACTGTTGCCAAGTTTGTTGTCTATAATTATTCCTAAATCCTTTTCATTAGTAGTTTTTCCCAGGGAAAAACCATTTAACGTATATATGTTGCTTTGTTATTATTTTTCCCATAATGCATAACTTTACATTTGTCTATATTGAACCTCATTTGCCACTTTACTGCCCAGTCCCCCACTCTGTCCAAATCTTCCTGTAAAGAAAAAACATCAAGATTAGTCTTTATTGCCTTACCTAATTTAGTGTCGTCCGCAAACACGGAGACATGGCTCTCAGCACAATGTGGCAGATCATTAATAAACAAATTAAAAAGAAGAGGGCCCAAAACAGAACCCTGAGGTACTCTGCTTAATACCCTTGTCCAATTTGAGAATTTTCCATTTACAACAACCCTTTGTGTTCTATCTTTTAGCCAATTTTTAATCCACATACACACATTTGCCCCCAAACCTATTTCTCTCAATTTGTAGAGTAACCTTTTGTGTGGAACTGTATCAAATGCTTTCGCAAAATCCAAATAGATCACATCAACTGCCACACCTAGATCTATATTTTTACTGACTTCTTCATAGAATGTTATTAAGTTTGTTTGACAAGACCTGTCTTTCACAAAACCATGTTGACTTTTACTAATTATATTCTGGTTCAAGATGTATTCTTGAGTGTATACCTTTAGCAATCCTTCAAATAGTTTCCCCACTACAGATGCCAAGCTCACTGGCCTATAATTACCTGGCAGAGATTTTGATCCCTTTTTAAATATTGGAATGACATCCGCCTTTCGCCAGTCTGTTGGCACTGTACCTGAACTGAATGAATCCCTAAAGATCATGAATAGTGGTCTGGCCAGAATTATGCTTAACTCTCTAAGTACCCTTGGGTGTATACCATCTGGTCCTGGGGCCTTGTCTATCTTAACAGAGTGTAATTGCTTAAGCACTTTTTCCTGTGTCAGCCAATCCCATGTTTGCGGCGAATGTCCCATAACTTCCTGTAGCAGGGGCTCGTCCATCTGCTCTTCCTTAGTATAAACAGAAGAAAAAAAAGTATTTAAAATGTCTGCTTTCTCTCTGTCCTCACTTACCAAATTTCCCATTTGGGATAACAAGGGCCCAACATTTTCCCTCTTTAGCTTTTTTCCATTTATATATTTATAAAACATTTTGGGGTTAGTTTTACTCTCCTTGGCAACCCTTTTCTCATTTTCCAATTTAGCCATTTTAATTGCCTTTTTGCAGGCTTTGTTGGCCTCTTTGTACTCTATAAATGATAATGCTGATCCTGTGTTTTTATAATGTTTGAATGCCATTTTCTTGTTTTCTACTTCCTGTTTCACGTTACCTGTAAGCCACATTGGTTTCGATTTGTGTCTTTTGCATTTGTTTCCCAACAGTGGCATGAGCACTTCCCTCTTCCTACTGCTAATACCTCTCCCTATGCAACCAAGCATTCTGCTCTGCTCTATTACATTGCCTACCTACCTTTAAGTCCTATGAAATTATTACTCCTAAATCCCTTTCCTCAGATGTTGAGGTTAGGACTGTACCAAATATTCTATATTCTGCTTCTACATCAGCTAGGGGGCTTCTTACTATACAGCTTGGTAGATGGAGACACTCCAGAAGCTGCTAACTTATACTCAACTGATAAATACCTTTCCGACTCTGGCTCTCCAACACACACAATGCCTACTACTAGCTAACTATTTTAATTCAACCTCGACAAAGTCAGCCCCACAAGATTTTGTTAACCCTCTAGATACCCTCATACTGTCAACACAAAATAAACCATGCTCTATAGCCTTGCTTTACAGTATTATCAGACCCACTATTCATTGGGGCAATCAAACAAAAGGGATATCCTCTTGGAAAGTTGACTTCCCTGACAGTGATATTGACACATTGCTGGATTAAAGCTGATAAAGTTTTAGTGGCCAGATCTTATTCTGAAATGACTTTCAAATTGCTCCATAGGGCTTACTTCAAACGTAAACTACAACACTATATAAATCCCAACATAAATGGAAAATGTCCCAAATATGATGCCCCATTAGCTTCTGCCCTCCTATCCAACAGTTTTGGTCTCAACTTCATAAATACGCTACCGGTATCTTAACCCCTTAAAGCATAAGGACGTATATATGCGTCCTGAAAAGCATGGTCCTTGAGGACCATTAGGACGTATATATAAGGAGCGCAACGCTACATGTCTGCAGCTACTCTACTAGGGTCATAATTAGGGTTATAATTGAGGTTACAGGGGGGTTCGGGTGAGTACAAGGGTTAGATTAAGGGGTGGCGGTAGATTTAGGGTTGGGGTTAAAAGGTCACTGTAGAAGAAAATGGTTAGAAAACAAAAAACAAAATATTAGTTGAAATAAAACAAAGACAAACATTGTTATTTCTAAACTCAGGACAAATATTAGAAATATATAGATGGGGTCTTTTTTTTACCATTTATAATTGTTTAAAAAAAATCAGGTAAAAGTTAGAAAAAGTGTTTTTTATGGCATATTTTCATCATATATTAAATTTTTTTAAATGGTCAATTATATCATATGATGAAAATAATAGTATCAAATTAAAGCCCCATCCATCATTTAAAAAATGATATTTAATTTGTGTTGGTGGACTGAACACAAAGAAAGAAATTCACAATTCAGTAAACATATGACAAAAATAATGGAATTCTGGTCTTCAAGGTACATCAAATGCAGCAGAGCACTCGGTCACTAAGGGGTTAAAGTTGAAGTTTTCCCTCTCATATTTTTGCACCATCTTTGGGTGCTTTCCACAGGATGAACCCTGTTCCGTGACCGCCAAAGGGAAAACTCTTCTTCTCATCCTATCGGCAACAGGGAGAAAAGTTATTTTATCCCAATGGATCCACTCTACCTCGCCAACTCTGGATATGGCTCCATCTCGCTTCCAATATATTTTTAGGATAGACAGGATAGAATCTACAATTCTATAGGAATACAAAGAAACAAAAGATAGAAGTTTTTTTTCACAATGGCTGCCCTATATTAATACTCTTGGTCATATGACACAGAACACATTGATGCAGACATTTCAATATATGGAATGATTTTCATCACAGGTTCTGAAAGGCCGACATCCACTTCCCAATATAGCGCCCCCTAACTGAAAACACTATTCCATATGGTAATATAACATTATATATGATACATTTTGCTTATTGTATTGTATATATGTCAACCTTACTTACAAATGCAAAGGAAATTGTCTACAATGTGAGGAATAATGTTGAACAAAAATGTGTTAGTCAATTGCATTCAAATTGTAAGATTGCTGTATCATCTTTGTATTTTACATGCCATATTGTGTGATACTTGTTAATGTCTTTGCAGAATATATTTCCTTCCAAGGTTAATAAGATTCATAAAAAAAAGAAAAATATGAGTTTTTAGTTCAACTTAAAAAAAAAAAAAATGCTTTACAGTTGTGTCAACTAAGTATGCTTATTTTATTTTTCTAAATTATATAGAGTTGCAGTTTATACTGCTTTACAGATTGTCAAAGTTGATAATAGTCCTAGACTGGACGGAGCAGTCCTGTGTTGTGGGATAAAATCCCATACTTCCCAACAATGTGGGACAGGATGGAGCATTCATTGCAATAGCTCAATGGTGCTTGCATAAACCTCTGTGCATGTGCACTTGTCCAATCAAATGCAGGGATGTCTGGACATTACTGCTGCCATTCTGATGCAGATTCCCATTTAAGCTATTTATGTGGTAGTCACCGCATGAAGTGTCAGCCACGCCAATTGTCCTAAAATGATTGTTTTCGCGTGACGTGCCTGGCATACACCTGTATTGAGCTCCGGATGCCCACCTTCAGAGAGGATGATGGAGCTTAATCTTGCGGGGTAACACAGTGTCACACCACTCCCCGTTTTGGCACTGCCCCAACTGCAGACTGTGACCCAGTGATGTGATGTTGCCATGTATGGATTGCATGCTACATTGCGGATCAAGCACCACATGTTGGAGGTGTTGGACAGCCCACCAAAACTTCTGGACCAAAGAACAGGCCCATTAATCTTCCCATTCTTTTAGATGAGAAAAAAAAAACAATCTTTTTAAATATATTTGATTGTCCATGTGGTTAAGATGTGGAATCACAGTCAGTGCAATTTAAAAAATCAAAAAACAAACTTATAACAAATAAAACTAGCCAGTATAACATTAACCCTGAGAAAAACATAATTGACTTTGTAGTAGAAGTACAATTAGAAAATGCATTGTTTATTTATTCTTGTTCTGGTCAAAGAACAAAAGTATTTGAAATAAAAGACAGTGAAGCCATTTCAGTCTCATTAACTATTTTCAATCATTATGTCACTAAGAAATAAAATATGGTAAAAGGAATAAACTGGTGGAATAATGACAATAGCTATAAAGGTACAGGAAATTATTCTTTAATTAAAACAATTTTTAATATACTGTTTGAAGTGGAAAAATGACAATAGCTAGGAAGGTGCAGGAAAATAATATTTATTTAAAATGACTTTTAATATACTGTTTGAAGTTGTATCATGGGAAATATGCATGTTAATCAACTCATATACTGTTCATATTATCATCAAAGTGTTTGTGTTCAAAGAAAAAGAAACTCCTTTCCCAGGATTAGAGAACAGAGCACATGTGCTCCTATCTAGGAGAACAAGATCGAGCACATACTATTACAATTATTATGAACAATGGATAAACTTGACAAACATAGAAAACATAGAATGTGTCGGCAGATAAGAACCATTCAGCCCATCTAGACTGTCCATCTATTTAGATTTAACTTTTTAAAGTACTGCTGCTTTCTTTTATCTGCAGGAGATGGAATTCAGGCCAAAATGTACTGGCAATATATGAGTATCTTCTAAAGACACTAAATAATCTTCTAAATAAACCAGATTAAAGTGGTAAAAATCAAAATATAGGTATGTTGTTGGAAGCCTACACTTTCACTGCATAGTAAACCAAACAAACAAACAAAATTAGGTTAGACAACAAATTTCTTTTTTTTGGGATTTCATTTTTTGCAAAAGTATAAAACAAACTGTTTCTTTTACAACAAAAAGAAAAAAAAAGAGCATTTTACGTGCTTGTGATTTTGTGCAACTGTACAAAATTCATGAGAAAAATAACAAAATCCACTTGAAAATCATCATGTTTTACATTGCATCATAGTCACCTTCATCTCCATCGTTCCTTCAAATAAGCAAGGGTTAAATACATGCCATGCTTCTCCTGAATAAACCAAACGTGTGTCTTAATATATACATGAAGGTTTACTCTCAGCTGTGTCTCTCAGCTGAGCCACAGCCAGTCTGGGGCTTGTGCATGCTGACAGTGGTGGCACTCTCAGCCAATCAGAGCAGGGGCTCACAGCGCTCGTCTGATCAGGGTCTACAGGGTGCACTGTTAAATACTATCAAAAGTACATGCCAGTTTATCTTCACACTAGTGGCGACTAATGTTTCACTTGTGCTTCTATATTAATTAAAAAAGAACATCTTGTTTTCTTAATTGGCCGCATATTCAGAAATGCATATATTTTTACAGCAATGTTAATGGAAAATTATGTTAGAAAAAAGGTTTGGATATTTTGCAGTTATACCAAAGCAGTCTAAGAACAGTTTAAAGTAACTTGCATTCCTTGAAAGCTACCTAGTTACAGGGATATTGAGAACATTAGTTGTGTCACATTGCAAGTAGAGTTATAATGTGAAATACTAAGGTTGTTGTATTTGTGTAAACACCAATTAAAAACCAGACAGAAGCTGACGGCTGACTTAGAGGTTTTGTTGAACATGATATCGGTGAGTAAATTAAACATGATGTGACAAATAAGGTAAAGCTATTGCTAGGAAAAAAGGCATTTGGCTAGAAAGGGAGCTAGAGTACTAGGGGGGGCCCAATATTTTTACCCATGCTCCATTGCTTCTTTTATCACCCTTTCTCCAGTGCAGATTTATATATGTATATAATGGGAGAGCAAGGCTGGGCTTCCCCTCCAGGGCCACCATCAAAAATTTCAGGTCCCCTTACTGAAAAAAATTCTGCCCCCCATATCTCACTCTCACCTCCCTACCCTCCCAAAGTCATTTTATCCAGGTCTTTGTATATCATGCCAATTATTCCAATACCCCCAGTACATGGCCCATCATCTGTATTGCACAGGATTTGCTGCTGCCCCATAACCCGCATTGCATATCCAAGACTTAATATGCCACAGCCAGTGTTAGTTTATCCATTAATATGCCACTGATAATTTTCTCATTAATATGCTACTGATAATTTGCTCATTAAAATGCCACTGATAATTTGCTTTTTAATTTGCCGCTGATCATTTGCTCATTAAAATGCCACTGATAATTTGCTTATTAATATGCTGCTGATAATTTGATCATTAATATGCCACTGATAATTTGATCATTATTATGCTACTAATAATTTGCTTATTAATATGCCGCTGATAATTTGCTCATTAATGTGCCACTGATAATCTGCTCATTAATATGCCACTGATATTTTGCTTGTTAATATGCCACTGATAATTTGTTCATTAATATGCCACAGCCAATTTACCCAATAAAAAAAAAAAGTGTGGTGATTAACAATGGTTAATATTTTATTCCTCCTTATGATCTCCAATAGTAGACACGATCATTTGTATTGTATGAATGTTCTTTAGAAAACAATTTTCTAAAGACATGATTTTGTTTTGAGCAATTATTACATATTTACATTTCTATATATGAACTACAAGTATTAACTGGATTCATAGTGTTCTCCAATATGCAAAACAAATTCTGAAAAATCCTTTTATTAACAGATTAGGAATATTTTACATTAGCATTTAAAGCACATCTTATATCAAGAAATGAACATCAGTATCTATCTTCTTACACACGCTGTGGAAAGTAGTGGAGATAAGCAGATAATTGGCACCTGATAAATCAGTAAACAATAATAATTGAATTATCTATTTATTTTTAATAAAACATATTTAATCCAATAAACAGTAAGTTTTGTATCCAGTTTTCTTAAATATGAGCAGAGTTGTACTGGTGAGTGGAAGTATGTAGATTAATGAATGGGAAATATTGTGGCACAAAGGATCTAATATTGAAGGCTTTGCTTTCTGAGGTCATAAACAGGAGCCATTCTAATGCCTCCCAACTGTCCCACATCGAGCGGAATAATCCCAATTTTGGGATTTTTTTGTCAGACTGTCCTCCTAGCTCTACCTTTTCCCCTGCTTTTTCAGGAAAAAAAGTAGAGCTCGTGGCACAGAGGGTTTCGGGAAACACCAAATAACGCACGATGCCCGTTTCTGTGACAGCACCACCGCAGCACTGCCACTCAGTCTCCCAAGCACTTCCTCATGGTGCCCCGAACACACATGTATAGGTTAGTTTGATAATTTTGTTATACATTTACAATATAACCAGGTATGTTTTAATAAATAAAGCCTTAAAGGGAGTTAGTACCATCTGAGGCAAAATTTTATTGTATGGTTGTCTACAGTCCCATATTTGAAGAGACAGTCCTGTTTTTTGGGTCCTTTCCCATCAAATTTGGGTATCTCCTGGTAATAATACTACCTATGCACAGCACATTTAACAGGCAGCATTGTTTTTACATTGTGTTTGTCTGATAGACATACACAGTTTAAATGTGAGTAAATGAACCCCAGGCACCAGATATCGGTACCGGGTAGCCTAGAGCTCAATGTCACGCAATGCAGCTTAACATCACGTGGTATTGGATAATTAGACCCTCTTTTGGCTCTATCCCTTTTTGTCCTGGGACCCTCGAAGCCAAAGCTGGTAGTTATGATGGTAGTTAGAAAGTAATCTGATTACTTAAAAGCTTCTGAGAGGAAAATATAGAAACCGCACCACACAAAAACCTGACCTGAGTGTTACTCACTCCCAATAATAGCATTCATTTTCAGAGTTAATTTCATAAAATCCACATACAAAAAAATGTGCTCCTGCGAAATGTCTGAGAGCTTATTCGAATTCAGCGAGCGCTGAGCTGTTTGTTGTTTGTTAGTTTGTTCATTCCTGGCCGCCAGTAAGTTTATGGAAAAGATCTTCGTCCAAGGTTTCATTCTGATCCTTGGACCGAGTGGAAAGGAAAATGTACCCTCCTATGTATTCATGAACAACTTTGCAGTTTGCACTCAGGCATTTAAAGATAACGGATATGTTTGGATCAAAATCAACTGTGACCTGAAAAAGACAAACCAGACAAAATGTATTAAGACAAAAAAATGGTAATCACTTAATAATCAAAACTATAGCTATCATTTCAAATACGTCTATTAGCAATGAACTAAAGATGTCTTTAAGGAAATCCTATATAGGGTTACCACCTTTTCTTTCCATGCATTTGCCCACATAGACATAAAGGCACTCCATCACCTAATTGTTTGTACTGTGAATGTAGAAAAGAGATATTAGGAAAAAGTATCTACACATTGTGTTAGCAGAATTGCAAACAAATGCATAATTAAGATATACTGTGTTTAAAAATGTCTTTGGTGTCTCTTGTTTATGACATCACCTGTGGCCTGATATTCAAATGAACTACTTTCAGTAGGAAGTGCGGAACTTGCATTTCAAGCCACAAGTTGATGTAAATAAACAGGAGAAACCATAGATCCGTTTGAAACATACTGTTCGCTTAACTATGCATTTGTTTCCAATTCTGCAAACACAATGAGCTTTATTCAAGAAAGAGAGCACTGCGGGAAACTGAGAAGGGAACTGAAAACTTAAGGACAAAATAGCAGAGTTTTCAGTATAGCTGAATGGAAGAATTTTTTCAACGTTGTTTCTTTGGTCTTAACTTGGCAAATCCCTTCTCAATTTCCTGTAGTTCCCTCTTTCATATAAATTGTCTAAAATATAGATCAGTTTAGATTTTTTTATTCTCTACATTCATAGTATGTAAAATGCTAAAGTAACACAAGCCCTTTAAGATTGTTCGAAAGCCAATTTTTGCTGCTAAAATACTGGCTGGGTGGAGGCACTATACATAAGTCATAATGTCTATAAGCCAAGAGGAACACTAAACTTGTCATCAAAGGTAGGGCCAGGCAGCTCTGATTTTCTTGAGACAATTGGTTCTCCGAGTTTAGGATCCAATCAGATCACTTGAGTAGTCAAATTTGGGCTACTCAGTGACCACTAAAGTGATCTTGAATTGGCATAAAAACTGGCCCATGTAGCTGATTTTATGTGCCGACAATGGCTTTCTATAAACCGAAATAGAGTCCCCATTCATAAGAAATTCTTATGAATGTGGACTCTATTTCGGTTTATAGAAAGCCAATAGCATTACATGTATTCCGTAAATCGAAAGTCTATAAACCGAAAACCGTCTTTCGGTTTATAGACTTTCGGTTTATGGAATACATGTAATGCTATTGGCTTTCTATAAACCGAAATAGAGTCCCCTATCATAAGAATAGGTCAATTGACCTATTCGTATGAATGGGGACACTCGCCCACATTTTACTTCATTTTGCAGACCTCTAGCCCTTTCCAGGACTTTTTTAGAGGCATTTTAGTGGCCAAAAGTTTGTGTCCCCATTCAATGGGGTTCGGGTTCGGGTTCAGGGGGAAGTTTGGGGTCAAGTTCGAGCACTGTCCCGGACATTTTTTCGAAGTTCGCCCTAACCTGCCGAACCCGAACATCCAGGTGTCCGCTCAACTCTAGTCAGCAGTCTTCCCCGTGATTGTGATTCCTACTGAACCAGACTGAGAGACCATTTAAAAGCTCAGAAACCATTTGCAGGTGTTATTAGCTGATTAGAGTGGGACACTGTGAGCCTAGAATATTGCACCTTTTCACAATATTCTAATTTACTGTGATTGTGGATTTGTGGTTTTCATGAGCTGTACGCCATAATCATCACACTTATGACAAATCACGGCTTGAACTATCATGCTTTGCATGTAATGCGTCTATCTCATATATTAGTTTCCCCTGCATTCCACTTGCATTACTGAAATAAGTGAACTTTTGCACCATATTCTAATTTTTCGAGTATCACCTGTAAACTAAAATAAAATTAACATAAAATAATATAAAACATTTTAATTAAAATTTAAAAATGCCTAAATTAATTTAAATATGCTATTATAAATATAACAGTAACATATTATAATCGTATATAAATATTTTTGTCTTTGAAATATGTTTACTTTAATTCTTCTACGATTTTCTGGAGAATTGAACTGCTTTAAATTCGTCAATTTCCGGTGATTGAGCCAGCTTCGTGGGTTGGGGGTTCAGTCCTTTAAGCTGGCCGACTCCACCAAACCAAAAATTGTCAAAAATGTAGGATTTCTTTTTTTTTTTTACTTGGAATGGAAAATGTAGGATTTCTTAACAAAATTGGTCATTATGCGTAACCAAACTGCAGATTTCTCCACAGTTCAGCTTTATGCCCTGATCTGGCCCAAATTGTGTCGACCCTTAGATGTCAATTTTTCCAGAGTGAAGTCTGAATGGCAGAAGAGAGACATCCCATAGACCTTGCATCAGTCACAATCAAAGGGAAAATGAAACTGATCTTCACACACAAAGATATTGTGTTAGGCTTTATTGACTGAATACACATCTACCTGTTGCATTTCCCAGTGCACATTCCACTGCTTCATGTTAGAGTATCTCCATGTTGTGATAGGGTCACCAGTTGCAATGTCTATCCTTATGAGTCTGTTGTATGACACACCAAGAAGATCATCTTTCTTGCTGCCATTAAACCTGTAAATAATACAATTTATTATTCAGTAACTCTTGTATAATGCTTGTAATAGAGTAAATAATAAGTGGATAAATTAGAATGTTGCCTTCTCATTTCATAAGTAATCAGATGGATGGATGTGATTGAAGAATGAAAGGAATTATATGAGAATTGTAATATATAATAATAGTATTATTAGTACTATTTCCTGGAAATGGTATGGTTTAGGTGCGGATTAATGATAATAACAAGCTAGGCCAGACATGGCTACCTTTGGCCTTGCAGATGTTGTGGTACTACATATCTAATTATGCTCAGTGAGAATTCAGGCTGAGCCCCATGTAGTTCCAAAACATCTATAGTGCCATCAGTAAGGCTACGCTATCCTAAGCTACCATTTTGATGTTTTTTCTTTACAGGAAGATTTGGACAGAGTAGGGAACTGGGCAAGAAAGTGGCAAATGAGGTTCAATATAGACAAATATGGGAAAAATAATAACAAAGCAACATATACGTTAAATGGTATTTCCCTGGGAAAAACTACTAACGAAAAGGATTTAGGAATCATTGTAGATAACACACTTGGCAACAGTGCCCAATGCCAGTCAGCAGCTGCAAGGGCCAATAAGATATTGGCATGTATAAAACAAGGTATAGATTCACGGGAGGAGGACATCATCTTGCCTCTTTACAAATCAATGGTAAGACCTCACCTTGAATATGCAGTACAATTTTGGGCACCAGTCCTTAAAAAGGATATTAAGGAACTAGAAAAAGTGCAAAGGAGAGCTACAAAATTAATAAGGGGATTGGAGGATCTTAGTTATGAAGAGAGACTTAAAAAATTGCATTTATTTACTTTAGAAAAAAGGCGTCTTAGAGGGGATATGATAACATTATATAAATATGTGCAGGGTCAATATAAGGAGCTCTCCAGGGACCTGTTCATTAATAGAAATGTACAAGAACAAGAGGTCACCCCCTGAGACTGGAAGAGCAAAGATTTCATAGGCAGCAAAGGACAATAAAATTATGGAACTCACTGCCAAGAGTGGTAGTGCTATCAACCACAATAGATGCATTTAAAAATGGTCTGGATGTTTTTTTTTAGAAAAGCAGAACATACAGGGGTATTAATAATAGAATAAGTATTAACAATAGAGCTTTTTGATCCAAGGAGAAATCTGATTTTTTTTCCCCCTAGGAGGCAACATTCGAAAAAGCTTCCTTAGGGTTTTTTTTTTGCCTTCTTTTGGATCAAAACGCTGAAATGATAGGTAGAAGGGTTGAACTTGATGGACTTGTGTCTTTTTTCAACCTAAATTACTATGTTACTATGTTACTATATTATTTTAGAGAGAGAACAAATAGATCTTATAGCTGAACCTGACAGATACTCTACAATAAGAAAACAAGGAAGGATATGCAAAGGAAGTACAAAAGGAATCAGAAAAGTACTTAATGCTGTGTTTGTTTGGAGGTAGTAGAGAAGCCAATAGGTTTGTAAAATTACAGATAAAGAAATAGTGGATAATTAGTTTATTATTGGAGCTAGAAACACACAGTTCTAGATTTGGTCCATTAGAATGAAACATTGTGGAATATAATGGAGGTAATGAATGCTTTGGGAGGTACTTCAGTTAACTTGGAAAAACAATTACCTTACAAGATAGTAAGCCAATCCAAATTCAGGCAGAGACTGCCATGCTTTAATAAATCTTAATTTGGCGTCAATGAGTGGTATTTGTGCAATATTCTGCTGTACTTCCAGAATGCGGGATGCCAACTGTAAAAGAGAGAATTAACAATAACTGTATTGCTCTGTTTGTAAAATGTGCCTGTGAAAAATGTTTTGCTTAATGAGAAATGTTACAGTGTTAATGTGCTCTGAGCAATCAGGGAATTCGCTCGCATCTGATGGTGCCAACTGTCTATCTCTTGTGCTGGTGCAAATTAAATCAATACTGAAAAAAGTAACGTAGCTTGGGGGGGGGGGGGGGGACACACATTTTTTGGACGACACTTTGCTTATTGCATCCCCCTACGATGAGTTGTGCTTTGGATTTTGCTGCAGGAACCTGTTTAATAGGGAAAATATCCCTGCAGCAGGATCCGAACACAGGTCGTCACGGTCGGCCACCGAGGGCAGCCGCAATAAGCTGTTAAGTTCAGTATGCTCTATGCCGTCGTAGTGTCTTTTGGGCACTGCCAATTAGCATGGCATAGAACATCCTAGTGTCATGAAGGGGTTTATAGCAGAATTGGAAAGACAGGAACATTGGACAAGTTTTCCAGATGAGTTATTAATGCTTGATTGAGTTCAGTAGGCAGTTCACTGTTAATGAATAAACCACTATGATCTACATGCTAGAGACAGGTGAAACAGATGCTTTATTAAAAACAGAGGAACCATTTGAAAAATATTGTTATCACTGTTTACAAGCAGTTTTTTGCAATGTGAATAAGGTGCGATTCAATCACAATGATGCTAAAGCATAACCTCAGTGATAACAGCACACTGCTGCGGGTACTATTAGTGGTAACACTGAACATTTGGGCAGCCCCTAGCCCCATGACATTAGTGGGGAAACTAGGGGACCTTGGGGCAGACCCTTACCCCAGGACATTTATGGTGGGTCAGAGGCATAGGCCCGATGATTATAAAAGGGTGAGGAGGTTTTGGACAGACTAGATAGACCGAATGGTTCTTATCTGCCGACACATTCTATGTTTCTATGTTTCTATGAAATGCAAAGGACCTCATACCGGTATTTCACTGTAGGGTTAACCCTTTTAGTGTGGTTTGTATTCCCTACAGCACTGAAAGGGTTAATGGGCATAAATAAGCTGTGGTAAGCAGCCTTTTGCACAGTTATTTATTTTTCATTGAGGTGTTAACAGGCAAAAAATGGTCAAAATTTGATCTTTGTTGCGGGTTACATTTTACCACTCCTCACTGAATAGCCTTGGTACATGACTGAGCATGCCTTTGCATGCTGTAGATAGTTTTTTTTTTTTTATGTTTTAATGATTTTATTACACTTGTTAATACAAGAGGGCATTGAATATATTTTTCCGGTTAATATACTGTTATTTTTACATTTGAGTTCATCATTCAATATAGCCTTGTACGTCCTATTCAAGAATGCAGATTTTGGGCCTATATCAGGGGTGCCAAACCTCAGCCCTCTCCACCTGCTTATGGCCTACATCTCATATGCTAAGAGCCTGGCCAGGAACAATAGTACATGTAGACATCTAACGGCTGGAGAGACACAGTTTGACACCTCTGGCCTATATAATAACCTTTTTCTTTCATAAGTATCAAGTCTGCTTTAGCAAAGAAACAGTAACAAAGTTACAAGGTATGGCTACATATTTTATGCTAATATAAAACTTGCATGAGATTTCAATCCTTAAAGTATCATTATTTTACATCCCAAACCCTGCGTGATGTCTGCAGAAAGTTTAAATAATGCAGGTTACAACTCTGTATTATTACAAAAGCAATCCAGCTTTAATACCTGTTTAGTTTTATATTTCTTTGCATATTTTGGTGAAACAAAACACTCTGGTTTCATGTCCACAGTATCCATGTCAGAGGGAACTTGCGAATTATTATTTCTGTTTTTCATTCTTAAGAAAGAAAGAATGTTTTGTACTTCAGGCCGATAGGAGCTGTCTGCCATCGTCTTCCCTTTGGATGCCAGAATGCAAGCAGCCATCCATTTGGCATATTGAGTTTCCTGTAATAGATTGATAGAAATATTGTTATGAAAAAAATGTTTACAAGGCGTCTATTAGAAATGGAAAGTGAAAATGTAACATTGCAGACATCATCACGGAAAGTGACTCACTTATATGGCAAAGGAAGAGAAGAAGAAAGATTACCACAACACATTGGAGGGGCAAAGTCACGGAATATTACTTTACTGAGAGGGTAGTGGATGTATGGAATAGCCTTTCAGTGGAAGTGGTGAGGTTAATACAGTGAAGGAGTTTAAGCATGCATCGTATAGGTATAAGGCTATCCTAGATATAAGATAAGGTCAGGGACTAATGAAAGTATAACTTTACTGAGAGGGTAGTGGATGTATGGAATAGCCTTCCAGCAGAAGTGGTAGAGGTTAATACAGTGAAGGAGTTTAAGCATGCATGGTATAGGTATAAGGCTATCCTAGATCTAAGATAAGGTCAGGGACTAATGAAAGTATAACTTTACTGAGAGGGTAGTGGATGTATGGAATAGCCTTCCAGCAGAAGTGGTAGAGGTTAATACAGTGAAGGAGTTTAAGCATGCATGATATAGGTATAAGGCTATAGTAGATATAAGATAAGGTCAGGGACTAATGAAAGTATTACTTTACTGAAAGGGTAGAGGATGTGTAGAATAGTCTTCCAGCAGAAGTGGTAGAGGTTAATACAGTGAAGGAGTTTAAGCATGCATGGTATAGGTATAAGGCTATCCTAGATCTAAGATAAGGTCAGGGACTAATGAAAGTATTACTTTACTGAAAGGGTAGAGGATGTGTGGAATAGTCTTCCAGCAGAAGTGGTAGAGGTTAATACAGTGAAGGAGTTTAAGCATGCATGGTATAGGTATACGGCTATCCTAGATCTAAGATAAGGTCAGGGACTAATTAAAGTATTACTTTACTGAGAGGGTAGTGGATGTATGGAATAGCCTTTCAGCAGAAGTGGTGAGGTTAATAGAGTGAAGGAGTTTAAGCATGCGTGGGATAGGTATAAGGCTATAGTAGATATAAGATAAGGTCAGGGACTAATGAAAGTATTACTTTACTGAGAGGGTAGAGGATGCATGGAATAACCTTCCAGCAGAAGTGGCAGAGGTTAATACAGTGAAGGAGTTTAAGCATGCATGGTATAGGTATAAGGCTATCCTAGATCTAAGATAAGGTCAGGGACTAATGAAAGTATTACTTTTCTGAGAGGGTAGTGGATGTATGGAATAACCTTCCAGCAGAAGTGGCAGAGGTTAATACAGTGAAGGAGTTTAAGCATGCATGGTAAAGGCATAAGGCTATCCTAGATATAAGATAAGGTCAGGGACTAATGAAAGTATTACTTTACTGAAAGGGTAGTGGATGTATGGAATAGCCTTCCAGCAGAAGTGGTAGAGGTTAATACAGTGAAGGAGTTTAAGCATGTGTGGGATAGGTATAATGGCATTCTAGATAAGGCCAGGCACTAATGAAAACATTCAGATTTTTTAAAAGCAGAATTTAGGCAGACTAGATGGGCCGAATGGTTCTTATCTGTCAACACATTCTATGTGTCTTTGTTGAATTGTTTATGTAAGATTGAAGGGTAAGGTTAGGTAAAATGCTATTTTTATCATGTCATTTTACATATAATTTTACATTGTATTATCCACTGAACTAAAATGTACCTGAGATAAAATATGGGAGACCAGCTTATTCGAGGATGCATAAAATAACCTGAAATGTGGCATTCTACCCAGATGGGACAATTTGGAGCAGTACAAAAGTTGTATTATCTTACTGGTACAATATATGCTTCATCTTCATACTAATGAGGTTCCATGGTTGGAACCTTGCCTGGGACAGAACAAAGCGCGTGTGTTTCACTGATTGCACAGTGGCACCTTTTACCTAAATATTTCACTTGTTAAATCACCTTTTATTTTTTCATGCTTTTTTTGCCTGTAATTTGCTCTGTCTGATTTTGTACATGGATTTATTATCTTCATCTCTTTTATGATGGTGTTGATACAGTCACAGAGAATATTTCATGAAACAGTTTTGTACTTACATTATCACACCTTAAGTACAATTCATTCATTCCTTCTGCAAAAGGTATTAATAATTTAATACCAAATCTCCTCTGTGCTACATTTACATCTGGCACCATTTCACATCCTGAAAAAAACATAGCAAAAATATTATGATATAGATTATGATGAAAGAGGGACCAACTTTTATTAATACAGAAGCCCGCTTCTCTCTGAATTAAAAAAAAAAAGGTTTCTGAACAACACTAGACTGCACTGTTGAAAAGTGATTCTATTTCTGCTGGAAATCTCACTTTCAGACTGCCATGTGATGGAGCTGGAGCTCTGTGACAAAACAGAGTTGATTAGTGCGGAGGAACAGCTCACACCATTGATGGAGAGATCTGGTAGGTAGACTGGGTCTCAAACACTAGGACTGAATAACGTTTGAAAGCACCATTCAAGCACAGCTTTTATGAGGCAGAATTAGTATTTTGCCTCATTATGTTAGGGTTTAGTGATAGCAAGCTTTGGTACTTGAAACTTTTAGGCTGACAGAGTATTAGGGTATATTTTGTTCCCAAATATCTGCAGTGCCAAGGTTTGTCAGCACTAAACTAAACCCAAGGAATATCTGCTTCTACCGCTTTGTATTGTGCACCAATTGTCCATCTTTCAAAAGTAATTTAGCCTTAGATTTTTTGTAGTAGCAAATACTAAATGGCTACCATTTGAAGGAACATTACTCTTTGGCAGCAGAGACACCAGCTCTCCATCATTAGTATGTGAGCCTTTAGGCTGACAGAGAATCGTGGGATATGTAGTTTGTAAACATGGTTCGCGATCACTGGTTTAGTCCCTCTTTAAAATAGTAGAACAATGGAATGTTTATCTCTTTAACTTGGAAGCCAAATACAAATCTAATTTTCAGGGTTCTAGAATAGTTATAGAATACGTTCCTAAAAGCAACATTTATCAAAGATAAAACCATTTAATCGATTCAACTTTGTTTCGATTTTTACTAGATTTTAAATGATAAAAACCCCACCACACCCTTAACATCGTTAACTGCTGACTAAAGATATTCAGAAGTGCAGGGTATGAATATATAATCAGTAAGGAGGCCTCTGATCAGTTCTGAGTGAAGATTTAGGGGGCTTTTCACTAAAACAGAACTGCAAAAACCAGGGATGAATAGTCTTCATAGCTATATTTATATTTACATAGATTTTTAATACTAGTTTTAAAAACACGTACATTCATTTTTTTTTTTTTACTGCTCCACAGAGAGTTACCAGTATATTACAAGGGTGGCAGGAAAGACTACATGTTTGTAATATATCATAACATTTCCATGTTTTAAAGGAATTTTAGGGAGCTCAGAAAGGTGCCTCCTGGCAAATAGTATTATTTTATCATTTGGGAGGTACACAAAATTTACAGCATGTTTCTATGAATTAATCTCCTTATAATTTATTTACATAGTATGCATTCTATGCACGTCCATTCCTATACTGGAAACTAAAGTATGTTTCATACAACAGATAGCATTTTATTAGCTGACTTATTTAAAATAAACAGAAATAAGTATTGCATAACATATAACATGTAACAAGACATCTGGAAGATTTGTCAGTGCTTTTGTCAAACCTAAAAATATTTTTTTTTTCTTTTCTAAGTTAATAAAGTAGGTAGGATATTTCATTAACATTTACTAATTTCACCAGGATGTACTTACTATAAGGTATTAGTTAAAATAAATATGCAAGAATACATTTACAATGGCAGGACATTTCAAATGTAAGTAGCTGCATTGGAACAATTCTTTCAACCAGCTCAGGATTAAATGCAAGAACATGGTTTATTTTGCAACTACTGCAGGGAATTGAGAAGGGAAATTCAAATGTAAGGCCAAAGTAGCTGTAGTAGTAGAGTTGGAAAAATTCTCCCATTCAGCTGTACACTTTTTGGCGGAGGTTTCTCCGACACTAATCAGACACTGAAACAAAGATGCCTGATTCTTTAAAGGTGGATTGTGCTGGAGCAAACCAGATGCTCCCGATAGATACAGACAGTGCAGACTTCCGACATCTGTCCTAATACTGGTATTATCAACCCCCATTGATTGCATTTTGGTCCATTTCCCCTGTTTCCTGTCACAAGGGAAGAGGAAGGGGTATATATTTCTGGGTATATTTTTTATCCTACTAATGTTCTCAAGTATGATCTACATAGAAACATAGAAACATAGAATGTGTCGGCAGATAAGAACCATTCGGTCCATCTAGTCTGGCCAATTTACATACATTGTGTAGTTTCTCCTAGTAACACAACTTGGTGTCCTTCTATAGCTAATATATTGTATATCCAAAGTGTACACATTCCATACCATTATACAATGGGCAACATGCATTTTTCTTACCTCTAAGATTTAACTTCTCAATTGGTTCTCCGTGCCCAGCTTCTTTGTTTTTGAAATACGAGACGGACGTATCTTTAAAGACAAACCAATACTGCTTGTACGCTTTTAATGTCAGCTTTTTTGGCCTGAAAGGTAAACAGAAATTGTTTATCAGCTGCGCCTTTAATGATTAAAACAGTTAAAACAATGCTTTTACAGTTTAACACAGTGATAAGGGCTTTATCACAGTTGTCTGAACAGCTGGACCTAACCCACATGCCACCTGTGCTATGCGGCTTTTGTACCATAAAATGGAGGCCTTCATTTCTGTTCTCCCTCTCCAGCCTGCATAAACAATGTCCGAATGTTTCACTGGGACAGGTATACCTCAGTAAATATATATCTATTTTTAATGAATCCTGGTTTCCACAGTGTATTTTTCACCAATTATGTCACATTAAGAGTTTATGGCATATTACTATTTGTGTTGAGTGTCACTGCACTGCTGCTTTTAATCAGCAGATGGAGCTGTGGGGCATGTATATAGTGATCCCACCAGCACCAGGAAAGTGGCATTATCTATACATATTGTAAGCATGTTTTACTGCGTAAATGTTTTATATACAATTATTTCTTGTTTTAGTTCTCCTTCCCAAAATCTCCCTAATATATATATACACAGGTCAGGTGGGATATTTTGAACAGTTGCTCAAAATATAACCAAAAGAATACCCCTGCTAGTGTATTGCCCTTCTTCTTGGGTTTATATAGATAATTCATTAGGGATGATAATATGGAAAGAATGCAGCATAATTAGGGAAAGGAGGGCAGTCTCTACCAGTGGTGTAATCACCATGGTGGCAGGGATCGCAATTACCCTCTGACCCCTGCTGTGACCATGAATTGCTTCGCTGTTAGTTTAAATCATGCACTCTACAGCACTGTGTTGGCGTGCATGACACGGACAAACAATCATCACATCCAACATGCAGTATCCGTTGGCGGTGTGCACTGTGTGAGTGAGAGGCATCAAGGGATAGAGAATATCAGTGCTGTGGCGAAAGCGAGAGTTCTGTTATGTCCACTTGTTGTATATACAAATGTAGCTCCATTTGTGAGTTTGTTCATTACTAATGGCCTGCTGGCTTTGAGATGGCTCCAGGGTGTCTCAGGATGTATCCCAGAGACAATAGGACAATGGGCTATAGCCTGAGACATCCTGGCAAGTTATGGATTAAAGGTAATTCGTTTAAGAGTTCAAGGGAGGGGATCTTAATTAGGGTTATCAGTCAGGGCTATGTCAATGTAATTATAATTCTAATGTTTGTTTTCATTGGGAGTTGATACTGTATTTGGTGTGCTGGGGGAAGCTGGGGTGGGATTATACAGTAATCCATTTATCTCTCCAGATGTGGGGAGGAGTTCTGGCAGAGCATAAAAATAATGATTTGAAAGCTGAATAAACACACTGATTTTACCCTTTCATGAAGTCTCGGCTCATGTTTGGGGAACTGGGATTTTATATTCACTTTGCATCGTATTTCGGCTGTTTATTCGGGAGTAAGCTGCACAGGGCTCATTTATTATATATGGGTTCCTTTACACTGGTGGCAAGCGGCGGGATTTCTCCCGAATGGATGTATTTCATTTAACCGAAAAGGAAGTGAATGGCGCATAGATACGAACGGCTGAAACGAACAACACTTAAAGAACTGCTGGAAGCTCGAGGCATAGTGGCAAGCAACAAGCCGAAAGCCACGATAATAGCCGAATTACTGGAGAGCGACCGAACCAGCGAGGTACAAATGGCGAACGCAGAAGAAACAGAGTTTCAGAAAGATGTGAGATGGAGACTCAGCTTGGTAGGACCGAATCCTGCACCAGAGATTGTGGTACAAATCATGGCACAAGCTTCGGAAGCAGAGAGTCGCCGGGAAGCACGGGAGACCAGAGAAAGATCACCACAAATGGATATACTGTCACTACCAGGATCATCTGTGGGGCGGCCACGTAAAATAAATTATGCTGCTTTTAAAAATTTTATAGAAAGCGAAATGGATATTGATAATTATCTGCAGGGATGCCCGGCGACTACACTGGAGGATGCATTACAATTGTTATTATTGGAGCAGTTTTTTGACCACACTCCTACAGATACCAGGGATTGGGTCAGAGACAGAAAGCCGCTGTCAGTAGAAGAGGCAGCACGTCTAGCAGACGAATTTCATGAGAGCAGACGGATAGATCACAACTGTGGAGCTTCAGGATTTCGACCGCGGTATCACGCTCAAGCTCCAGCTCCAGCACCGCAACCGAAACCAGTACCACCGGTGAGTCAACCTACTTCCACTGGGGTTCAGAAAACTTCAACGATGTGTTTTGGGTGTAAGCAGGTGGGACACATAAAACCTAATTGTCCACACCGTAATACTGATCGATGGGGGCGAGCACCAGCCCCACCAACGAGAGCAGCTGCTCATTGTGTACAAGAGGATTACAACTATTCTACGCAAGGGGGTGACCACACTAATTCAGAGAATTGGCCCATGCTACACGAGGTCAACCCAGTTCAAGCAGCAGATGACAATCGGGCGCACCATCGACAGACCGTGCGACTTAATGGGCAGGAAGCCAGAGGACTGAGAGACACTGGAGCTACGATAACTCTGGTACAACCACACCGTGTCAAACCATCCCAACATACTGGACGCTCCGTGGCTGTAAGGGTGGCGGGGGGGGGGGGCTATTCACAAATTACCCACTGCCATGGTACACGTTGACTGGGGCACCGGGGCTAAGGCTGTGGAGGTGGACATCATGCCAGAGTTACCGGCAGAGGTTTTGCTGGGAACCGATTTGGGGTGCTTGACTTCTCAATTTATACAGCCGACTACAGCAGGAGCGCTCCCAGTCACAACCAGACAACAGGCACGAGCTATGGACACCTCACACTCCACGGATGACCCGGTAGGCACTAATAATGCTTCTGTAGATTCTAGTCCTAACATGTATTGGGGCACTCCCACCGACTTTGGGCAGGCTCAGAGGGAGGATAGCACTTTAAGTGGGTCCAGGAGGGAGGCAGATAAACCCCAGGGAGACGTAGGACAGGAAAGGTTCCAGTGGGAAAAAGGTTTGCTATATCGGATAACAGAGGGGGCGGGAGGAGGAACCCGACAGGTGATGAAAAAACTCACAAATGGAGCTAAATTTGTATATACAACAAGTGGACATAACAGAACTCTCGCTTTCGCCACAAGTGCTATCTGTCTTCTTCATTTTTGGCAATGGATTAAATCCTAAACATCTCAATCCAACCAGTCTCAGAGCTGCCTGAGGTCACACATGTCACTTACATGTTGCAGAGAAATTACCTGCACAATATAGCAAAACTTTCCACATAGATATAGACAGTCTATGTTGTGCACAGAATGATGAACATAGCAATACATGTAATTCCGAATGATAATGTATATTAATTCAAAGTACTTTAAAATGCATGTTTTGCACTTGCTTAAAATTTAAACTACTTAACTGCCCACACTAGCTGAGCAAAAGTAAATGTCCTTTTTTTTTTTTTTTGCTACAGAACTAATGAGTTCAAATAATGCCGTTCAAATGAATGGGATTTCCTGTCTCTCTAGTGATATCATCAGACAATGTGTTGCTCTGTTAAGAGATCTTACTGTATCTTACTTACAATGTATTCTATTACAGGAGCACAGAAAGTGACTAAATTAAACAAAACGTTATATCCTCAGTGTCTATAGAATCAGTGCTGCTGCACCTGCACTAAACATGCAGAGTAATCACTGGGGAAAGCTTGAACAAAATATTAAATGTGATTTATATAGAATGCCTGCATCAAATCACACTGGAAAAAAGCCTGTGCACTATACGTAGTAGCCTTCAACTTGCACCAAAGTGAGTTTGGGGAATAGACTGTCTCTTTAACCCCTTTAGGACAATGTTTTTGTTTGTTTTGATGTCCGTTCTAGACAATAGCTTTTTTGCCCTATGTGTGCATTTAAATAAAAGTTAAATTAATCCCCCCATTTAATATATTGTTTTTTTAAGGACAGATTAAGGTTTCTTTTGAGACCTGTCGTGAAGGGGTTAAATGTAGTGACGCTATTAGCACTCAACTGAAGATGGGACTCGAGATTCCTCCAATATCTTTCTTTTAATGATAGTCCACAGTGAAAAACTACAGTATGCGGAGGGTACAGACAAGAATAATTAGGCAGCCCACCTAACGCATTTTGCTAAGGTTTTAGAATAACTGCGGTTTTCATGGTCTTGAAACATAATGCATGTGTGAGATAATGCAGTCAGGTGCACGCCTGCTGGTTTGCAATTTAACTGCATTAATTCATAACAAAAAAGTCTCCATTCTACAGTCCAATTGTATGACTTTTTAACTGTTTGTATGAGACTAATTGTCATTAGCTTTGACAGTATTTCATTAATGTTGCAATTTTTAAGGAAAGAAGTACCAAGTGTTGTGATTTTTCTATTTATTTATTTTTGCAGTTGACTGAATCCATATTATAGATATGGCACCAATGCATGGGGAAATCAATATTTTATTTAATATGGCACCGGTGCAGGGAGATATCAATACTGGTGAAATGGCACAGGCTGGCGAATCAATATTTTTTTGATATGGAAATCAATATTTTTTTATAATATTGCACAGGCTGCAACAGATAGATTAAATTGTATTTTATTTAATATTGCACAGACTGGGATGATCAATATTTTATATAAAATGGCACAGGCTGGGGAAATTAATATTATATATTATATGGCACAGGGTGGGGGAATTAATATTTTATATAATATGGCACAGGGTGGGGGAATTAATATTTTATATAATATGGCACAGGGTGGGGAAATTCATATTTTATATTATATGGCACAGGGTGGGGGAATTCATATTTTATATTATATGGCACAGGTTGGGGAAATTAATATTTTATACTATATGGCACAGGTTGGGGAAATTAATATTTTATATTATATGGCACAGGGTGGGGGAATCAATATGTTATATTATATGGCACAGGGTTGGGGAATTCATATTTTATATTATATGGCACAGGTTGGGGAATCAATATGTTATATTATATGGCACAGGTTGGGGAAATTAATATTTTATATTATATGGCACAGGGTGGGGGAATTCATATTTTATATTATATGGCACAGGTTGGGGAATCAATATGTTATATTATATGGCACAGGTTGGGGAAATTAATATTTTATATTATATGGCACAGGGTGGGGGAATCAATATGTTATATTATATGGCACAGGGTTGGGGAATCAATATGTTATATTATATGGCACAGCGTGGGGGAATTAATATTTTATATTATATGGCACAGGGTGGGGGAATCAATATGTTATATTATATGGCACAGGGTGGGGGAATCAATATGTTATATTATATGGCACAGGGTGGGGGAATCAATATGTTATATTATATGGCACAGGGTGGGGGGATTAATATGTTATATTATATGGCACAGGCTGGGGGAATAAATGTTTTATATAATATGGCACAGGCTGGGGGAATCAATATGTTATATTATATGGCACAGGCTGGGGGAATCAATGTGCTAAATTATATGGCACAGGCTGGGGGAATTCATATTGTATATAATATGGCACAGGCTGGGGGAATCAATATGTTATATAATATGGCACAGGCTGGGGGAATCGATATGTTATATTATATGGCACAGGCTGGGGGAATCAATATGTTATATTATATGGCACAGGCTGGGGGAATCAATATGTTATATTATATGGCACAGGCTGGGGGAATCAATATGTTATATAATATGGCACAGGCTGGGTAATCAATTTGTTATATGGCACCGGCTGGGGGAATCAATATGTTATGTTATATGGCACAGGCTGGGGGAATCAATATGTTATATTATATGGTACAGGCTGGGGGAATCAATATGTTATAATTTATGGCACAGGCTGGGGGAATCAATGTTATATAATATGGCACAGGCTGGGGGAATCAATATGTTATATTATGTGGCACAGGCTGGGGGAATCAATATGTTATATTATATGGCACAGGCTGGGGGAATCAATATATTATATTATATACACAGGCTGGGGGAATCAATATGTTATTGATTCCCCAGCCTGTGCCATATTATATAACATATTGATTCCCCCAGCCTGTGCCATATTATATATGTTATATGGCACAGGCTGGGGGAATCAATATGTTATATCATATGGTACAGGGTGGGGAAATTTATATTGCATATAATATGGCACAGTTACGCGTCTGGTCTATACCCATGACACTATACATTTGCAAAGACCTCATACACATTCTCAGTGAATCAGTTCTCTCTTTTCCCATGGTTGTATATGATCAAATGATAACCCTTGGGCTTAATATTTTGGAAGCTATGTATTCATTGTCCTCAGCTAGTTTGGGCAAGAAAAAGGTAAAGATACTTTTCTCAAGAGGAAATAATTAACCAAATTTTAGTCATGTACTGAAACATTATTCTTACACATGAAACAGAATAAAGTAAAACAGAAAATTCATCCCATTCTATGAATATCCTGAATATGGATGACCTGTTACTGTTACTTACCTAAAAAGCTTCAGATTGTCTGCAAGCTTCGGTATGTCTGTAATATCCTCCTAGAGAAACAGGCGGGAAAACATGTTAGAGTCATACAGGCAAACACACTTTGGACATCATAATTAACTTTAAATAAACTGGAATTTATCTTTCTATCTTCATAAAGCTTATTATAGTGCATCTCATTATGGTCTGAATAAAGGTCCATGAGACCAGGATCTTGGCAGACTAGATTTTGCTTTAACTCTCATATTAAAGGGACTGTCTAGTGCCCAAAATGCATCTTGCAAATATTAATGCATATTAATGTGCTTTCAAAGTACTTTAAAATGCATGTGTTACATTTTGCATTGCTTAAAATATAAAATACTTACAGCTAGAAAAAATTGTGAAATTACAGCAGTTTGCAAGAAACAAGGACTGCCCACACTAGATAAGTAAAAGTCATTTCCTTGAATGGAATATCCTGTCTTTCTAGTGATGTCATCGGACAATGTGTTGCACTGTTAAGAGATCCTACTGTGTACAAGAGCAAGGCCACTCAATAGACTCAATTTGAGGAGGACAGGAAGTGACTATATGAAACAAAACTTTAGATCCTCAGTGCTGCTGCACCTGCACTAAACATGCTGAGTAATCACTGGGGAGGGCTTGAGTCAAATATTAAAAATGTGGTTTATACAGAATGCCTGCATCAAATCACACAGGGATAAAAGCCTGTGCATTATACAAGCAGTGATCTTCATCTTGCACCAAAGTGAGTTTGGGGACTAGACTGTCCCTTTAACATCTGTTTCAGCACTTGCATAACTTTAGTCCCAGACTTACTATGGGGGGAAGAGCAATCACCATGGAAACCAATTGTATATGGATGCTGATTAGGCATCTTTCAGAACTTTGAGCGATAATAGACTTTTACGATTAATTCCTATTATATTTGAATATCCCACTGAATAAAGTGGTGAGATGGAAAATAGGTGCTGAAAGCACATCACACTATATTTGCAATTTTCCTCCTTTCCATCTTCACAGTAGAAAGGAAAGTCTAAGGCATATATGTGCCAAAGATGTATTTACCTGAGCTGTGTCAGCAATGGAACTTTACATTTTTGTAGACTACAGCTGTTGTTAGATCCATCTCCCAATTGGTTAGCTGATAGTGATGGGGATTGCAGTACAAAAAAAAGCTGGAAGGCTTTTTACTCCCTTAACTATGACATTTTAACATTAGCAGGCATTACTTATTTTCCTCTGGAGTATTTGCCAACATGATTTGTTTTTCCTGACCAGGCTTATGTTATTATTTTTGTAAAATGTAGTAAATAATTTACAATAAATAAAGCGACACTAGTACACTTACTCCCATCCCTGTGCCCCATGAGAATGAATCACTCCATGAAGTATATCAAGTGTTACATAGAATATCACTCAGCTCATTTTAATTGTCCCTGTCCTTTCTAATCCATCCTGCAGGGCTGTCTTTGTAATCCTTTGGCAGGCAGGGAAGGCTGCTTTTGTGTTAATGTTACTGGTTTGTGTAAATTATATATCAGCATATTCAAAATAAAGTTGCAAAATGATAAAAACAAACAATGTCAATATTTTATACACAATAATAATAAAAGACAACTAAACTTTTCTTTTCACTTGTGCTTCTAATACAGAAGCACAAGTGAAAAATTCACCACGAGGATGATAAAGCCACACTGATTTGTACATGGGATCAGCAGAGGGGAACTTGACTAGGTCCCCTCTGTTAATCAACTTTAAAGACGAGGGTCTCTCTCTGCTATAGCAGACACCTGACAGACCCCAATCAGACAATCAGGTTGAGCCCCTGCTCTAAATGGCTGTGTGTTGCTTGACAGCCTCCCCACTAGCTCTGCCTCAGCGTTGAGGCCGAGCTGAGAGTAAACCCATGTGTATCTCTAAAGATAGACATCAGGTTTACTCAGGACAAGGGCACACTATTTTTTTTTAACCCTTGCTTCCAGCCTGCATTGTAATCAGATCTATTGTCTCTAGGGCTGAAAAAACTTACCAATATTTTGTCTGTCTTTCCACCTTCCAAGGCAACTTCTAAATTAGAGAGAGCAGCATCTATTTCATCTGTTTCTCCATCTGCTGTTAATTCAAACACCTCAGCTGATAGTGATAACTTGCTTATGTGATACTACATTTGGAAAAGAAAAGAATTTGTTATGTGTAACTGGATTTCCACTAACACAGTGTTATTCAAACAGTAATGGTGGAAGTAAACTATAATGGATACAATTTTTCTAAACATGTTACTGACAATAGAAGGTTAATATCCCCATAACACTGATTTTACAAGTGAGAATATTCTGATATTTCCCTCCGATTATGTTAACTTAACTAAGCTGGGCTAGGGTTAGAGCTTCAATATCAGCATAGTTTATTCTGAAAAGGTTAGGAAAAAAGCAATACGCTACTTTTACTTATTCCCCTTTAACGTGCAAAAAGTAATATATCTAAACTCAGGACAAGTATTATAATCCATTCAGGAGGTTTTTTCCTTGAGGGTTTACACATATATGTGTAAAGGAATTAAAAAAAAAAAAATTCAGAAAAAGTTTTTTTAATTTCCATCATGTTTTTTTTATAGTAGATTATATGATCTGATCACAATAATGGTATCTAAAGAAAGGCCATTGCCACGAACATTAAAACATGACCAAGATAGTCCAGTAACAAAGGGGTTAAAAGGATTAGACATTACATTAACATTTACAGAGCATAGAGAGGGACCACATACTACATTTTGTGAACAACTGATACATGAGGTAGAGAGTCCTGCTCCCAAATACAATCTAGAGGGAGAGGTGGACATTGGCCATATAAGGGAATGAAGAGGTCAATGGGAAAGTGGTGGAAGTAACAATGTTGGGGATGGTTGGAGCTACCTGGCTTTGGCCAGAGATTAATTATGTGTGTTCTAGCTGGATAAATTGTAAGCTTCCTATTCCTAATAGTGTTTGAGGACAGTGAGAGCTGGGTGGGATTGGCTAGGGGTTAATTCTAATGGGATGAGTAGTACTTTTCCTTAAATTGTTTTATGTTTAAGGAAGAGAAATAGAACTTAATGCTCTGCGGAAGGGAGTTGCAGAGAAAGAGTACAGCTCGGACAAAATCTTGCATATGCGAGTGGTAAAAGGTGATGAGGTTGGAGGAGAGCCTAAGTCTGTTTGAGGAGGACAGAGGTCATTCAGGGTAGTATAGGGAGGCAATGTAGGGAGGGGCAGAGGAGTGGAGGGCATTTTTCATCTTGTGAATGTAGAGAATAACAAATTGTGTTAGCAGAATAGCTTGGAAATGGATAAATAAAAATGTGTTTTTCACCTGTGTATGACATCACATGTGTCTTGATCTGCAAATTAACAACTTTCAGTGGTAAACGTCTAATTTGTATATCAAGTCACAAAGTAATGAGGGACCACAGACACAAATAAAGTACCGTTTTCACTTAGCTTATGCATGTTTCTTGCAATTCTGCTAACACAATATACAGAACACGTCTGATAGTTTGTTATTCTTTACATTCACAGTATAAACACTGAGTCCATTTAAGCAGTAGCTTTGTAGTAGCTTTGCATAAAACCGGACTTGTCATAGTTGGACAGGTCACTGTATTGGGTGCATGACAAGTTTAGTAGAAGTCCAGAAAATCTAAGCACATAGAAGTGTTATTCCAAGTTTAATGGGCACATATACACTTTTCACTTATCACTTGAAGTAGCTACAAACAGAGCAGGGATAGGAAAGTTACCTGTAATGCTGCAAACATTAACATTTCCTCTTCAGTGCAATCAATTTCTCCTAACAGGATGGACCACCGTGCCTGCTCAAACAACTGGTTTATCCGAACTGCATCGTACTATGGGATAAAAGACGACAGGAAATAACCCAATGTTGGATCAAGGTAACATAAACACTTTCCCATATGATATATTATATTATACATACTACTTTTTTTTAATAAACTTTATTTAGAAATAGTTAGATGACTAGAGAACCAAACTCTAACAAAAAAAACAAGGAGTCTATTCACCAACAGGTTAACTCTGGTGAACTGACAACTGAATTAAAAAAACATTGAATTGCAAAAAATCTGGCATTAATAGCTGATTTTAAAAACTGTCAAACTTATTTATCTTACCAGCTCAGTTACTAATGCCTGATCTTTGTACGTTCTATTGTCAGTTCACGACTGTTCACTGTTTAATGAATAGACCCCTTGGTTTTGTGTTTCAATGTGCACTGATTGTATGAACCAAGATATCAGAGAACTTGAATACTTTTTCTTGTTAAAACCTAGGGCTTTATTTATGAAAGAGAGAATAACAGGGAATTGGTAAGGGGAATTCAAACTTAAGGCCAAAGTAGCAGAGTTGGGAAATTTCCCCAATTTCCAACATTTTACTAACTCAGCTACTTTGGCCTTAAGTTTGAAATTCCCGGAATATCCCTGTAAGGGGTTAATTCAGTAAGCTGTGATCTGGTCCGAAATTAGTCCAGATCAGAGTAAATATATGAAATTTGTAACTTTATTACTTTTGGCTGTTCAATATATCAAACTATAGAACTGTGGTTTTTTCCCAAATGGAATTGTTACATAATTGCCCTAATATCATATTGATAACAATATTCTTTAACTGGCATATTATGAAAAAATATGATATTCGGGCATTAATGTTGCAATTCACACATCAATCAACCTGTCATGTAACAAAACACACATGTGTCCTGTACGCCAGTTAGTGACTGCAATAAAAGTTAGGGAATGGCCATGCATCTATATGTACATACATTAACATATATTACATTTATTTTTTTGTTTTTTTTTGGGGGGGGGGGGGGGGGGGGGGATACTGGAGAGTATTTTGGTTATTTCTACAGTAGCCAAGATGTTATGCGAGGATATCGGAATTTGCTTTTTTGGGCTTGAAAATAAATAGATAATTTACATTTTTATCTGATCACAGAACATTTCCATATCTAAACCTGCTTACAAAACATTCATAATTGACAATTCACAACAAAGAATTAATATCCAAAGTGATATTTACCTTTGGATTAAGGTCAAAGAAAGAATAGTATTTGAATCTTAGGAAAAGTTGCTCATCCTCCTGGATGCCTTGTTCCATAAGTGACCTAGATGAGTCCAACCAACTGCAAGAATCATATAAAAACATTACTAGAAGACTTTGAATATTTTCTCATTCCAAAAAACGCAGGATAGGGTAATTCTTACAAAAAAGTAAACAGCACCACTGAAAGAGTTCGTTAGGTAAGTGGGCACTAAAAAAATAAAGAAATGTATATGGGATGCCATTTTCTTGCCTGCATCTAAGGTAGTGCAACCTTTCTGTGCCTCTTCTTTGGTTTTTGATGACAGGATTTGGACAGGACCAACTAACTGAATTCGGTGATAGAATATGCCAAATCATTTTATGGTCTGCTCCATTTTCTAGGTTGATATCCACCAGACACCCACATCCTTTCTAGGAAGATATATAATAGTTACAGAGAACTTACCCTGAATTCAGTTTTGCTTTTTCAAGCAGCGTCCGAGGCTGGTACATTTGAGAGAGTATTTCTGGAGAACAGTTTGTCTGGCTGACGGATAACAGGTTGCAGTTTTGTTCTGCCAACGGGCTGTCTGTGAACCATGTTATTGTGGAAGATGCAGGGGTCCCATTAACTGGGTCATACATTGGGGTCATAGTTTTGCTGTATAGTCCTGGGCTGGCTGCAAAGGATAAACCGTTTACAAATTCATATTGATATAGATATTTTACATAATAGACATCTGGCTTTATTCAATGACCTGAGAAATATATTGCTGGTCTTTGAATAACATATACAACAATATAATATTATTTTGTTAAAAGAAACCATGGGATGTTTCTGCTGATTGTACTATTTCTATAACAATTGATTATTTTTTTAAATAGCTTTTTTATGAAAGGATGAACAAACTTAGAATACATCTCAACAAGTGTATGAGAGCAATAAAAAATACCAAATATATGATGCATCTGTTTCCTTGTTTACATACAATAAAGTAATAAATATTAACATATTAAAAAAGTTAAATTCTACTATACAGGTGCTATTCGCGAACAGGTGAGTTGCAGGTGAGGTGTGGTGAGTTGAGATGAATATTTCATCACACCATATTAACTATTGATTGTGCAGGGACAGACCCCACTAATCAAACTCACCAGGTTAATATTAAAATTGGTGAGATAAAATGTCACCTCAGCTCACCTGCAACTCACCTTTTAGTGAATAGTGCCCTTAGTAAATTAATTTGTCCTGGAGGCAAAGTTGACTTTTAAAACTACTATCCCTAGTAAGTAATTTCAAAGAAATTGATAAAGCATGTGGTTAAGGAAATGAAAGAGTAATGAAACAGGAAGATAAGGTCAATACAATTAGAGATTTGTTACTTAGCCATAATTGCTTTTTATAAATAAACTCCCATATTTTTAAATATTCCCACCTATTTGTTATTTGATAACATTTTTGCTTAATGTTCCATTTCTGATTCTCTACATTTTTTTCCCTATAAAGATCAATGTTACTTTGGAATCAGACACAAAAAATAAGCACTGGTTCAACCTCTCCATTATCTAGAACGGATGGTCCAATCAGCTCCCATCTGGACCTTATATTATTTATGGTATATATAATGGTTGGTAATGCTGACACCTCATCTTTTGTTCAGCCACATCTCATATCCTATTATCTAACTTTACATTGCTTAACTAAGTGAGTTTATGACAGACTAAATACTTGCATATACCTAATGATCCAGAATTATTTTGTGGCGTGTCCAAGTTTATAACTTCCTCCAGCAGCAAATCCTTGATGTCCTTTTTCTTTTTTTTTTTCACTGAATCCCCCAAAGGTTTCAGTAAGGAAAGCTCCTCAGGCCGTCTGATATCTGGAACCAAACAATGTCATCAATATATCTGCATAGTGTCACTCAAACCATATCTGGCTCCGCATAATCAATGTCATCAATATATCTGCACAGTGTCACACAAACCACATCTGGCTCCGCATAATCAATGTCATCAGTATATCTGCACAGTGTCACACAAACTGTATCTGAGACCGCTCAATCAATGTCATCAATATATCTGCACAGTGTCACACAAACTGTATATGGCACCGCACAATCAATGTCATCGATATATCTGCACAGTGTCACACAAACTGTATATGGCACCGCACAATCAATGTCATCAATATATCTGCACAGTGTCACACAAACTGTATATGGCACCGCACAATCAATGTCATCGATATATCTGCACAGTGTCACACAAACTGTATATGGCACCACACAATCAATGTCATCAATATATCTGCACAGTGTCACACAAACTGTATATGGCACCGCACAATCAATGTCATCAATATATCTGCACAGTGTCACACAAACTGTATATGGCACCGCACAATCAATGTCATCAATATATCTGCACAGTGTCACACAAACTGTATATGGCACCGCACAATCAATGTCATCAATATATCTGCACAGTGTCACACAAACTGTATATGGCACCGCACAATCAATGTCATCAATATATCTGCATAGTGTCACACAATCTGTATCTGGGACCGCTCAATCAATGTCATCGATATATCTGCATAGTGTCACACAAACCGTATCTGGCAACGCTCATCAGTGTATCCGCACATTGTTTCACAAACTGTATCTGGGACCACTCAATCAATGTCATTGATATATCTGCATAGTGTCACACAAACTGTCTCTGGCAACGCTCAATCAGTGTCATCAATATATCTGCACAGTGTCACATAAACTATATAATGGTTCAAAAGGCTTTAAAAAATAATAATCTAAATGACCCATATGTTTGGCCAATGGATTACTGCTTTTCTGTTGATCCAAAGAGATGTTAATTTTACAGCAGCATAGTAAGCATTACAGTAGATATCAGCTAATAAACCCATGAGATTCCCCATATGATTGTCAGTCAGCGTTTTTGATAAGGTAATTCCTTATCTTTGGGGTGTTGGAAAATTCCCTGGTATGTCTGGTTTATATGTGTGCGTAAATAAATATTAACTGGAAGAAAAGAATAGCAAAAGGCAACAGCTGAAAGTAGACTATAACTCCCATGATTTCCCAGCAGGCTTTGGCCAGCCAAAGAATCATGGGATAGCAAAGAATCATGGGAGTACAACAGCAACTTCAGGAGGTTTTGACTACCCATTATTATTTTGTCATGTAAATGTACATCTTCAGTTTAAATGTAATGAATTGTCACTGCTTATGAAAGTGAAGGAGTCATATGTGACATGTTTATTTGACTTAATCTCTTTATTACTACAAAGGTAACTGCTTAATTCTTTGAGCAACATTGCAGATGTTGTATATGTTGTATCCTGCTCTCTGTTGTTCAATGTGTTTGCCCACATACAGAATGCTTCTCTCTAAACCTTCACATGCACTATATAGCCATTTTATTAGGCGATGTAGCCATGTGTGCAGGGAAACTTAAAATTGAAGGGTGCTAGGCAGACATGGGTAGGGATCATAGAATATTGGAGAAGCAATATAATACAAAGTGAACATCATCCTGATGTGCCACGGTTTGTTTTCTTACAGTGCTTTGGAAGTAAAGTCATTGGGGTGGCAAAGATTCTGTGCCGGGGGCATTTTTTAGACGAATCCAGCCCTGTACATACCAGAACATATTAAAACATTTATCTCCCTAGATTATGTGCTTCTCCAAGCAACATTTCTTTTTTTCTGTATGTTTGATTCTTTCTGACTGTCTTAGTTGTTGATCTCAAATTGTTTATATTTATTATTTGCTAATTATAATGTTGTTTATTCTTACTACCCAAGGGACAGAGCATACATTATGGATCGAATGCAGGAGGGATTGAATTAAGTTACAAAAGCATACATTGTTAATTATACTAATTCTACTGTAGATACCTGGAATGTCCTTACAGTAAAAACGGTAAATGCTTACACAGTAAAGACATCGAGGAATGTCAAGAATGCAAGTAATAAAATTGTCCTGAAGACCAAATATGAATAGTATTTACCATGGGCAGAATAGATGGGCCAATTGATTTTTATCTGCAGTCATTCTATATGTATATCTTTTTTTCAGGAATGCTAAAACACTAGGATTAAACTAATTTCTTACAATGTATACAGTTGGAAGATAGTCTCATTTGCAAGCTGTCGAAAAGGCTCTAGGACATATTTTTGTATTAACTGAGAATGCATAGAGTTCAATGGGCTCTGTTTTAAAAGTAGTGATTTGCACATAACCCTCACTAAATGAAACAGCAATGTATGATCCTCCTTACTCCAACATGTGTTAAATGGATAGCGCAATTAAGGGCTAAATTGACTGAATCTGTTAATATTAAAAACCGTCATTCTAAGTTAAAATTAAATTATGAGCAGATCTTGGTGGAAAGTACTAGGGGCATGGTCAGAGTGGTAGGGTATGGGCAAATTTAGGCAGAGTAGAAATGGGTGGAGTTAACTTGATATAGAGAAAGGTATAAGTGGAGTGGGTGGAGCTACTGCTCGCTAGGCCACAACCACTTATCGTCCACAGTGACAAAGGTGTCTCATGTTCAGCAGCAAAGTGTACCTCACCAGAGGTAGGCAAAGTGTATTTACATGTGCAAGTCCATGACACAATGAGAAGGTCCTGACAACTTCACTACATTTTCACAAAGTCCAGTTAATCATGAATAATGTTGACCCCTAAAAACATGGTCCCTAGCATAACCTGATAGTAATTAACATGGAATATTTCCAGACATAGAAGCAAATTATTCTGATATTTAATATGTTGTATTAACACTCAATACATTCACAGTTATGAAACTGATCTAATTTCTGGTAAAATATTTGTAAGGATAGCACATCTCATTAAACATAGTGTTTATAACAGGTCAAGCACAGTCTTGTTTTATATTGCTGAAAATGCGTCTGCGTTAGTCAACGAAATTCCACCAGGATTCACTCTGTCTGGATGAGTTTCAGGCAGATACATTCATTCCATATTTATTATGCTTGGGAATCCTGCTCTGATTAAGACAATACACATCATTTTAGTAAAACAATCTGCCTTGTTTATGCTCGTTTCCACAGGCAATATTTGCTGCTGGCATGGAATTCTTTTTGTTTGGCTACCACTGTTCATACTATTGTTTCAAGAAAGGGGATCCTTTCCAAAAAAGCAAAACAAATGCCAATACTTTCCAGTGTCATTATAATGTGCTCCTCTAATGATGTCCCTTTAAGTAACAGTGTCAGGAGTAATGGGAAAGGGGCTCAGAGGAAACTCTCTACTTTTAGTAAATTCTGAAAGGAACACCGTATAAGAAAAGTGGTAGCAAATTAAATATCAAAAGCTGAATTGGAAGGATAGCTAAGTTGGAGCATGTTTCCATTTCATTTATTAATTGGTGAAATTATAAAAGGCTTGTCAGTACACCACGGCTCAATGTTTCATGCATACTGTACAGTTAGAAATTCCCTGGAACAATAATTTCCACAATGTTCTTTCTTATAAAAACCATCATCAATGAGACGATCCCAAATTAAAGGGACTCTGTCACTGACTATAGTTTACATGGAATGTGGATAATAAAAAAAAATCAAAAATGATCTATATTTTGTTAGCAGAAATGTAAATTTCTCATTTGAATATCTAGCTAAAAGTAATATGAAAAACATTTTAAACCTCTTCATTTTAGCATTCTGCTGCATAGACCATTCTGATCACATTGAAATATTATGTATCCATTTTAATTGCTTGCTTACTTAATATCTTGCAGATCTCCACAACGGCTTTGAACACAAGAGCAGAAAAACTGACTTTTAGCCTCACAGTTTTCATGTTTGGTAATCGCAGGCGCAGTAGTTTGTGTTGAGGTGTGAAAAATAAATTAGCGTCTGCTTGTACTCCGTATTTGTCCAGGGTCCAGTGAGTTTTCAGCAGCCAGCAATTCTTTTGCTCCCACCATAGAGCATAATCTGACCAGTCCCTGGTGACACCTTAAAGAGAGAGAAAAATGCAAGTCAAACACATCAATACGAAGGGAGCATGACTCTAAAAAGAATATATAGAAATATAATCCTTCTATAAAGTTGCTAAAGGTTTTTATTATTACACATGTAGTTTCTGCCATCTGTTGGGGCAAAAAAACCTATTTGGTGCAACTTCATCAGGCCATTATCACCAGTGACACAAACACACAGGCAAGAAAATTATACTGACTGATTTATAGACAGATACAAAGCTAAGCAGTGGGGCATTTAGGAGGGAAAAGTGGTGTGCAGCCCAGGGGCACATCCTTCCCCTGAGTGACAGGTGTGTGCCGGACTTGCAGCACACTTACACAAAATATATCCATGAGGGCGACAGCAGCAGCAAATTCAGCATCAGTCGCTCACTCTGTTGCCAATTCAACCAGCATGAAAAGTATACAAAAATAACTTTGACTCTGCTGCTGATTTGCTGCTGCCGTCAGTCTCTCAGCTCTGTTTCGTGTATTTCCTGGGTTTGTGTGCTGTCTGTTCGGAGCACACAAACCCCTGAAATAGAAGGTGGGATTGTGAGTGGTGCATACCTAGCGCACAGATGGTGCAGCCCCATTGATCAGGTTAGCGAACTGCCTATGGAGCTATTGCCCCCTTGCCGCCTATGCCAGTCATTCCCAGTCTCTTTCCCTGTTTACCTCTCAATGCATTATCAATGTGAATATTTTGCCCACATAGAGCGTTGGTTACCGTATTTACTATAGTTTTACCCACCGCCAACAACATAATATTTTTAGAAAACAAATACTGGGAAAATGAACAGGGATGTGTCATAATGCATTGTGAGTAGTATCAAATAACACTCTATTTTTATACAAGGGACATGAATGGGTTTATATTACTCTGTGATTTTTGCTGTTCATACACCTTAGTAGAATATACCTGAGGAAGTAGAAAGAGGTGTATTGTAAAACCTTATACTTCATTTCCTTTGAAGCCAGAGACAGATAGAGGGATTGTTATGTAGTTTTGGCTCTCAATAGTCAGTGCTGGGTTTCCTTTGTGTCAAAGACTTTACCTTTAGGCCACTCATTCTTTACTAGCAAAACAAGATCCAAAACATATACACAGCTGACAACTGAAACAACATAACTATACAACTATAATAATAATGATCCAACAAAAACTAAAATAGATATAAATATTGAGCTGCTCGAACTGAGATAAAAGGATTAGTAGACAAACTCTTACTTATTCCTTCTGTGGCAAAAAAATGACAAAGTAATTATGTGTTTGTGCTGTTTTTTTTTTTTTTTTTTTTTTACTTTTTCCTACTTGTTCTCAACAAGTGCAGCTTTTTTTGCAGCTTTGGTTAGAGATGCTTCAAAAAAGAACGATGTAAAACCACTGGCACCAGTTTCTATTTACATATCGAGCCACAAGATAATGTGATAAACAGGTAACACCACAGACACATTTAAAACCAATTTCTCTCATACTATGCTTTTGATTGTAATTGTGCTGACACAATATATAGATCATTTGCTATTCTTTACAATCCCAGTACAGGTGATTTAGTCCCTTTAATTATGAATTTTACATTCTTTTAACACAGTGGCCTGGATTCAATGTCGGCCGTTAACTGAAAAACTGTCATTAGCGGTAAATTCAAGTGCATTCAATACTTGCCGCTACAGCACTTAATGGGTGTGGTAAAATCATTACATATATGAACAATGCTTGTGTGGTATTTACAAACAGTGATTCAATGAGGACCAGCAAAAATTAACAAGAAATAAAAATATACATTTCATTTATTTCCCCAAAAACATGACTTAAATGTGCATCTGCTGGTCAATGCAGCTAATATTTGCATATTAAGCCTTGCAGTGCTGTAGAGAACACAAACAGTGCTCCCTGCATCACAGAAAGGGTTAACTGTATCTTTAAAAAATAAATGATTGTGCGGATGGTGCTGCAAAGATAGTCCCCAACAATCCCTGCTGAAATACCCCTGACCTTCCCCCATAATTAATACACAGGACAAGCCCCTATAAATTGATGGGGCTGGTTAAAGACCCCTGGCACCCCTCTACAAATAAATGGGGCTAGGGTAGGGCAAAATGCCCCTGGCCCCCACCCTTTTAATGAACGGTCCCAGGGGCTGTCCCACCCAAAAAAGGTTATCTTGCTAATACCTTACATCTGTAACACGGAAGCAGAATGACATCACAGCACAGTATGGCTAGGACTTCAAATGCCTAAGGAAGCATCTGATTGGCTGACAATTGGCCAATCAGAATCCTCTCTGGATGGGGAGTAGTGGCATTGGGGTAACCTCTGGTCCTAGAATCATTTTGCCAGCCCCTGGCCCCATGGGTTATATTAGCAGCCAGGGGCGTTTCACCTGCCCCTGACCCGATTATTGAAAGGGGGCATGGCACCATTTATTTAGAGGGGCCAGGGACATTTCAACAGCCTATATATTCTTTTGGGGGGAGGAGGGGATGCTAGGAGACATGACGTTTTGGGGGAATAACAGATTTGTTTACAAAAACAATATTTCTTTACCACCGACTAACTAAATCACACGTTATTTTACTTTTGCCAGAGTTAATGTCATAGAAACATTGAATGTGTCGGCATATAAAAACCATTCAGTCCATCTAGTCTGCCCAATTTTCTAAATACTTTTAATAGTCCCCAGTTTCCTATCTTATATCTAGGATAGCCTTGTGCCTATCCCATGCATGCTTAAAATCCTTGACTGTGTTTACCACTACCACTTCTACTGGAAGGCTATTCCATACATCCACTACCCTCTCAGTAAAGTAATACTTCCTGATATTACTTTTAAATCCTTGCCCCTCTAATTTTAGACTATGCCCTCTAGTTGTGGTAGTTTTTCTTCTTTTAAATATACTCTCCTCCTTTACTGTTTTGATTCCCTTTAAGTATTTAAATGTTTCTATCATATCCCTCCTGTTACGTCTTTCCTCCAAGCTATACATGTTAAGATGCTTTAACCTTTCCTGGTAAGTTTTATGCTTCAACCCATGAACCAGTTTAGTAGCCCTTCTCTGAACTCTCTCCAAAGTATCAGTATCTTTCTGGAGATACGGTCTCCAGTACTGCGTACAATACTCCAAGTGAGGTCTCACCAGTGCTCTGTACAATGGCATGAGCACTTCCCTCTTTCTACTGCTAATACCTCTCCCTATGCAACCAAGCATTCTGCTAGCATTTCCTGCTGCTCTATTACATTGCCTATCTACCTTTAAGTGTTCTGAAATTATTACTCCTAAATCCCTTTCCTCAGATGTTGACGTTAGGACTGTACCAAATATTCTATATTCTGCTTTTGGTTTTTACGCCCAAGGTGCATAATCTTGCACTTATCCACATTAAATGTCAGTTGCCACTGCTCTGACCATTTTTCTAGTTTAGCTAAATCATTTGCCATTTGGCTTATCCCTCCATGAATATCAACCCTGCTGCAAAAAGACATACTTTGCCAACAAGACCTTCTGCAATATCACTAATAAAAATATTAAAGAGAATGGGTCCAAGTACAGATCCCTGAGGTACCCCACTAGTAACAAAGCCTTTCATCGAATATACTCCATTGACTACAACCCTCTGTTGCCTGTCACTCAGCCATTGTCTAATCCATTCAACAATATTGAAATCCAAACTTAAAGATTGCAGTTTATTGATAAGCCTTCTATGTGCGATAGTGTCGAAAGCCTTACTGAAATCTAGATAAGCAATGTCTACTGCACCACCCTGATCTATTATTTTAGTCCCCCAATCAGAAAAATCAATAAGATTAGTTTGGCGTGATCTCCCTGAAGTAAACCCATGTTGTCTCTGATCTTGAAATCCATGGGATTTTTAGATGTTCAACAATTCTTTTTTTTAACAAGTTTTCCATTATTTGTGTCCTGCTTTGAATGTACCACAAGTTAAAATCATGTAAGTCTTCAACCCCTTCTTGACATATAATGTGCACACATCTTGGCAAACTGTTCTGTTGAGGAAAATGGATGTGTCTGGTACGCCTTGCATAATTGATTGCGTTATGCATAATGGCATATAGAGATTGTGCTGCAATCTACATAGTTGACCTCTTTTTTGAGGTCCAATTACAAGGCAATCTGTGAATAGAAGGTGAGGTATTTCAGAATTTTTGTGCTTAAAAAACATTGCTGTTTTTTTCATGAGCTATTGTAGAGGAGTAAAATATTTTTCAAGTAAAAGTTGGAATTTTTTTTTTCTTTCATAATATTGGTATCAAATGAACGTCCTTCTTAATGTATGTTTAAAAAGCAATATATAATTTGTGAAGGGACAGTAAATTGGAAAAATTAGGAAGATTACAGCTAAACACAAACACCACAGAAATGTTTAAACAGCCTTCATCCAGCACATGAAGAATTGGCAAACAGTCTGGTCATGAAGGGGTAAACCAAGCATACTGCTTTTAATATCTATAAATTAATGTAAGCACTTTCTAAAGGGGGTAATATATCCAATTAAATTGAACCAGTTACCTTGCAATTTGGAAAAAAAGACAGACTTAAATATGCATGTGGTCATGGGACAGAACTTAATTTACTAAAAAGTGGGCAAGTAACAATAAAAATATTTACATTTGTAATTCAGACCTGAATAATGTACAATAGCCACTTACCAATTTGTTCTACAAGTTTAAACATGACTCCACCAATATGAAGATCTCCTGACACTCGTATTTTTAACTCTTGATTTTCTGCCTCATTTTGCTGATCCACTGTAACACAGAGCTCCCAGGAAGCTGGTCCAATTGCAGCTGTATGGGTCATCCTACAATCTCAGGGTTCTACAGAGAGAGACAGAAAAACAATTTCACAAATCAACAAACAGTTATTTTAATTAAACATTTGTACCAATTGTTTTAAATACAGTTCTTCCAAAGTACTCCTTTCAGCACTCCATATACTTTACACAGAAAAAATTAGCAAAGCTGGAAAACATGTGGAAAAAATTAAAGGGACCGTATCACCTGAACATGGTTTTTACTTTGCAGGTAGAGGATAACAATTAATTTAAAATGAACTATACATTGTGTTCACACAATTGCATGTAAATGTCTAGATTAGGAGAAAAATGTGTTTTTAATGTGTTTGGAGTCTCACATGTGGCCTGATATGCAAATTACATATTTCCTTTCTGTTTTGATAATTCAATGTATAGATAATTTGCGATCATTGTTTATTCTCTACATGCACAGTAAAAACAATGCTTAGGTGATACAGTCCCATGAATAAAAAAAAACCACAACACAATCTTAACTATAAAAGAAAAAATGTCTCTGTGTTTTTTGTCTGTCTGAAACACTAAAAACTCTAGAATGGTGAACTCTAGAATAATGAAAATTGCACAGATTATTCATACTGGAATTTCTAGGTCAATGTAAATTTTCAGCTCTCCACGTTGTTCCTTTCCAGAGTTATGAGTTACGGTAATTAAGCTTTAAGGTGAACTGCTTGGACATAGAGGATGGGCAACACAAGATTATGACTTCTCTGGCGATGTAGAACGGTGCAACTTCACAGCACTTGAGTTCTAAGCTAATTGGCCTCAAGATCAGAAAGATTTGGGGGACATAAGGGTAATATCAGAAGTCGAATTTAGAGCTACACAATATGTGATCGCAAATAACCTTGTAATTTGGCCATCATGGACAAATACATGCCCAGTGCTTTTTTAAACCACAGTATTAATTTAATTTAAGTTAATTGTAAATGCGGCACTCCAAATCTGCCAAAAAACTACTTGTTTTTCAGAAAAAAAAAGTGAAAAAACTTGAATAGTTTTGTGATTTACTTACGCCTACTTCTTAGTGGTTGTTCACTTTTGGCCTATACTTAAGTATATTTTGTAAGTGTATCATTAATTTCACATCACAGCTATATTTTGTTTGTCATATTACACTATTGTGTGTTTTTTATTCATTTTTTTCCACACTTTTTCTGCACTGCTTTTTTTAATGTCAATAACACGTGATAACAAATTTACATTTTTTTTTACCATTTTGTAAATTTATCCCACTGATCTTTTGCATTGTCTAAATCATTTTTCAAACCTTAATAAAACCAAGTTCCAGCATTCAATTCTCTCTTCTATAGTTAGCACAGCAATATATGATTTTTTGTGATGCTGGTACTGCCAGAGAGGAAGTCCTACACAAACAAAGATCCAGGTACTGTTACTACATAAGGGTAATTAAAACTGATGCTTTGATAGCATATTACTGGAAATCCCACAGGAACTAGTGTTTTTCAGTAATTTACGGAATTGACTTCTGAAAGAAAAATAGGGGATGTGTTGTGTTAGACTGTTGGCTATATATCCAAGCAAAATGTGTTTTTTTTTTATGATTTTAAATACAAATTATATATATATATATATATATATATATAAATACTATGATGCATGGAAAATAAACCTAGTCAGATAATTGAATTGAATTGCAATCCCTGAAGTCTTATTTGTCAGAAACACAGGTTGTCTAGCTGCACTTTTGAAGTTAACTGGTTTGGTTCTTTGACTTAATACTGTGATCTGTTAAGGATAACAAGGTGTTTAACTGGGCCAGGAGGTATTTTATTATATCCAAGCACATTACTGTTTCATCATTTTTATTGTACTCATGTTATTCCCCTCAGACAGATGAATGGTTGAGTTCATGATTTGAGCCTGCAATTATGAGGATTAAACAGAGTTTAGAAAGTATGCATTAGAAGACCACTGAGCCATCAACCCACCCATTCAGGGAGATGTTATCATTATCAGGGCCATCTTATTTGAAAATGCAGATCAGTCTTACCAAGCAAACACTGTGTACATTGTTGGAATGTCAAGTCTTGATAAATCAGTCCCTCTTTCTCTCACAATCTGTAATTTCACACCTAACCTTCAATAAAAAAAAAAAAACACACAACAGGTTGATCCGCATTCCTGCTCCTAAGCTCCACGGATATGTCTCCTGAGGGCGAACTTTGTACATTCAGCCTCCCAGGGAAGCAAGTTCCTGCCTGTCAGCAGAGACTCTGGGATCCTACAATCCATGGAAAACTCAGACGAATTACACACAGCAAACGACTGCAATACAGACCATGTTCTTTATCCAAGTAACAATAAACAATTGTTACTGATCTATACATATTATAGGTGAACCTTGTTATAATGTCTTAGGCTTTATTCATGAAGGTGGAGTTGCAAAGGGAATTGTAGCTGAATGGTAGACGTTTTCCAACTCGTTTACGTTGGCCTTAAGTTTGAAATTGCCTTCTCAATTCCCAGCAATTCCCATTATACCATGGTGAAGACAGTGCTCCAATGACCTGCCAGATCTTTCTTTAATGTGATTTGATTTGCATTTGGTGCATTGCTATTAGTAAAGTTTCTGTAACCAGAAAAAAACAATTATAATAGTAATCTCCCATTAACACAGTTCTATATTAATGCAACATTGAATACAAAAGTTGGATTCCTTCTGTTTGCTTTTGCATGTAGATTATTAAAGGGAGGTCTGTACAGCTTCCTTCAGGTGTGGCATATTTACTGACCTCTAAACATGAGGTTGCCCATTAACTCCTGCACTGCCATCACTATGAGAAACACAGAAGGTGGTGGCTGCATGGATTGGCCTTCCAGCATAAATATCAGAGGTTAATGCAGTAAAAGAGTTTAAGCATGCATAAGGCTTGAGTAAGACTCTACTGAACATAACAAATGGCCAAAGACCAAATATGCTTCATTTATTTGCAAGTCAGATTTAGTTTGGACTCTCATAAAAAGATGTCTGCATATGTTTTCCAGTGATGATCATCCCATACATATAAAGTGTGGTCACACAAACAAAGGTTAACGAAACTCCATTAAACTGTCGCTGTCATAGAAAATGTATACTCCAGGTCTGTATTTAGACCATGGCTGCCCTGGATGTTTTTTTTTTTTTATAATCTTACAGAGGAAATCTTTTAGCCTTATGTTAATATCAATTTATAAGAGTGAAAACAGCCTGGGACAATCAGCATACCTTGTGGTTTAAGTATGGATAATTTGCTATGTCTTATACTATAGAGTCGACTCAATATGTCCCGATGTGGTCTGACTTGGGCCAGATCAGGGCATTTAGCTCTGCAGTTTATCTACCCAATATGGCAGATTTCAGCATCTGGGAGGCCACACAGTTCTGGGAGGCCGGACAGTGAAATCCTATCGATTGTGCTTGCTCGAAAAAGGTCCGACCTCCCCATATCTACCAGTATAACATATTAATGTAATATATTATAATATTTATATTTACATTAATAAAATTATAATTTAATTTAATTAATTTTTAATTTAATTAAAAAAAATTATATTATTTTAGGTTTATTTTTATTTTTTATGTAATGAATTATTGTGTCAGGTTTTTTTATTTTTTATTTTTTTACAGATTTTTAACATTTTAGTTTAAGGAGGAATCTGGCTATTTTTGGACTAGTCGAAGTCTGCCATTTCCATAATAGTCGAGGTCCTCCCAAAACAGCCCCGAAATAAGCCAAAGTCCTCCTCCTTATAGAAGTCTATGGGGGAGGACTGAGGCTACCATTTTGGCAGGCAAACGCCAATGGAGTTCAGCTTCTGGAATGTCGGCATGAAAATTTTCATGACGATTCAAGATCACTTTGATGGTCTTTGAGTAATCCGAATTTGAGGGCTACTTGGATCACCGAAAACTGGAGCTACCTAAGTTGTCTCTTATGTGTTTGTTTTATGAGAGTGCTTTAAAAAAATAAGATTAGTACAGGCCTGGCTACAGCACATCCTTGTACTACAATATATAGGTTTTCCTTAAAGCTCCTCTTTTTAAATGGTAATAAGATACTCGCAGCTAACATGCCTTGCTCTCCCTATCAGAGGCCAATGTAATCATTTAACCAGCCTTTCCCAATCTGGGACAGGATTCTGTCTGCATTCCTTGATTTCTCTAAATCTCCATGGTACCATTTGGGCTAAACACTAGAGATTACTGTGTCTTAATCTGGCCTTCAACCATTAGCTATGCAAGTGGGTTAATCAATGTATTTTCAATTACATCTGTGCTGATGTAGCATGGTTTATAATAGTAATAAAGGTTTAAACAATGAAGCTGGTATAGAATCTACCTAAAACTGAGATGCACGTTAACTCTGCTGCCTTCTAATACACAACAGTAAAAATATTAGGGGAAAAAAGCATGTTTATAACTATTGGAAGAGATGTAAAGGGAAGCAAGCAGAAATTGTTGGGATATATACAAAAATGCTGTTATACATTTTCTGACACATTTATCTGCACGTTTTATGGGTCCATTTTATGTGTCCAACTAAATAATGTTATTTTGAGGATACACAGTATATATACATATATATTAATATATATATATATATATATATATATATATATATATATACACTAATGATAGATGTATAGAAATATATATCAGATTATAACACACAGCTCAGGCAATATTTGCACCGATATCTTCCTATCGTTCATAAAAATCAAGTTTACTCTTTGTAACACTCTACATATGTAACCTGGGGCTTTAATAAAAAAATTTAACAATAAGCTACATACATAAGTGATATACATGCTTTTGTCTACGTAGTGCCAACAAGTGTGCTTGCTGATGTTAGTCAGTTTACATGAGACAACAAAACAGAACACTATACAGTATAGAATATGCCATACAGTGTATACATCAATTGCAACAGAAAATATACAACAAGTGTAAGAAAGTTATACAGACATATTCAGAACCTTGACCCATACACCTTACATTCCAAATACAAACTCATGACAGGGCCTTTTTCTCTGTCTGTCTAGCTGTATCTCATAATATCCTTTATGTAATGTAATTAGTGCAGGAGGATTTGTTAGCACTGTATAGAAGTTATAATAGTATAGAAAATCCTAGTCTTATTGATAACCATGAGATACTTTCATCGCTATTCAAATAGGTTTTGTTCTTACCTTTTCTTCTTGCCTGATGAATGGAATGTATGTCCCACTGTTCGATAAAATGAACCAAGAACACTAGATTTTGCATCAATTCTCAGTCTCCACCCCTCTGTGACTAGAGGAGCAGGGGGGGGGGAGCAGGTTCTGACAAACTGCCCTCCACTTGTTTATAATAGATCCCGCCCAGTCTTACTGGCATCAACAAGACTTGTTATCACAGTGCAGGTAACAGCATGTCAGAATGCAGTCTGCAGTGTGAACCTCAGCAACTTTACCCCCCCCCCCCCCCAGCCTGCAAATTCCAATCACTACCAAACTGTTGACCACATAGATATTCTATTGGGTTTTTTCCCATTAGTGAATGTGAATTGATAGTAACATTACAGCGTTCTGTTCACTTCTACTGCTGCGTCTTTAGAGGGAGGTGAAGCGTTGAATGCATGGCTTGTGATGCATGCGGAATAGGAAGTCTGGCCTCCTGGCAGAGAAATGATATCTTGGACTTTAATACCTGAAGGCTGGGTTCTTTGCTATCTCTGTTAACTCTTTCTGTCTGCAAGAAAGCTATCACAAATACAATGCTGCACACTGTTCTACAAGGCGGTTTTACAGCTTGTAGCAAAGTCACATTAATTAGGATTGCTGCCTTAACAATAAGTACAAACATGGAGCGAAAGTACGGATAGGAAAAAAGAAACCAAGTGCATTAAAAATACATACAACAGTTCCGTCCCATCTGACCAATACATAACTAAGACTAAAGAGGAGGGGAATGTCATCCTCCATTTCCATTCGATTTATTACAAAATAACTTTTGTTATAACATTGCTTATAAAATGTATCTGTCATGTAAAAATGAAATGGTATCTAGCTAGCTCTATTCACACCTGAGGCAAGGAAAGGAAACAGGGCCTTAGCAATATAGTAAACCAAAGCCCCCTTCACTGTCACAAAACCCCACTGACTGCTCTATAGTCCTCTGTACTGCCCACATCACCAATCACTTTCCCATGTCCCACTCCACTGTCCCTCAGCCTCTCCACTGTACCACAGCTACCATTCTTACTGTAAAGTAGGGCTATTACATGGCATCCATTCAGATATTAAACACTTATACTCCTCTGATTGCCTCTCAGATGACAGAGTATTATGGGAAATGGAGACCACTAGCAACTGTAAGGGCGTAGATTGTCACCCCTGCCCTGCAGCCTTTCACTCTGTCTCAGCCTCTTGTAGGTTGTTCTCTTACTGCCCACAATATGTTTACCTTACTGGGCACCAGCAGGGTGTCTTGACCCTAGTGGTGTAGAGGAGGGTGTGGTAGTTCTGTGCTCTTCAGTGCAGGAACAGAGATCACGGTTATACAGCTTATTTGCTCTATGTGCCACCCTATATTTCAATGCATTGGTACTTGTATTAAATAGAGCTTAGCACAGTCTAAAGGTTATGTGTGCCACCAGGATACTTTAACACAGAACCTCATCATCTTGTATATCTAAGACTAGTGCCTCATTCACCTGTACCTCATTACTGCTGTAATTGTGCTAGTCAATTTGTTAGCCCCTTTGTGGGATGTTGACGTCAGTGTTTAGTAATGTGTGCACATCTATGTTCGCTCTCCATCTTGATAGAAGGAGCAACCATGCATCAGTAGGTCGGCAGTTACCTTCATGTCATTATATCTCTACATTTTAATTTTGCCCGTTCTTTAACCATTTGGCTGTGTGGTGGCTAATCAATATGGCAAGGATATATTTAAAAAAACACTTTTTGCATTATTTGAAATTTTTGTTTACCCCCTTTGCCACAGGCACGTGATGGGAAAACATCCTGTTAATGACAATTGATGTTGTGCTGTGAAATGAGCTTACAAAGTGATAAAAAAATATCTTTCTTAGCTCAACCGATATTGAAACAATGCCTCGACATTGAGGTATTCAGGAACAACTAAATCCAGCCCCAAGGTGCAATAAAATCGCTCTCCAGAGTGATCACATTCGGCAAATTTAAAGACAGCATGTCTTTTCAATTTCCCACTGTCCTATTGTGGGAAAGAGCTCCAGAAGAAATCAATGACTGCTTCCAGTCTGTTGTTGTTGTTAGATTGCCTCTAGAAGTGGTCAGCAACATTATAGTAAAAAATATATAGCCCAAGTTAGCCTTAGATCTAAGGTTAGGGTTAGAGTTAGGTTAGGACTAGTGCTAGGTTTAGGGATTAAAGGTCACTATAAGAGAAAATTGATAGCAAAAGAAAATGCCAGGTATTGCCCTATAATGTGCAAATAACAGCAGAAAAACATGGATATTTTTAAACTCAGGACACACATTAGAATCTATTGAGCAAGTTTTATTATTAGTGTTTGTAGATGTGTAAAAGATTTTTCATGTAAAAGTTAGAAAGGTTTTAACGTTTTAGTCATATGATCAAAATTATGGTTTCTCCCCCCCTATCTACAAAGCCAGGTCCAGTCTCCTATTTTCTATTGGAAGTTCCCATCACGCAACCAATCCTTTCCTTGTATACATGATCCGCGGGAGTCACGGGTGAGAATGAGATCTCATCGCTAGGAATGGAAAAATTTTGGCTGAGCAAGATGAGCGTGTGGTAGGAACTAAATGGGATCGGGTTGCTCTCCTGTTTTATTATAGCTATTCTAAAGAAAGCCCTTCTTTTTCTGAAACTAAACCCACAGTATATCATTTGTGTCTGTATAGTTAATATGAAAGAGGAAAATTATAGCTAAACACAAACACAGCAGAAGTGTTAAAACAAGCATTGTCACGGAGGGTACACAATTTTCAAAACAGTCTAGTCATGAAGGGGTTAATATCCTTACACCAGCAGGTGGAGAACATGAGCTATGTATTTGATCTTTGTATTGCTCAAGGGCAAATATTGTCAAACAAATAACAAAAAGTAGTTTTCTACGTTGAATTCGTTTTCTGCGTATTTTTCTACGTAGAATTATCAGTTTAAAATGTAATATTTGACCAGTATAGTATTACAACACAGTCATATACATTCTAATCACTAGGACACATGGTGTAATGTTTTTGTCTTTTAATTACTCACAGTGCATTTATATTGTCTAGCTACACCCTTAAAAACTATGTCTAAGTTTGACTGGAAGACAGGAAAGCGAGAGTCATGTGGTGGATGAAAAGGAGGCATGAGTAATTCAGTCATCACTCTTACCCAAGGAAAATGATTAATAATGTTTTTTTTTCTTCTGGTTGTTACCTTATAAGTAACTGATTAGCTAGTGGTACAAATACAACTAATAGTAAATATCAGGTCCTGTAAGCTGTATTGCATCTTAACGTTTAACATGAAATGTTTGAAAACCATAAAGACACTTGATTGCTCACACTTCCTGGGTGAGTAACACAGTAAGCTGCTGCTCTCCGTATGGCACATAATGGTGGATGCTGCTTCCCTATGACATAATGATAAGGGCAGGGAAGGAACAATACTGAGTGGGCAAAGAAATTACATAACAGTATGGACTAATATTCCTGTGATGCTCAGCCAGCCATAAAATGTCTGGGCATCATAGGAAACAGAGCTAGAATGCCATGGTAATCTATCACTGGTATGGGCACTTAAGCTGTGTGAATAGGGTTGCCACCTGGCCGGTATTTTACCGACAGGCCGGTAAAAAATTGGCATCAAGCCAATGTTAAGTCTATGGAGACAGTACCAAGGCCGGTATTTTTTGGAGGAAAAGGTGGCAACCTTATGTGTGAACTAGATATCCCATGATGATTCACAAACCATAAACTGGCTGAGCATCATGGGAAACGCAGTCCATGCAGCAGGAGTTCCCATTTTGCACCACAATTCTTTCCTTTCTTCTTGCCGACATGACTAGTGGGAGGAAAGATGTGTGCTCCCATATATATATATATATATATATATATATATATATATATATATACCGTATATACTCGAGTATAAGCCGAGTTTTTCAGCACATTTTTTGTGCTGAAAAATGCCCCCCCCCTCAGCTTATACTCGAGTCGGTGTCTGGAAAAAAAAATACATTTAAAACTTACCTCGTTCCTGCTCCGTCTCCCGGTGCTCTGAAGGTCCGTGGCTGTGAAGGAAGCGTTGTGCGCTCCCCTCCAGCCGCGCGGTCAACAAAGTGTGTTTTTTTTAAACAAACTTTATTCATCCGCGCGGCTGGAGGGGAGTTCACAACGCTTCCCTCACAGCCACGGACCTTCAGAGCACCGGGAGACGGAGCAGCAAAGAGGTAAGTACTGGGGCCTGGGGAAGGGGGGGAGGAGGGTGGCATAACGAGCATACTAAGGGGCAATATCCTGGAATATTAAATGGCATATTGGGGGCAAAATCCTGGAATATTAAATGGCATATTGGGGGCAATATCCTGGCATATTAAAATGGCATATTGGGGGCAAAATCCTGGCATATTAAATGGCATATTGGGGGCAATATCCTGGAATATTAAATGGCATATTCGAGGCAATATCCTGGCATATTAAAATGGCATATTGGGGGCAAAATCCTGGCATATTAAATGGCATATTCTGGGCAATATCCTGGCATATTAAAATGGCATATTGGGGGCAAAATCCTGGCATATTAAATGGCATATTGGGGGCAATATCCTGGCATATTAAAATGGCATATTGGGGGCAAAATCCTGGCATATTAAATGGCATATTGGGGGCAAAATCCTGGCATATTAAATGGCATATTGGGGGCAATATCCTGGAATATTAAATGGCATATTGGGGGCAATATCCTGGAATATTAAATGGCATATTGGGGGCAATATCCTGGCATATTAAATGGCATATTGGGGGCAATATCCTGGCATATTAAATTACATATTGGGGGCAATATCCTGGAATATTAAATGGCAGATTGGGGGCAATATTTACCACTAGCTTACTCATTTCCCACCCTAGGCTTATACTCGAGTCAATATTTTTTCCCAGTTCTTTGTGGTAAAATTAGGTGCCTTGGCTTATATTCGGGTCGGCTTATACTCGAGTATATACGGTATATATATATATATATATATATAAAAATCCAAGGGCGGGTGCACTTATCCAAGACTTGATAAAGGTCCGTGGTGCGGATCGAAACGTCGACTGGATCAACAAATATCTATTTTTGTATGATATAAAGGTTTCGACTATTTGATTAATATTGAAGACCCGTGAGTGCGTGTTTTTTTTCGTATGATCTTGGATATTGCTATATATATATATATATATATATATATATATATATATATATATATATAATTTTATACACCCGGTTATTTAATTATTTATAAAGTTTTAACCAAATCTGGTTTACAATAATACCTTTTACTTATTTCAGCTATGTAGTTAGCTGTCAATTTTTGTTGCAGCATTTTTAATAAAGTCTGCGACCTTTCTAGCCACTCAGTTGTCTGTCTATTTATTGGTGGGGGGGGGGGGGGGATGAATTATCAGGTATACCTTGGTCATGTGAGTTCAGCTTGTGTGCATCTGTCACTGTTGCTGCCCAGATATGCCCCCCCCCCCCAAACTTAAATGTGATTTTTAAGACTATCTATCTTATTTCTATGCATCATAGATGTGGAAATAATTTGGTTTTATTGTATTCATTAATAATATCTATTAAACTTGATTGTACATTTTTATAACTAATTTACACAGTTTCTGCACGCCATTTAAACTTTGAGGCGGTAAACTGAACCTCACAAGCGTTCCTAATCAAAATGCTTTCTATAAAATGCATTAAACCTAACAAAAGAACATGTTTAAAAAGATCATTTTAAAGCAACAGCCAGAAAGCGACTAGTTCAGCCACTACAATGCCCATGCTTTAACTATATTTTAGAGGATAAAAATGCATGTACTGAGTGTCACCACATATCTAATGGACCATATAAAAGGAGACGAGGTGACACATTGAGGTGCCCCTGACATAATACAGGAAGCAGAGGTGACACATGTCTCACATAATAGCGGCAGACAACATGACTCACTGATAAACAAATACATTTTCATGTAAGAAGAGAAGAGATTCCTGCAGTTATAAACAGAGAGAGAGAGACAAGAGGTGACACACTGACCTAACCACATAATTAAGGGAGGTGAAATGACACCAATACGCCCACGTTTAGGTTAGAACACTAACCAGAAAATAAACACTGATAGAAATGTCTTAAAAAAAAAAAAAAAAACTCAACTCTTTTTATTTGAAACGGAAGGGTCAAGCATTACCAATTTAGTAACACCGTACATTCTCAGCATCAACCAGTACATGGAAAGCACAAAGTGGTATCACACTTCACGTGTAAAACAGTGAATGAATAAAAGGAAAAAATAACACTCTCCCACAAGATCTCAGCTTCCCAGAAAAACGGGAGGACTGAGTGGTTGGGCACTTCGGATTTGGTCAGAGGGACCGGCCGAGGAAGGGGGCTCGCTGCTGGCCACTGGTGTCACCCAGCGTGGTGACATCCATGGTGCCGGCATTCCCCTTGCGGCGAATCGCGCTGCTGAAGGTGCCCTGGGGAAGGGTGCCTGCCGCCGGCCACGGGTGTCATCCAGCCTGGTGACACCTGTGGTGCTGGCATTCCCCTTACATCAAATTATGCTGCTGAAATTTTTTGGGGGCTGCCACCGGATATGGCAATACATCATATCCGGTGACTGTGATTCCCTCCCTCATGTAGGAGGGAAGACTGCACGGAGGAGACGACCGGGAACACGGAGCAGCCAGGAGATGAGTACTGGGGCGGGGGGGGGGGGGGGCATATTGGCTGGGACATATTAAATGGCAAATTATCACTGGCATATTCATGGGCACATTGGCTGGGGGATATTAAATGGCAAAATAACACTGGCATATTAATGACAAAGTGACTGTGGCATGTTAATTGGTACCTGACAGTGGCTTATTTTAATTGACAACGTTTTGCTGTGGCATGTTCTGTGGGGCAAAATAACATGTACTTTGGGGGAAAGTGACACTGTGGATTTTTCTGCAGGGACAGTTCTGTGGGACAAAGTGACACTGTGGTATGTTCTGTGGGCAAAGTGACACCGTGGCATGCCAAATTGTGTGGGTGAAATGAGTGCATGGCAAGTTCTGTAGGTTCTGTATGGCACTGTGTTAAGTCCTTTAGGTGCAATGTGGGTGCAGAAAAAGGGAATAACCACAAGAAATGTAATTTTTCAATAACATTTTTAGTACGTATACAAATAGTTGAATGTGATATGCAAATAGTTGCATATAATATCCATTGTAGTCTCTAATAGGGCCTGGAGGGGACTCTTTCTAACACACTCTCTAAAGGACAGTGAGATGGCCTCTGTTAGAAAGACCCCCTCCAAAATATTAGTACCAGTTCGAGCAATCGAGCAGCAAGATCTATGTATATATGCACTTGTCTTGGTTTGTGCATTTGTTATTTATTTTGCACACTTGTTTGGTTTTTGCACTTGTTTATAACTTATTGCACTTTTGTTCCTTGTGTATAAAGGTTGTGTAGGGCGTGGCTGGAGGCGGGATATGGGTGTAGCTGGAGCCAGGACATGGGTGGGGCTGGAGGTGGAATATGGGTGGGGCCTGGAAGGGATCCTCTGATTGTTTTCAGTCCGCCCATGCAAAGAAGGGGGACTCTTCCACTGCTTGTTACATACAATATCCCCTTTGGATGTACTTGGACAGTTTTGATTTTCTGTCCTCTGAGGAAGATGGACGCATCTAGTAAAATGCGTTGAGCTTGATATCGCTCCATTTTTGGACTAGTGGTAGTCGAGACTATATGACCATCTGATACCAGTATGACCCACTGCATATGTGATTTGCATTATTGCACACTTGCAGTGTGCCTCATCAGCTTGTAAGTGAACCCATACTGTGGGTTTTACTATGTTTTCTGGATACCATGCCATTAGCTTTTAAATATTTTTTATACATACGAATTTGTGCACAGTCTATTGTGAGTAGAGATTTGTCTTTGATCTATGTTGATGAGCACTTTATATGGAGATTTTCCATGAGTGCACTGAATATTTGCGGTTTACGGTATCACACTATATTGCTTTTCTTCTTTTCATGTACCTTCAACCAGTACATGTACTTAGATAGACCTATACCTAGCTGCAATGTTTTAGACTTTGCCTTCCTCATCTACATAGCCCATAATTGGGTATATTCTATGGCCCCCATTAAATGGAAAAGTCCTGTTCAATGACTGCCGCTAATGAGGTCAATGTGTGTGCTGGTATAAATTTAAAGAATGACCACACCCGTTAAAAAATAATGCACCCATTAAATAAAATATACTCTATACACACAATGAGATTACCAAACCTGTTAATAAAACCATTAAGAACAAATGCATATTAATTACCACACTATGATTGATTCTGTGGTGTGGTAACCATTAACGAGTCCATTAATATAGTACATGACTTAACCGATCTCCGTTATAGAAAGTTAAGATGGAAAAATTAAATCAAACACTAAACACGTGTACAAATTGAACCATTCATAACAAATGAACCCCTATCAGTACTGGATGAAATGTAATTAATAATGTTAAAGGAATAGTATAAACATTGTTCATAGTTAGAAATAACTGATCTATCCACAGTATAATCAGAACTGAATGTAAATGGAAGTATATGCATTGAAATGAATCAGCGGAGTCACCTGTTATTTACATTATTCATTGCAAAACAGGTCATGAACACGTGGCTCCACAGATGCATTTCAATACATGTACCGGTATTTCTCTGATTTGCGTTCAGTTCTGATTCCCATCTATATTCACATTATGAACAATGTTCCCGGTGATACTGTCCCATTCACCATCTCAAACTCACATGCTCAACATCAGCATCCCAATATAAAAAACACACAGGTGTACCCAGCGCTGTAATCGAGTTCTGAGCAGCACTTAGGCAGTGTGTCCCTAAACCACACACATAAAATACAAGTAACAATAAAAAGAACAAAACTGCGCTTGGAACAGACTGTGAAACAGTATATGATTGCACCTTATAGGTAACACTTGTGAAATGGTGTCAGTGAGAGTTTTAGGACCAGGAGAGACTATGTCTCCCTTGAGGAAATGCACTCACAGACTTGTAGATAGTTAAAGCACATCAGAAGAGGTTGTTGTCAGGATGGATCTGCAGCTCTTCTCTACACTTTTGCTCCAAAACACAACAATAAACTTCTGTTAGTATAAGAAGGTAAATATATTTTATTTTCCTGGGCCAAGGACCAGAGAGTTTTTCAATTTTTAATACGCGGTTTTTGAAACATAATTTTCCTCTCTCTCATTTAACGCACCCATACAAGTTATATGTTGTTTTTTAGAGGACAGTTAGAGCTTTCTTTTGATACCCTATACATAAAAATGATTTACATTTTAGTATTAAAAAATACATATAAAAGAGGAAATTTTTGAGGAAAAAAAAGTTTTTCCCCATTATTTTCCCAGTAATAACCTACATAACTAGTGCAACACTAACCCACTTATCCCCCCTAATTAACTAACTAATAAAAAAGAAAAATATTGGTTCCCAAACCCCCCATAACAAAAAAGACAGAAAAAAAACTCTGAAGAGTGCGATGTCAGATCAGTAAAAATCATGCAACAGGCATGCAGGGGTTACATTTTATTAAATAAATATATTAAAATTACATTTATTTATTAAAAAAAACTTTATAAATTGTAAAAATAAAAAAATCTGTTAAAAAAAAACTAAATGAGGGCCATAAAGTGGAAGGAAACTGATCACAGTTAAAAACTGTGATCAGCAATGAAAGGGTTAATTTTTTTTATTTATTTTTTTACCTATGTGTATGTAATTAATTTATTTTTACTTACAGTTCACTCTCTGTGCTTCACTATAAAAATGTGAAGCACAGGGAGTGAATTAGAGGCAAAGTCAGTGTGTGACATCTAATTTGCATGTTATCACGGTGATTGAGCAATCACCGCGATCACATGCCCGGAAACTGACCGATCGGGTCCAGGAGCTTTGCCTCGGGTGCGAGGCTTAGTCCTGGACCCGTTGCAGACTAGCTGGCGGTGCCCACGGAGCGCACCGCCGGCTAGACTGCATGACGAGTTAACTCGTCATAAGGTCGCTAATGGTGCGGCTCTTATGACGAGTTAACTCGTCATAAGGTCGGGAAGGGGTTAATAGAAACAATATCTGCTTACATGAGAGGTAGCCTGAGAACTGCGAGGTGGGCACCACACGTCCGTCTGTACAGGTATTTCTCCAGCAGCAATGTATAAATACAGTTTAAAATAACACAAATAAAAGTTATGAAAGTCTTTTAAAGTCAAGGGAAAGTCAACATTTCCCATTACTGATTTCTACAATTTCTGCAGAACCAAGGAAATAATTGGTTCTAATATCGGGAAAATTGTGGCCAAGAAGCCATTGGGGCATGGTGCTTTACCTTTCTTAAGCTCTTTTATCACTAATGAGACTTCAGAATTGAAGAGGAACTGATTCAGGGGCTCTAGTTTTTCCAGAGAGAGGGGGAAGTTAAAAGCTCTCTAGAAATTGCTCACTATCTAAGGTGGTTCCATCTGATTCAGATAAATTATATTGTGACTCATAATATGATTTAATGACCTGTCCAATCTGTGTATGAGATAGACATATTTTATCATTATAATTTATTTGTTTTATTCTGTATAAATTGTTTAAAAACTTAAGTTTTCTAGTTAGGTCTTTTCCTGTTCTGTTGTTATTATAATACCATTGATGTTTTAATTTTGCGAGAGCAAGATCTGTTTTCTCACGCAACTTCTTAATTATCTTCAGGTGACCTCGATCTCCTCAGTTCCCTCTCTACTAGGGGCCATCTTATTCTGTCTCTCCAGTAACGCCAGAGAGATGCATAGTTCTGCAAGATCTTAACCTCTATTTTTTTTTTTTATCAAATAGCTTCTTAAAACTCATCTCATGGTGCACCATAATGTTGCCTCTGTTATATCCCATTTATAATTTAGCACTAAGAAAGATTTGGCTTCCTCTAATAAATCTTGCTTGGCCTCGTCAGACATCAACTTATACTCATTCAATCTCCAGCTAGTCCGTATACCATAGTTCTCTCACCACCCCAACCCCCCCATCTGTAGTTCTTAAGGTACTGTCTCATTATGGGTTTAGGTTAATTAATCCTCAATTTTTCCTTTGCATGTATGGGGTCGGATAGGGTATGGATGCTGTCGTTATGCTGTACAAATTATTTTGTAGGAAAGCCATCCGTGTAAGAAATGTCCGTCTCTCAGACGCAGGAAGTAATGTCCAAAAATCTTTCCTGTTAATTCTAGGAGAGGCTGACAAGTTGGCAAATGTCAATAAGGACAACGATGTATCATTCTAAGCTGGGTTTTTTCTCATTTCTGTATTGAGGGTATCCTTTACTCCGAAGCTATTGAAACAGATGATAACATCTCAGGGAGACGCCGACTGATGCATACTGGTAGGTTTCGGCATTCTGTGACCTCTGTCTATTGGAGTTGGGCCAAACATCTTAGGATCAATATAAGTTATTAGTAGCTCCATTAATCATGGCTCCAAGTTCTTTATATCCTCTGGGATTCCCTGTATCTTCAAGTTTTGCCTGCGTGACCTATATTCAGGGTCAGATAGTTTGGTATCCATTTTGTCTATTGTGTCACTCAGTTTAGTATTCTGTATCTGTAAATCTGTTAGTTTCTTGTATAACAGTGTAATTTCCTGTGCCTGTGACACTAGGGTATCCTGGAGGTGTAGAATTTCAACTTTATATTCCAGTCTTTTTTTTTCCAAACCCTTTTTAATTTTGATATATAAAGAATCCAGTGCTTGCGATAAAATCACTTGGGTTATTTCACCCGTGGACTCTATTGGATCAGATTCCAGAGATCTTTCCAAAGACGATTTGAGTGAGAGGTCAGACAGATTTGATTGGGTTTTGGGCGAATAAAATGAATTAATTGGTTGTGATTTATTTGATTTGTGTAGCCCTTTGTCACCCTTTTCGGGTTTGTCCCCTTTATCTCCCTTAGGAGCCATGGAAAGTTCTGATAAGAATTACATTTTGGCTTATACACAATACAGATCCAAAAACGGTGGAATACAAGGTACGCTCACTTTCTCTGCCTATATAGCAGAAAAAGTTCAGAAAACGCCCAAGCTTTTTTTTTTAAAAAAAAAAAAAGAAGATCTTCTGTCCCAATACTGAGTAATAATTTGTAATAGTTTGTTTCTTTATCAACACACAAATTGTATAGCAAAAAAGCATATCTGGTTCATCGTTGCTATCTCGGCAACTCCAGCATCGTCATGTCCAAATCTAGGTGTGCACACTGGAAAGCCGCCACCGTCACCCGGCTGGTGCCGACAACGCTGTTTGGTGAGGTGCTGCATTCCGCCAGACGCTCCTAAGTAGCAGGTTATTTCTGTTTGCCTCTGCGGATAACAGTCTATTGACTCGAGGTGTCCGTCGCTCCATGGGACAGCAGTCGTCATGATATGGGGTACCCCTCACAGGTTCTCCCGCTTATCACCTCGCAAACATTTCTATGTTATGAGCCTATCATTGGTGCTATGGTGAAGGTGCGTCATCACTGCCATGCACATCAGGTTAAGCAGCAGCAGAGGCATCGATGTTGGCATCTGCATCAGCAGCAGGGGCAACAATTATGTTGGCAGCAGCAGTAGGTCCTGGGGCAGTGTCCACCATGGAGACAGCAGCAGTTGTCCGTGGGGCTGTGATGACCTGTTCAACAGCAGCGAATGAGGCATCAGGACCAGGGGACAGTGAGGAGCGACCTGCGATGCGAATGGTTGGCCTTTGGTATTTACCTACCCAGTGATTACATTTAGCCTGTAAGTAGTCCCAGGCCTATACTGGTAAGCTGGTTGGGGGTGCAAGAATCAGCTGGTGGCATTCATGAATATATGTACAATATATGTACATGTAAATATATGTCATACTTCCAACATTAGTGGAAGTCACTCTGCATGGTGAATAAAATTCCATCTATAGCTATAACACCAATTTATACATATTTCTCACTCGAGGCTGTGCATACATTAGTAAAATGCTGTGGAATATGAGTAACATGTTCCAACATCAGTACCATCTATACATGTTCTAACAACGATACCATCTAATTATGTAACTGAGATTATGTAGATCTGCCAATTAAATCTAAGTATTACTATGCCTGATAGTCACTTTGCTATAATTAGCTTTCCAAAGTAGCCGAGTTGGAACAATTCTCCAATGCTGCTGAATGGGAGAATTTTTCCAACTCAGTTACTTTGGCCTGAAGTTTGACATTACCATCACAATTCCCTGCAATTCTGTCTTTATTGGGTAGACACTGGGTGTAACGGACCGTCACACCCAGCAAGTCTTTCCTGGACCCTTGCTCTTTGTACCCAAATAGACAGGACATCTAGCAGTTAGGTACAGCAAGATTGAACTACTCTTTTATTTGACAAACAACACATACTTTTAAAAGACATACAAATGACATTAGTATACAATGGGGGGAAGGAACTAAACATAGTCCTCCAACTAACTGGGGCTAGGAAAACATTAGACATTCAGACTGCAAACCAAATTACCATACAGTGAGTAGACACACAGTAAGAAACATAATGTACACAACATAATCAGTTTACCAGTTAATCCAGTTAAAACAGAACAATCGATGTTGGAGTAAACTATTGGAGTCACTGTCACATTATAAACCTTCAGAGTGGTCTACTCACAGAATTAAACTTTACACATAAACCAATACACTAACAGAATATAACTAACTAACAATATTAACGTATAGTGCTATGGCACATCCCTTACCCAGGTAGTCCATTCATTTGTGAGTTGGTTCGGTATATTCAATCTACCGAACACCCAGGCAGAAAGGCACGAACAAGCCTTTCTGCAGTGGAAAATGCAGGCTTTTACAATGGGGCCATAGTCCAGAGGCAGCAGGCGAGCAACCAGGCTTCTCCAGAACATAGTGGCGAGGTTGGTTCCGCCACATCGGGTATTGGGCATTTATCTGGAGTAGTTAGCAACAAAGTCTACTGTAACACAATTTCGGAATCTGAACATTGCCATTCGCAGAGATCCAAATTAAACAATACTTTTTCCAACCTTAACCAAACTCGTGCACACTACACTTTAACAAAAAGAATAACCAAAATAAAAGTAATAATAGTATTATACAGAAAAGCTGCATGCTTAGCAACATTTCATACAAATATATCATCATCTCAAACCCACTTCAGATACACATTAGATTATACATAAGCTTCTGGCACTGCAGAGGATAGAGGAGAAGCTTCTATACTTTTGCATAAAAATAGTATACAGTATGAAAGCAATGTGATTTCTCAGTGATAGATAAGTATTGCACTCACTTATCTATCACTGAGAAATCACATTGTTTGTATAATAAACTGACTCTATTTCGGTTTAGAATGCCAATAGCATGAATGGACGAATGGACGAATGAACGAATGATTTTCATTTATTAACCATTCGTTCATTCGGATTTTGTTAGTTAACATTTTCGTTATTCGTTTTTCGGACGAATGGACGAAAATGCTATTTTCGTCTGAAAATGCATTCGTCCGAAAACGAATGCACATGTCTATTGTATATTGTATCACACTAATAGTGTTTTGCATTTATATTTTTATCAAGGTTTACCTGATTAGTGCGCCTTCCTGATACCCTCCTGTTTTATCTGTACACTTTAGCACTTATGAGAGTGCAATAGTTGGACTGTGTTCAAGTTTATAGCAAGTACGGTATTATTGTTGTTAATTGCACAGTTTGTTCACAAACATCCTTTTTATTCATGTGATATAAAAATAGTTTAGCCTTCTCCAGTGAATTAAAAAAAATAGTATTTTTGCCTTCGTGGATAACTCAGTTTCACTGGACATCAGATCACAAATTTTACTTACGTCTTGTGGAGTTTTGAGCAAATCTGCAAATATTTCTCTTGACTTGGTTTTGCTATTGCAAAGCCTGTAATTTATCATACATGTCCAAAATGTTTACCTTATGCACCATTATACCAACAGGAATCTTTATAACATTGCATTCTAAATATATAGACATTAATCTGTACTTGGTCCCCCCCCCTCCCCCTTTACAGCTATAACAGCTATAAGAGCTATAACAGCTTCCACTCTTCTTCCACAAGGTTTTGGAGTGTTTCTGTGATAATTTTTGCCCCTTCATCCAGAAAGACATTTGTTAGTTCAAGCAATGATGTTGCATGAAAAGGCTTGGCTTTCAATCTTCGTTCCAGGTCATCCCAAGGGAGTGTTATGATTTCCCATCACTGAGCTCTTCAGAACAGCCAATTTTGTTCATCAAATGTTTGCTTGATTTTATACACCTGTGGCAATGGGTCTGATTGAAACACCTGAATTCAATAATAAAGCAACACATTTTTTACTGTTTTGCCTGTTCTATTCTCCAAATCTTCGATTTGGTCCTGCAGCAGGGCGATTGTTTCTTCATGGGTTTGCACTAGCGATATTGTTGTCATCTTCTATCTCAGACACTCTGGACTCAAGTAAGTTCATTCTTTGACTTTGCTCAGTAAGCGTACTTTCAGTAGATACTGAGAGTTTCTCCAGTTTGGCATCAAGCAAGGGCAACATTATGTTAGTTATACCCTGTGTCATCAGTGTGGCTGATTTCCAGAGAGTCTAAATTTACAGATATTTAGGTGTATGAGCTGATGAGAAAGTTTTACATAATATATAGATATGCAAAACACAGAGGATATATTCCACATATCTGATACAGGAAATGGGGCATTAACTTGACAAATAAGAAACACCAGAATCTAAAAACACAAAGTATGTTTTCAATGAATAGAAAGTAGTGATCAAATTCAAAATCTATTGTAAGTATGAACACAAATATGCAAACAAAACCTCTTGCTTCATTTCAAAGACTTCTAGATCACAACCGGATTTTTCTGACACAACAGATATTAACCTCTTCGCGACCGATGACGGTCTAGGACCGTCATGGGGAAAAACTCCCTTCGTGACCGATGACGGTCTAGGACCGTCATGCAGGTCTGATCGCTGTATGCACGCTGGCAAACCGCGATCGCGCTACCAACGACATGGCTAAGTGTCTCGATACCGAGACACTTCAGCCATGTCGGTTGAGGACCCCCCGGAAACATCCGGGCACTGTGACAGCCAATCACAGCGCCCGGATGTTCATAGCTGTAAAAGCAGTGGGGCAGAGAGAGACTAAATATAGGGTGTGAAGTCTCCCCCTGGTCCCCCCCAGTAACAACCAGCCCCCGAAAGGATTTTTTTAATAAAAAATAAAAAAAGTTTTTATTTTTTATTTTTATTTTTTCCTATTGTGCTAATCCTAACTCTTGGGTTAGGGTTAGAGTTCATCAAAACCCTAATCCTAGAGTTAGAATTAGGGTTTGTACTAACCCTAACCAAAGGGTTAAGGTTAGAGTTAAATAAAAATAAAAAAAATGTAAAAAAATAAAAAAATAAATAAATAAAAAAATTAAAAATAAGAATAATAAATTGTATACAAATAAGAAGTTATTCCGTAGAGGACCAATGACATGTTACGTCTGTCTGTGGTCCTCTAGGGATATTTTATAGTAGTATATAGGGGCCCGCAGCAGTGTTGAATTTAGCCGAATTGACCTAACTGTCGAATTCCACAGAACAGACTAATCAGACATTCAGTATTCATATCGGATACCTTTTTATTCTGCATAACATTATGCTATGAAGAAGAAAACTGATCCTAAATGAATAACGATCTGATCTGTGGAATTAGTCCATTCGGCACACATTTAGACACATTTCAAATAAAGTGGGTCTATTTCACAAAAATTTGAATTTAGAGGTCGACCCAGTAGACTCAATTTCAACAACAGTTCACTCAAATTCGACTCAATTTCGACTTTAGTTGTTATATTGTAATGCTATTAGCATAACATACAACTGCATAATAGCCGAATTGAATGAATTGACGGATGGACGATTTCCACAGCTCAGACAAACTACAAGTATAAGATTGTGGAATTGCTTTCAGTTTAAATTAAAAAATCTATATACTGTATGTCTGCCTGCATTTTTCAATTTTGTATAATGTATTACTAAGCATTTTGATATTTATGGATGTGAAATGTATAAACTTTTTTAATGTGTAATATATTTTAAAAAAAGTTTAAATTTCACATCCATAATCATCAAAATACTTAGTAATACAATCTGTGTTATATGTTAAATGCCTTCAATTCACTCTTCACATACTGATTGTGAAGTACAGAGAAAGACAGCAAGTGAAAGGAAAAAATAACAAACAATCCCATTTCCTGTTCTTTTTTTAAATTTAACATGCAACATATCAAATATTTTTTATACACTTTTATTAATATTATTTTAATCACACTTTGGGTTTACATCTACACCACTAAAATTTTACGTCCCATGTTTCTATCTGTTTGATTTCTACAAATTGATGTCCATAAGCTTCTATATCTGAATTCCCCAACCACTTAGAGACAAATTTCGACAGCTCAATAAGGGATGAAATAAGGGATGAAATTCAGATGATTTCGACTACTTCTCCAATCTTATTCTATTAAAGTGAGGCCATGTTCGTCCATTGCTGCATTCATTTCATTATACAATTAGTATGAATGAACATTTCACCTATGTTATTAGGATAATAGGTGGGGAAGGGTGGGGAATTCGAATGAAAGAGAAGCATTTCAAAATCTCAAAAGCATATAGGGGATGAAATTCGAATGAAATTCGAATTAAAATTTTCAACCAAATTTTTCCAATAGGTGAATTATTTTCCATTCGTATGAATGAATATAAGGAAATGAAAATAATGAATGAATGCAGCAACGGACAAAATTTGTTTTGGACGAAAAAAATAAAACTTTTGTTTTTTCCCATCTCTGGTAACTATTGAATTATCTGCAACACAACAAACAATTAAGTGGTAATCTCTGTTTTATTTTACTTTGAAAGTAAAATCATTTTATTTTGTAAACTTCATAGCACCACCTAGAGGTTCCTATAAGCAACAGTACTCTTTGGGGTTTGTTCATGTAGCACAGAATTTTGAAGAAGAATTTGGGTATCTGAACTGACCTTCAATTTGAGTCCATTTGGTGATTCAAATTGCTCTTTAAACCGATTAATTCATGTATATATATATATGTCTATACAACCCTTGCCACCTGTGGTCATAATGTTATGACTGATCGGTGTATATAGTAGACAGCTGAAATCTGTTGTGCTATTTAAAGAACCAAAGAAAACTGGACTTCTTGAGACTGTGAATAATTATTTCTAACCTTGTCAACGTCTTGACTATATTTCCCATTCATTTTGAAAATTATTTGATGCATGTATGCAACAAAGACATTTCTAAATTATCCCAAACTTTTGAAAGGTAGTGGATATATTGAATTTTGAAGGTCTTGATGAGACAGAGGCTACTGCTTTTCATTTTATTGGTGGGGTTTATCATTAATACCAGTTTTCTAGATAAATATATTACCAAGGGTATGATCACATTTCTAATCTACAGATTTATTGCATCGTTAAGAAAATTGTAAATAGTTTATATGATTCTTAAGTCATTTTGTTCTGTATTCGCTTGCAAGCAGTATTTCTTTGGAATTGGAGAATTTAACATTTGATAAAAAAAAAAAAAGCAAAGTATGCCACCTACTGGATTGTAATATTAACTACAAGTGAAATTTTTCAGGGTGCACAAAATCTTCTAGAATTATCTTAATAGATTTGAGCAATTCCGTGGTGCAACATCACACATGATAATAGACTCTTGCTTTCAGCATGTGGAAATAACATTGAAAATAAAATCAATATGGTGCAGTAACTTAGTAACATAGTAATTTAGGTTGAAAAAAGACACAAGTCCATCAAGTTCAACCCTTCTACCTATCATTCCAGCTTTTGATCCAAAAGAAGGCAAAACCACCCTAAGGAAGCTATGTCGAATTTTGCCTCCTAGGGGGAAAAATTCCTTCTTGGCTCCAAAGGGCAATCAGATTTCTCCTTGGATCAATAAGCTCTATTGGATCAATAAGCTCATTAAGCTCAGTGGGTTGCAACATCTGTGGGGTAAATGAATAAAGTTGAGAAGACCTCAAGGAAGTCGACTTTGGAGGTCGACTTGACTTTAGACTAAGTCAAATTCTACTTTTCAACTCAACATCCTCGATGTATTCACTAAAGAAGACATTTTATTCGAGCAGACCCCAGCTCGAGACTCCTCGTAAAAGTCAAAGGAGACCTTTCAACTTGCCATCAAATTCCACAGAAAGCATAAAAACTCCATCTCCTCTGGGATTTTTAAAGTCAAATTTAACCTCCGATTATGAAGTTACATTTGACTTTCAAAACAAACAGAGGAGGTTGAATTTGATTTAGAAAACCAAAGCACCTCAATGACTGGTGAATACACTTCACTGTCCAATTTTTTTTTTTTTTTGTAAATTCTTTATTTTTCAAATTTGTAATTATTTATAAAAAAATTATAAATATAAGAAATTATAATACAAAATAAGTAACGCAGGGTCAAAATATAAACAGGTTACTATAAATTAAGAGACTATATTATAAAAATCCTATAATAACGATACAACAAATTGTTGTTCTATGCTAGAACCAAGTTTGAATATATCCATCATGACACTGATCAAGATGAAAGGCGATTGATCTTGATCTGTCGTATCAATGATATAACCTATACACTGGTGAATCTTTACGTTTCTTCTGACTGTTCTGTGAGATTTTTGAACTCCTAAGTTGAAGCAATAGAAAGGATTTCTCGGGGTCAATTGGTTATTGCAGGAGATTTAAACTGCATAGGCGATTTTGATAAAGATAGAAAGTCCCCTAAAAACTGGAAATATGACCCTAGGTTAATATCTAAGTTACACTATGTGTCTGCCTCCCTTTCTAGACATGGCCTTTATGACGTTTGGAGGGTGCAACACCCCGAGGAGAGAGATGTACACCATTCCTATTCCTGCATCGATTACTTTCTTATGATGGGTCCCGCCCTGGAAAGATGTGTCAGCTCCATAATAGGAAACATCACTTGGTCAGATCATGCCCCAGTTTTTATTGCAATAAAGGATACTCCCCAATATAAAACACGCACTAATTGGAAACTGAATGAACACATTTTAAAGACTAAATACAATGGAATAAAAAGAACAATATACTTTAGTTTTAATGACAATAAGGAGGTTTCAGATCTGACCTTATGGTGCACTTTGAAAAGTGTCTTGAGAGGATATTTAATACAAAAAGGTTCTGCTCAGGAAGACTAGGGGGCAGGGCCTATCTGAACTAGATGTCCAATTAGCAATTCTCGAAAGGAAAAACAAACAAGGACCTCTACAGAATCTGAGAGAGAATTGAAGAGTGTGCAAGAGAATATTGTACTTAAGTTAAAATAAATGTTGAATCAGATACTATCGCGACAGGAATGGGTGGTACTATAGCAATAATAGAGTACCACCTAAACCATTCCGGACCCTGATGGTTTTTCAGCACTGTTTTATCAGATTCTAGACCGGTTGTATCCCCAATACTAGATAGAGCATTTAATTCTGTGGCTAATCTTGATGGGTTTCCCAGGGAAGGACCCAACGCAGGTTAGTAATTACAGACCTATTTCTCTAATAAATATTGATATTAAGATCTATTCAAAGATACTGGCAACCAGATTAACTCAAGTATTGCAAGATCTGATTCATCTAGCGGGTTTTATGCTAGGCAGATCAGGCGAGGATAACACCCGTAGAGTCTTTAATATCATTGAAGAATTACATCTTAAAAAACTCCCTCTGTTCTTTTATGGCCTTAGATGCCAAAAAGGCATTTGATAGAGTCAATTGGAAATTCCTGGAAGAGACTCTGTGGGTGTTTGGTATAACTGGTCTGTTCTACTCTCTGACTATGGTCTTATTTCAACCCAAGAGCAAAAATCAGAGGTCCTTCCCTGGACTCCGAATTTTTTCACTGTCACCTGAGAGGGGTGTCCGTTGGTCTCCTTGCTGTATGAACTGGCAATGGAATCATTTGCAGCATGCTTAAAAAAAGTATTGGACAACAGGAGCATATACTGTAGTTATGCTTTATGCTGACGATGTCGGAGTTTTCTAACCCTGCCCTGTTAAAAGGAATCAAGATATTTGGATCCCTTTCAAATTATAAACTAAATCTATCAAAAACGCAACTCATGTCGTTTTATATGCCACAAGCACAGCTTTCAGCCATTGAGGAGCTGGGGCTCTCAGTAAAACAACAAGCGCCATCCCATTTCGGAATAAAGATTTGTTCCAATGTTGACAAAATAGTTTTACTGAACTATCATATCCTTCTCGCAGACATTAATATGTTATTAGCCAATTGGAAAAAACTTGAGATATCTTGGATGGGACGTAAAAATATCTTAAAGGCATATATTGTTCAAAGATCTTGTATCTTCTCTGAACTACCCCTGCAGGTATCTAAGAATACCCTTAAATAATTGGATTTATTATTTTCTAGATTTGTATGGTCAGCTAGAAAGTTGCGGATCTCCAAGGAGACCCTTAAAAAGGGTACAGACCATGACGGACTGGGCTACCCAGATTTAGAAAAACTTCATGATGCCTGCCAGATATTCCATCTACTGGCTTTTGAAACGAGGTAGCAATCTAGGATGGTGTCAGATTGAGAAGAATTACTGCAGAAACATAGAACCCACTTTGCTCCCTTGGCTGTCTTCTGGCCAGTTCAGGAAACTAGGAATTAAAGGGTTTTTAGTTTGCCGCCCCTGTGCTTCTACCAGCAATCTATATGTGGATTAGATTAAGTTGCCCGGTTGATTAACTTATTGTGTATATGTCTGATTTTGCTTGATATATTGATAACGTAGGACTAATTTTGTAGGTCCTCATTGTTGTATTGACTATTTTGCAAATGGCCTGAATGTATTTTTTTTTATTGTTATGGTTGTTATTTGATGCTTATAGAAATTGCTTTTTTTTAATTCCCATTTTTTATGTACTCTACAATAAATGCTGTTTAAAAAGTAAAACAGAGATGGTGTACGAATATTAATATTGAGCCCAAAAAATGGCCACAGTGATTAATTTAAAATAGCAGTGCAATTTACAGAATGTTAGTAAAAAATCTGTTTAGCAATTAGACACAATATTTTGATAGCCAGTGACTCCCAAAAGTTCCCAGCATGTGTGCACACACATAAGTGCATCATCCAACATAGGATCTATATGGTGCTGAAATGAGCATGGTATATATTTATTTATAACATATACAGTGAGGGAAAAAAGTATTTGATCCCCTGCTGATTTTGAACGTTTGCTCACTGACAAAGAAATGATCAGTCTATAATGGTAATGGTAGGTGTATTTTAACAGTGAGAGGCAGAATAACAAAAGAAATTACATATTAACGCATGCCAAAAAAGTTATAAATTGATTTGCATGTCAATGAGTGAAAAAAGTATTTGATCCTCTAACAATCAGCTCACACCTGTGAACTACTCCAAAGCTCAGAAACACAGCATTGCAAAGAGGCCGGCACTTAGATTCCAGAGGTAAGTGGTAAAAAATAGATTGTCTTTTTATTCTCGGTCCTTAGACCATTAAAAACAAATAACATAAAAATGAGTGACCCATAAAGACATCCTCAGCAAGCAAAACAGAGAGACAGAAAGTGAAAGACCAGTGGGTACACTGAGGAAACGCTTAAGGCGTTTCACACATACGTGTGTTGTCAAAAACTGTCTACCCAGTGTGAAAACCACAAACCCTTATCTATACACAACAACTGAACAATTAAGAACACTCATGTGGGTTCTGATCCACACACCAGAACTACCAAGGCACAAATTGCCAAGATAGATAGCAGACACTAGGGGGCAGAAAAGGGCAAGATATAAATCAGCAAAATGAAAAAACATGTCATTATTGATGCAAATATATAAATATTTTTAAATTGATGAATGAATGGTTTGTAATTGTTGTAATAAGGAAATGAAGTAATAATGATACACAGTGCTGCATGTATGAAGAGACTTAAAACACAAGCTTCTATACATATAGGTAAAGTACTCTCAAAAATTCAGAAAACAAGAAACACCCTTTGCGAGTGTCTAAGTGGAGTATCCAATAGATTTTTTGCTGGCTTAAACGCGTTCTGAACAACATCTGAATGATTCAGAGAAGAACTGGGTGAAAGTGTTGTGGTCAGATGAGAACAAAATCGAGCTCTTTGGCATCAACTTAACTTGCCGTGTTTGGAGGAGGAGGAGGAATGCTGCCTATGACCCCAAGAACACCATCCACACCATCAAACATGGAGGTGGAAACATAATGCTTTGGGGATGGTTTTCTGCTAAGGAGGCAGGACAACTGCACTGCATCAAAGGGACGATGGACGGGGCCATGTACCGTCAAATCTTGGATGAGAACCTCCTTCCCTCAGCCAGGGCATTGAAAATGGGTTGTGGATGGGGATTACAGCATGACTGACCCAAAACACACAGCCAAGGCAACCAAGGAGTGGCTCAAGAAGAAGCACATTAAAGTCCTGTCTCCAGACCTTAATCCCATAGAAAATCTGTGGAGGAAGCTGGAGGTTCGAGTTGTCAAACATCAGCCTCGAAACCTTAATAACTTCTCCCTCCTGAGATGTGTGCAAACATGGTGGCCAACTACAAGAAACGTCTGACCTCTGTGATTGCCAATAAGGGTTTTGCCACCAAGTACAAATTTGAAGGGGTCAAATACTTATTTCACTCATTGACATGAAAATCAATTTATAACTTTTTTGACATGCGTTTTCCTGGATTTGATCATTTCTTTGTCACTGGGCAAACATTGAAAATCAACAGGGGATCAAATACTTTCCCCCTCACTGTATCTGCTCCCACCTATGTAAGATATATATGGGGCTGAAATGAGCATGGGATATTTATAACATAAAAGTACTTCCACTTATGGAGGATCTACATAGGGCTGATATGAATACAACACATATATAACATATAAGTGCTTCCTTCTATGTAAGATCTGTATGGGGCTAACATGAGCACAATATATATATAAAAACATAAATGTGCTTCCTCCTATGTAGTGTCTATATGGGATGACTGATGACTGAGCACAGTGTATATATAACATAAAATGGCTTATTGTATAATTAATTTTACACACAGATCACTATACACAGTCACTTAGCCTGGGAAACATATTTGAAGGGCTAGGCTTGACTAAATAGCAGTTCTTCACATGCTCCTCCAGACCCATTACTGTTCTTTGTCCCTTCAATTAATCATCCATAATATCTTTAACATGAGATTTTCTGTCTTGAGGAAGCGAGCAGGGTGCTACCAGGTAGAATTCCCCATCTATCACCAAGCTTACAGGCATACATTAGTAGGGGTTGGCACTAGTATAGCACATGGTAGACATTTTACTTGACTTTATGAATGTAATGATGTTCTCCGGACCTTCGTAGACTTTGCTATGGACACTGGTGTTTTTGTATGGACACTTTGCCTTTTCCTGTAAATGAAAGTTAATAGTAAAGAAGATGAGGATTGCAGATCCCGCTATACTGTAAGTACAAAGAACTGCTTCTCTCTGGATATTCCTACACATAAGTATTACATTTTCTGCGTCACTAAAAATTCCTGCCATTTTTCAGTCTTTCATTTCTATCATAAGAATCCACTGCAGTGGGTATACACGGCAGGAAATCATTTCATAGAAATAATATTAAGTCATTCATACCTTCCTGAGCTGCATCATTTACCATGGAGTATGACAGGTGGTAATAGCAAAAGCAGCCAGAGGTCTAACAGAGATCTCCCGAGGCACCAATCCTTTTCAAAACCATGACTGCTTCAACATTCAGATGATAAACAAGTTTATGGAGATTCAGCCTTACTATTTGCCAGGATGGACTATATCATGTTCTAAAATTAACTAAGACACTTATGTGACGATACCGAACCCTAGAGAAGCATCTCCCCTAGGTGTGTCGTCCTGAAGGGGAACGTTGCTGAGACCAGGGTCAAGTCAGTGACTATATCTCCCCCAGGATGCTAGTCTCAGTAGGGGATCTTTGCCAAGTGAGGCTGAAGATGGTAACCAGGGCAGTCACAGAGTCCTCTACCCACTGGAGAAGGAGGTATTGACCCCTCTGCCTCCAAGTGCAGCCTTAAGCTCAATGCTGACAGATCAGAAAACTCTACCGCAGAAATGGACGCACACCAGTATAGGAGTGGAACAGGAATGAACATTTATTTGAAAACAGCACAGATGTTTAACAAATATGACATTACTCATTTAAAACAGGCAGTTAGATACAGTAAGATATAACATAATCATGACTTTAAATACAGACACTTAATGAACACAACATAACAGAAGGACATACAATGGGGAAATCCTGCCTCACACCTTTCAGGATACAAAGGTGTCAAGTTCAGATACATACAGAGTACACTCAGATACAAAAGGACACTGAATGACTTACAGAAAGACAATGGGGCATGTGACATAATGACAAGAATATGTTTAACACATATTAACCAGGAACTGTATATTTAACATATGGCAACAGTAACATAGTAACTTTGTATAACACCTCCTGAGAGACTGGAGTATGAGGATAGGAGACAATCTCAACCTGCCGAACACAATGGCTTACTTGACATCTTGAGTGAACTAATCGTGGGCACCCTGTGTTAGAAGTCCAGCTGTACAGAAGACACGGAGCGGCTGGAAGTCCCAAAGTGTGTACCCCCCTAACAATCACATGCACACACAGGGTCCATAGTCTATTGGGAGGCAGCGGGACATTACTTCTCTCCAAGAACCCCAGTGATGGAGGGTTCCGTCACAACTCGTACTATTAGATATATTACAGTGCTATGTAAGAACAGTGATGGATAGACTGAATATGTCACTGTTATTTTATTCCAGGTCATTTACGGCCATAAACTACAATATAAAAATATGAGTCATGCCATTGAATACAGCACACTGTCTTTTTAGGAATTGCACAGTTGTGGAAACATTTGATTAGACGAATGTATTATTTATTGTCCTAAATATTTACACATCCGGTAATTTTCTTTCTTTCTTTTTTACCAAGTGGTTTCTTTTCTTGTCTTTCTTGATGACTGACCTGATTTTAGTTGAAACTTTAAACAAAATATACACATTGAGAGCAAAGGTATTATTATCACCATGTGTATCCAGTGCTAGTAGGGTGGCCCCATCTCCAGTCTATTCAGGGGCACGTATGATACATGTGTATTCCCAGACTGTCATTAGTAAGATGCAAATCAATCTCCACTGTTCATTTTAGCTTATGCAACGCTTAAGCATTCATTGTTCATAAACACTCCTGAGTAAAATGGGTGTGGTGAACCATGAAGAGAGAGACTTTCCCACAAGCTTACTATCTAAAGGGAGTAGGGGGGGAGATTAAACACAGGGTACCAGGGAGAGATAGCTGATAGTGAAGATGAGAAATTAGTCATAACATCAATGACTGAAGAGAGTATATGCTCAGGGTTGGAGCAGTAAGTTCAGTAAGTAGGCAGTCACTAGCGTTAGAGACACATAAATACATACTTAATAGGAGCTGTTAAAGACTGTTTCATAATGCAACAAGTTTGTTATAAATGTCTTGATTACACCTAGAGGAATCAGAGGTGGATTCCTGTTTCAAGTACTGGAAAGCACAAGAGCTGCAAAAACTAGGGTGAGCTGCTGTGCACAATTGTTTAGTTTCCTCTGCAAATACTCAAGACCAGGAGTAGACACCACCAAGGGGGTGGGCAGGGATTTTCACTGTTCACCCTAATGCCACACAAAGGATGTTTTTTGTAGGTATTTTCATTTTTATTGAATCATCCAACGCTACCTGGCCAGTGTATCTAAATTTTTAGTGGTCTGCGGCACTTGGGTCATTTGTTTAATTTACTAATTCGGGCCAAAGGTATATTATTGGCTTGTGGCCCCATAGTGTCAATTATATTTATTTTATATATAGGGGTGCCATTATGAAATTTATAATTTATAATTTATTTAGGGGGCCAATGATTATTAATTTATTATAATTGTATGGGGCAATAACTATTTATTTTTACCGGTTCCAGTTGCACTTGGACAGCCATGGCCCCAAGGGGGGTATGATGTTTATTGATTAAGAATTCAGGGGAATTTGAGCAGCACCTGCGCCCAGTATTATTGTGGGGTATTAATATCCTGTGACCTCCCCATAATGTTTTATTTTTCCAGATAGGTTAACCCTTTCAGTGCTGTGGGGAGAACTGTTTATTTCAGTACAGTTTTTTCAGTACTGTTTTGTTACCAAGTGCAGTTATGCACTCACTTTTCAAACGGTGCTCAGTGTCGGACTCCACTGGTTCCCAGAAAAAAAGATTTATTACACAGCACTCAGTTAGGAGGGGTATTGATTATCACCAAAGTGGCATGGCAACATTTTTTAACCCTGCATGACCATGACCATGGCTTCACAAAGACCCGGCAGGGTTGGAATGGAGAGGTGCGTGATAAATCGTTATTTACCAGAGGCATTGTATATTTAATATAGTCTTTTTTTTAACAGTTGCGTCCATTTATTTGTTGGGTACGGTTATTTATTTTTGTGCATTTGGTAATGGTGTCAGAGGTGGGCTTTGAATCATGAATGCCTTTTATTTTACCACTAATGCTTATTTGTTTTATCAACAAGGACCACTGAATATACCCCAGTGTGTTCCAACTGTTATATCTACTTTTAGCTAATGTCAGCTAAATAATATGCTCTATGCAGGATAAAATTGGAGTTAATGAAGGTTTGCTCATCCAAACATCAAGCATAGGCATCTCACTTTATTCACACTGCTGCACACGATTAAAGTAACAGCTCTATTACTAACAGATTCAAATGAACTTACTTTGCCTGAGAGTGTATACAGATGTATCAAGGTTATGCAGGATCAAAAGAGTACTTTGTTGAACTCATATCTATCAAGAATAAATTCGCTCTTAATATTAAACATATTGTCGATTTGTTTAAACGCAGCACAAATCTATAATCTATGAAGCAGTGCTTATTGCTCATTTAATAATGTTGTACATCAACATAAGGCCACTAGTGATGTTATTTACTGAGTAGGTGATAATTACTAAAATAACCACTAGATGGAGCTATCAGCATGTGCAAGCTTTATAATATTGGAAGACTACTTCAGCAGAATTCAAACTTTAAAAGGACAATACCACCAATATAAGCACTAATTAGATTCAATGTGTATCTAAAGTAAAAACATACATATAATAAATGTCTAGATGTATTTTTGTGTGTTTTCTTTAATATATTTCAGTAAAAAAAGGAAAAGAAAGTTATGTGTTTATTCCCTGGAACCATTTTGTGGATTTTGCTGAGGGGCAAACCCTACTTGTGATGTCACAGTATACACCCCCTGCTCCCTTACTGACTCCTCATTATCACTGGATCAGTACTGGTTGGTTGCAGTATATATATTTTCTTTTTCCTGTTTTAAAAAACAGATTGTATAGCCTTCTAAAATTAAGTGACAGGACGCAACAAAATGTTTTCTACTATTTGATTTTATAAAACACACAAGTCCATTGCTGTTCCCCAGTCACTTCTACCTCTATCAGTGCCTTCCCGTACACAGCTGCACATTTGTATGAATACTAACTGTATATTCAATCAAAACAGCAATCGATATTTTAGCTTTTGATATAAATATTATTGTAAATAAAAGAAAAGTAAATCCTTTTTACATATAATTATATTTACATTATTTTTTGTAGCAGACAGCTCCAAAAAATATACCACTTTAAAAACAACCTATAAGGTGGATACCTGGGCCCAAAAATAACAGACGATTAACACCAGACTGCATTGTATAGAAAGAAAGAACAAACATAATCAATTTGTTGTATTTTTTAGGTGGACAAATTATGTAAAGTTTTATTACTTTTCTAGCTTGCCATCATTTTAGATATATATATATATATATATATATATATATATATATGCACAGACATTTGGACACCTATGTCACCAAACAATATTTAATGACTTTCCCCATTAAAGATTGCATCCAAATAATTGTTTTTACAAATCAACAGGAAAATATAGCAACTAAGGCCAGACTTTGAAAACATTGTTTGCTTGAATATTAGGCGACCCTGAGGGGTGGAGTTGCGCTGAGCAGTATGACTTCTGGAGATGCACAGAGCAGTATGACTTCTGGAGATGCGCAGAGCAGTAGGACTTCTGGAGATGCGCTGAGCAGTAGGACTTCTGGAGATGCGCAGAGCAGTAGGACTTCTGGAGATGCACAGAGCAGTATGACTTCTGGAGATGTGCAGAGCAGTAGGACTTCTGGAGATGCGCAGAGCAGTATGACTTCTGGAGATGCGAAGAGCAGTAGGACTTCTGGAGATGCGCAGAGCAGTATGACTTCTGGAAATGCTCAGAGCAGTAGGACTTCTGGAGATGCACAGAGCAGTAGGACTTCTGGACATGCGCAGAGCAGTAGGACTTCTGGAGATGCGCAGAGCAGTATGACTTCTAGAGATGCACAGATCAGTAGGACTTCTGGAGATGCACAGAGCAGTATGACTTCTGGAGATGCGCAGAGCAGTATGACTTCTGGATATGCACAGAGCAGTATAACTTCTGGATATGCACAGAGCAGTATGACTTCTGGAGATGCACAGAGCAGTAAGACTTCTGGAGATGCACAGAGCAGTAAGACTTCTGGAGATGCGCAGAGCAGTATGACTTCTGGAGATGCACAGAGCAGTAGGACTTCTGGAGCTGCTCACAGCAGTATGACTTCTGGAGCTGCTCAGAGCAGTAGGACTTCTGGAGCTGCTCAGAGCAGTAGGACTTCTGGAGATGCTCAGAGCAGTAGGACTTCTGGAGATGCTCAGAGCAGTAGGACTTCTGGAGATGCACAGAGCAGTAGGACTTCTGGAGATGCGCAGAGCAGTAGGACTTCTGGAGATGCGCAGAGCAGTAGGACTTCTGGAGATGCGCAGAGCAGTATGAGGCCATGTGTCTATCCCTCTACAAATGCCTTGTTAGATCCAGGTCCTGCAGTGTTGCTCTTTGCCTGTTTATCATACCTCTCTTTTAAGGCCATATATTCTTAAACAAGCTTTATATTAAAACAAATACAACAAATAACATTCAGGAGCCTGGCAGAAAATTGTATCTGCAACCTTTTTTATTATATTTATTTGCAATGCAGACAAGTAAAATGTGTATAAACACACCAGATTACTCAATACTGTACATTGGTAAACCTGTGGTTAACAGACTAAAATGTGGTTTTCCAGTGTAGAATTCACACACTATCTCACCTACCTCTGCAGAATGCTCAACAACAATCCACCCCACAGCAGCACCTGTTCATCTCAGTTTAAGGGTGCTGCAGGGGCCGTCTCCCCCCCAGAGGTAGGTGAGAGGGGATTACATGAGCATAGATAAGCATTTTCTACCAGCAACACACCATGTCATAAAATAAAACCAGAAATACATGAGTTCTACAGATATGGTAAATTCACACACTGCACATCACTGTGAGTTTTATTTCTACGGGCACTCGTGATACACTCACACACTGCACATCACTGTGAGTTTTATTTCTACGGGCATACGTGAGACACTCACACACTGCACATCACTGTGAGTTTTATTTCTACGGGCATTCGTGATACACTCACACACTGCACATTACTGTGAGTTTTATTTCTACGGGCATTCGTGATACACTCACACACTGCACATCACTGTGAGTTTTATTTCTACGGGCATACGTGAGACACTCACACACTGCACATCACTGTGAGTTTTATTTCTACGGGCATTCATGATACACTCACACACTGCACATCACTGTGAGTTTTATTTCTACGGGCATACGTGATACACTCACACACTGCACATCACTGTGAGTTTTATTTCTACGGGCATTCGTGATACACTCACACACTGCACATCACTGTGAGTTTTATTTCTACGGGCATACGTGAGACACTCACACACTGCACATCACTGTGAGTTTTATTTCTACGGGCATACGTGAGACACTCACACACTGCACATCACTGTGAGTTTTATTTCTACGGGCATTCGTGATACACTCATACACTGCACATCACTGTGAGTTTTATTTCTACGGGCATTCGTGATACACTCACACACTGCACATTACTGTGAGTTTTATTTCTGTGGGCATTCGTGATACACTCACACACTGCACATTACTGTGAGTTTTATTTCTGTGGGCATTCGTGATACACTCACACACTGCACATTACTGTGAGTTTTTATTTCATTCGTGATACACTCACACAGTTTTATTGTTGTGGGTCTTGGTGAAACAAGCACTGTACATTACTGTGTTTTACTGCCAGGGTATAACTTCATATGAACTTCATATACAAAGATTATACCTATTCTGCTGCTCCAGATTGCCTTCAGTAAGGCAATTATACAGAAGCATATGCAAAAATCTTTGTATATGAAGGAATCTGGAGCAGCAGCATAGGTATAATCAGATTGCTTCAGCACCCAGACTTACCTCAGAACTTAGATTGCACTTACATGACTTTCCCCTCAGGATTTACCTCAGCTATTAGATTGCACTCACAGGACTTGCCCCCATGACTTACCCCAGGTATTAGATTGCACTCACAGGAATTTCCAAGGATAGGAGCCAAGGATAAGGTCCAACATCGTTTTGGTGTGACAAAACATTCTGCATCCAACTGCTGCCGAATTCTTAAACCGTTCACGGCAATCAAAAACTTGCCGCATCCCGCAGCCCCCTGGCATGCAACCTATCACGATCACAGAAGGCCAGTTCAGCCCAAATTCTGCAGGGCGTTAACATGGGGGGCCGGCAAGGAATAACCTAAGGGGCAATTGCACAGCTTTTTCTTTAGCCACGCCTATGGTGTACTATGATGCACTCACACACTGTAGATTACTGTGAGTTTTATTTCTTAGATACAATCACACACTACACATGACTTTCATTGGGAAGGGGAAGCTGCAAGAGCCAGAGAGGGCATACAGGCTGGGGGCAAGGAGGGCACAGTGGCTGGGGGCAGCAGAGAAAGGCGCAGAGGCTGGGGCAGCAGAGATGGGTACAGAGAGGCTGGTGGCAGCAGAGATGGATACAGAGAGGCTGGTGGAAGCAGAGATGGATACAGACAGTCTGGCGGCAGCAGAGATGGATACAGAGAGGCTGGCGGCAGCAGAGATGGAAACAGAGAGGCTGGTGGCAGCAGAGAAAGGCGCAGAGGGTGGGGCAGCAGAGATGGGTACAGAGAGGCTGGTGGCAGCAGAGATGGATACAGAGAGGCTGGTGGCAGCAGAGATGGATACAGACAGTCTGGCGGCAGCAGAGATGGATACAGAGAGGCTGGTGGCAGCAGAGATGGATACAGACAGGCTGGTGGGAGCAAATATGGATACAGACAGGCTGGCGGCAGCAGAGATGGACACAGAGAGGCTGGCGCAGCAGAGATGGATACAGAAGGGCAGGTGGCAGCAGAGATTGATACAGACAGGCTGGTGGCAGCAGAGATGGATACAGACAGGCTGGTGGCAGCAGAGATGGATACAGACAGGCTGGTGGCAGCAGAGATGGATACAGACAGGCTGGCGGCAGCAGAGATGGGTACAGAGAGGCTGGTGGCAGCAGAGATGGATAGAGAGAGGCTGGTGGCAGCAGAGATGTATACAGAGAGGCTGGCGGCAGCAGAGATGGGTACAGAGAGGCTGGTGGCAGCAGAGATGGATACAGACAGTCTGGCGGCAGCAGAGATGGATACAGAGAGGCTGGTGGCAGCAGAGATGGATACAGACAGGCTGGTGGGAGCAAATATGGATACAGACAGGCTGGCGGCAGCAGAGATGGACACAGAGAGGCTGGCGCAGCAGAGATGGATACAGAAGGGCAGGTGGCAGCAGAGATTGATACAGACAGGCTGGTGGCAGCAGAGATGGATACAGACAGGCTGGTGGCAGCAGAGATGGATACAGACAGGCTGGTGGCAGCAGAGATGGATACAGACAGGCTGGCGGCAGCAGAGATGGGTACAGAGAGGCTGGTGGCAGCAGAGATGGATAGAGAGAGGCTGGTGGCAGCAGAGATGTATACAGAGAGGCTGGCGGCAGCAGAGATGGGTACAGAGAGGCTGGTGGCAGCAGAGATGGATACAGAGAGGCTGGCGGCAGCAGAGATGGATACAGACAGCATGGCGGCAGCAAAGATGGATACAGAAGGGCTGGTGGCAACAGAGGTGCAAAACTGGTACTTATTTATTTTAATCACAAAAAAAAATATACCAACTTAGGCCAGATCCGTTTGAATATATGGTGACCCTTATTGAGTATAAGTGCTTGGAGGTAATGTCACCCGGAATTCTCTGACATCTGGAGATACACAGAGCGAGATATCTGGAGATACACAGAGCGGTCTGAGGCCATGTCTGACTGCAGGCTGAGTGCAGACATCCAGCTGCCTTGTCCCTGCATCTCTGCAGAGAACCCACCTCTTTCCCTTGTTATAGGACCTCTTCTGAGGGCATGTGCGATGAAACAAAACCTCGACTTATATTTAAGTAAATATGGCAACAATTTTAGGAACCAAACAAAGCAATTTATGTGTACATTTTTATGTACACTGCAGAAAATTGAAATTAGTAACATGTGAATTATTTAAATTCAGATTCATCAAAGTAGGAAAGTTAGAATACATCTTTAAGAAGCTCAAGTCCATTAAACATGTTTGAGCTAACACTCTGCAGTTAAAACCTGCCATCTTTACTGACCTTTCTTCCTATGCCCACCTCCCAGATTATTCTCTCTTGGTGTCCCCTTACCTTCTGTTATCTCAATCTCCCAACAGACTGTCAAGTTGTGAAAGCAAGACTGATACTGATAATTCTGTATGCACGTATACATATAATATCATTTTACATCCACAGGATTGTTACCTTATCATATTGTACAGCACTGCAGAGTTTGCTGGCGCTTTATAAATGATACATAAAAATAATAATAATTTGGGTGATCATATGCCCACTGTAGCCTCATCTGACTCCTGGGAGTGCAAGTTCTAGGGTTGTCACCCAGCCGGTAGTTTACTGGCAGACCAGTAAATAATTGGTTTACTGCCAATGTTACATCTTTAGAGGCAATAGCATGGCCAGTATTTTTCGGAATAAATGGTGGTAACCGCAAGTGGAGCCCAGCACAGTCCTCTGCTGCTGTGGCAACATTACTGCTTTCAGAGATACCCTATAACTCACCCCTGTTTTAAAGAATGATTATTTCAGTGCTTGTCTATTAGAATGAAGTCCAGTCATTCTCCTCTAACCTCTCACATTAACAAGGTGTTCCCCCCATAGAACTACCGGTTTTATTATTTTTGTACAATTATATATCAACTCTAAAAACCGTAGCGTGTGAAGATCCTTTTTTAATCTTTTATCATTTATTTTAATTTTTAAAGCTTTACTTATATTAATTTAAAATATTATGTGTGGTAAGGATACGTCTAAACAGACACTAGCTGACGGAATTCGAAGACATGCTTGGTCAGCGGAACTCATTTTTAAAAATGGCCTTCTTAAAGGAAACACTTTTATTTTTTTTTATCACAGTGTGCCTCTCTCTATAAAACAATAATAGTCAGTGAAAAGATATGCACAAAGAGGCAATATGAATTTAGAAAACTATATTATAATTATTAGGTTTGACTATGAGAAAGAAAACAATTGGTTTTGATGAAGGTCTGTGGGAGTGCAGTCTCATATTCTTTCAGCTGCTCCTAAACAAACCCGAATAGTACACATTAGGCCAGTGACCATTTCTCGCTTTCACTTCAGTGACCCTACCATTTTAGGCCTTTGAAATGTAATCCAAGCTAATTTGCAGTCAAGGATTAATGTTTTTAAAGACATGCTAAGTTTTTTTTTTTCTTCCTTTAATTCTATACTAATTGCTTAGCGTTTACTTTTTTTGTGAGATTTTCACTATGTCATTGAGACTATTGATTGTTCCCATGACATTTTTTAATCCTGTTATAGCTAATTACTCTCTCTTTTTAAGGTTTATTCCCCAAATGTTAGAATTTTTGTATATGCCAAAAAATAGAGAGGTACCAATATAAACGTGCTATATGCTGGAAAATGCACAGAAATGTTTTATTTTATTTTTTTAAATTAACATTTTATGAATTAACTCTCTCAAAGACAAAACATTTAATACAGGTTAAATAAAGTTTTTTAATGAAAAAATAAAGTTGGACTTTGAATGAATGTCTAGAGGAAATAAATGGAATATTAAGATATTCATTTGAATGATGGATAATATTTTTTTTTATATAAATACGTAAATAAAATACTTAAATACTCTAGCAAATATTTTAACATATATTGTATAATGTATTTGGTAATGCAATTTTTTGGGGTTTTTTGGGGGTTTTCTGTTCTGTTTACTGTGACCTGTGGTGAACTGACACCTAAGTAGCAAAAACCAGGTGAAAATCACTAGTAAGTCCGTCTGGTTTAAAACCTAGCTATTTTGGTCTGATTTTTTGAACCTTGAATGTCGGTTTACCCCAGTTTTCCAATTACATTACTTTAATATTTATTCATATAGCACCAACAATGCAGCACTTGGTACAGAGTGTAGAAGGGAACTACAAACTATGTTAGAGAAGCAGGGACACAAAACACATAAGGTAGAGAGCCCCCAGATGGAGCGGTGGACTGGAGACACATACGCTGAGTGAAAAGGTCAGGGGTGAAGGTGATGGAAACAACAGTGCATTTGGGGACAATGAAAGCTAGGTGGGTTTGGCAAATATTTAACCATTTATTTCTATCTGATACATGAACTTTACAGGAAAAAATACACCAGGGAGATATAAATGAATATTGATTTGAAGGCTATTTTCCACACCCATCACTCCTCTTACATCTCTTCTCTCTATCAAACCTTTATTCTTTAATCCTTTAATGACACATGACATACTTGATACTTCATGAGTCTTAATGACCATTGGACATGACCAATAATCGCTTCCAATGATCAGATTATGTTGCCATGATGCCTCCATGTGGAGGCATGAGGCAACACTGAAAAAAATCCCTCCAGCACAAATTGTTTCCTCAAGTCTTTATAATATGGAGCTGCCCTATTGTGGGAAAGAGATTATACCTAAAAGAAAAACATTAGTTAGGGCTAATATCTAGGGTCAGAGTTAGTGTTTATGTCATGACCCGCTGGGATTTGAACCCTTACCTCTGCCTTTGCTGCTGCATGTTCCAGTTCCAGACACCACCTGCAGGTTTTACTGTTGTGTTCAGCAGTAGTGCTATCTCTGCCTTCTGCTCAGGGGCTAGTTGTTGCAGTGATGAGTTCTGGTGCTATATAAACCCCCTCCTCCCAGCAATCAGAGCTGGTACACTTTACTAGCTAGCTTGTATTTTGAATTTTTGTCATGTGGTTGCTGTATCTGTCTTGTTCCCTGACCATCCTGCTATTCTCCCATCATTTGACCTTGGCTTGTTAACACCCTGAATCCTAGATGCTGATTTTGTCACTGTTGTTCTATACTCCTCTGACTGGCTATGACCTGTGGGAAACCTAATAAGGCCTCTGCTTGTGGGTGCTCACCCTGTGCAGGGCTTTGAATCACCCACTACCCCTGCATCTGGACTCTAGCCCTTACCAGCCCCAAAGCCCATTACAGTTTGTCATTGGTGTTGTGGTCAAATTGTTAGGGAAAAAACTCTAGGTTATTGTCCTATAACTTAAAAAAAAAATTCTTTGTATGGTAAATTATTTGAGGCAAATAATGGTATCTTAAAAAATCCCTTCTTATGGTGAGAAAAAGAGATAATATGTATGGGTACATTGAAGGAGAAAGAGACTAAAATAACAGCTTAAGACAAACTGCAAAAATGTAAAAACAGCCATTCTCACTAAGGGGTTAGTGACTTGAAGATGACCTATATTTTCTAATGCATATGGAAAATGTAAATATTCATTAATATCCAAACTATTTAAAAGTTATCTGTGTTCTTCAAAAATATGGCCAAACAAATGGAGACATAGAATGTGTCGGCAGATAAGAACCAGTTGGCCCATCTAGTCTGCCCAATTCTCTAAATATGTTCATTAGTAGACATGTGCAAAACTAAAATTTTCGTTTCGTTTTCGTCCATTCGGATGAAAATGTTATTTATTTCGTCTAAAACGAATTTCGTTCATTAGTGCATTCGTTTCAGACGAAATTCGTTCATTATTTTCGTTTCGTTAATTTTTTTCGTTCGTTTTATAGAATACAATGTAATACTATTGGCTTTCTATAAACCGAACGAGAGCCCCATTCATAAGAAATTCTTATGAATGGGGCTCTCGTTCGGTTCATAGAAAGGCAATAGTATTACTTGTATTCTATAAGCCGAAAGTCTATAAACCGAACGACTTTCGGTTTATAGACTTTCGGCTTATGGAATACATGTAATCCTATTGCTATTCTATAAACCGAACGACTTTCGGTTTATAGAATAGACATAGGTTTACATGTATTCCATAAGCCGGAAGTCTATAAACCGAAAGTCGTTCGGTTTATAGGCTGTCGGCATTTAACTAATAAGAGACAGAGTCTCCATTCATAAAATTATGAATGGAGACTTTGTCTCCGTGTAGTAAAATGCCGACAGCCTATAAACCGAACGTTCGGTTTATAGGCTGTCGGCTTATGGAATACATGTATTCCTATTGCTATTCTATAAACCGAACGACTTTCAGTTTATAGAATAGCCATAGGATTACATGTATTACATAAGCCGAAAGTCTATAAACCGAAAGTCGTTCGGTTTATAGGCTGTCGGCATTTAACTAATAAGAGACAGAGTCTCCATTCATAAAATTATGAATGGAGACTTTGTCTCCGTGTAGTAAAATGCCGAAAGCCTATAAACCGAACGATCGGTTTATAGACTTTCGGCTTATATAATACATGTAATCCTATGGCTATTCTATAAACCGAACGTTCGGTTTATAGAATAGCAATAGGAATACATGTATTCCATAAGCCGACAGCCTATAAACCGAACGTTCGGTTTATAGGCTGTGGGCATTTTACTACACGGAGACAAAGTCTCCATTCATAATTTTATGAATGGAGACTCTGTCTCCGTATAGTTAAATGCCGGCTTTTAACTATACGGAGACAAAGTCTCCATTTATAGGAATGGAGACTCTGTCTCCGTATAGTTAAATGCCGGTGTTCTGACAAATTTCTGGAGCAAATTCTCCTGCGCAATCGCAGGAGAATTTGCTCACTGTGCATGCGCATAAAGTTACAGCTGAGAACTCAGCTGTAACTTTGTGACCACCGGACATGCGCCAGCTGCGCAACCCACCTCCCGCCCCCCTCACACCCCCCGCACACCCCTTCTTACCAGATCATCGACCACAGCGATACACAGCGCATGCGCACGCCTATCCAGCCGTTTGGGAATGCGCGCGTCCGTTGTTGTGTTCTTAAGGTGGTAAGTAACACGGGGCGTCGGGACATAAGGGGGCAAGCATCCTGGTGAGGGCTGCCTCATCTTGATGGGATTTGTGATGCTCCTGCTGCATCAATAATAACTTTCGGTTTATAGAATAGCCATAGGATTACATGTATTACATAAGCCGAAAGTCTATAAACCGATCGTTCGGTTTATAGGCTTTCGGCATTTTACTACACGGAGACAAAGTCTCCATTCATAATTTTATGAATGGAGACTCTGTCTCTGTATAGTTAAATGCCGACAGCCTATAAACCGAACGACTTTCGGTTTATAGACTTTCGGCTTATGTACTACATGTAATCCTATGGCTATTCTATAAACCGAAAGTCGTTCGGTTTATAAATTAGCAATAGCATTACATGTATTCTATAAACCGAACGTCGTTCGTTTTAAAGACTTTCGGCTTATAGAATACTATTGGCTTTCTATAAACCGAACTAGAGTCGAGTCCCCATTCATAAGAAATTCTTATGAATGAGGAGGGACTCTAGTTAGGTTTATAGAATGCCAATAGTATTCTATAAGCCGAAAGTCTTTAAAACGAACGACGTTCGGTTTATAGAATGCATGTAATGCTATTGCTGTTCTATAAGCCAAATGTCTTTCGGCTTATAGAACAGCAATAGCATTACATGTATTCTATAAACCGAACATCGTTTGTTTTAAAGACTTTCGGCTTATAGAATACATGCTGCTATTGGCTTTCTATAAACCGAAAGAGTCCCCATTCATACGAATAGGTCAATTGACCTATTCGTATGAATGGGAACTCAATTTCGGTTTATAGGAAGCTATTAGCATTACATGCATTCCATAAACCGAAAGTCATTCATGTCGGTTTATGGAATGTAGTACAATGCTATTGGTATTGTAAACCGACTCTATTTCGGTTTAGAATGCCAATAGCACGAATGGACGAATGGACGAATGAACGAATGATTTTCGTTTATTAACCATTCGTTCATTCGGATTTTGTTAGTTAAAATTTTCGTTATTCGTTTTTCGGACGAATGGACGAAAATGCTATTTTCGTCCGAAAATGCATTCGTCCGAAAACGAATGCACATGTCTATTCATTAGTCCCTGGGCTTATCTTTCATCTATGAGATTTATGTAGGCATGGAATCAGAAGCAGGAGGAACTCAAGTAAGAAATATACAAGGTTATAATAAGAAAATGGTAGTTACTTAGAGATTGTGGTTGACAGGATGGTTGCTAAGGGGACAAGTAATAAAACAAGGAAAAATATATATATTTGTATAAAAATTACATTTTTACATTCTTTTTCTTAGAGATCATGGAGTTATTGAGATGGAATGAATTGACCTGAGAGGTGCTATTTATTGGGCAACAACCTGAGAAGGGTAGTTTTCTTGGCCATATTCAGCATTGTCAACTTGTGTCATTGGCATGTTCAAGGACAGATCCATTGACCAATTGCTAGACTTGAACCAACAGTGGAATCATTGCAATTTCTCTACACTGCCAGTCCTCACTAACACATCAATGTTTTAGATCAATGCTCACAAGAGAACTAGAGAAGCAATTAAGATGTTAGTAAGATGTAAGATATTACAAATACTTCATGGTGAGGTCAAGTCCAGAAGATGTATTTTAAAAAAAAAATCTTATTGCAGTTTTAATTCTGTCACTTTAAAAATCTTATCAGTCATGCTATAAATACTGAAGCTACTAAACTTGAACCTTATCCTGAAAGAGCTTGTGCAGCAGGGAAACATGTTGAGTGGCTCATAGTTTAATATCTACATTCTTCACCTTTGTGCTCCCATCAGAATATTCAGTATAAAGTTCTCCATTTGGCAGCGATAAACAGTGAGCAGATCCTGATTTCTCAAAAGGTATAAACCATGTAGATTTTGAAAGGCTTATTTCAGATTCTACCATCTCCCACTAATATTACATACATGTATCTTCCTTGTTGATACATGTTACACACAATAAAACAGTTTAATATTATTTTCCTTTTTCTGTTTTCTTCAGTATGAACACAAGTGTTTGCTGCATTTAAGTGTATTTCTTAAGACTCAACAAAATATTGGGTACTGAAAAAGGGCTTCCCATTACCTTGAAAGGCATTTCCTGTTCCAGATTTGGAGGGACCTGTGAGGTCTTGGAAATGATTATCTAGGGATATAGCTCACCTGCAGGGTGACCCTTTCGCTTGTCAACACCGGCACAGAAACCTGAATGGGGAACAACTTATCTGAACCTGCAAGGAATAGCAAAAGAGCTTATTCAAAGTATGGTTCAGATACATGCAAATTTAGAAGGATAATCTAAAGGTAATCTATGGTCGGGACCAGCAGTATGAAGTAGAATTTGATTTCCAAGTAAGTCATCAACAAAGTGATCAGGGAAGTGCAAAAGGAGGGGAACAAGGTCACAGGCACCAAATTGAGACCAATGGACCCATGTAAACCATATCTAGTTTACAGAAGTAATTTAGGAGATTAAACCATCAAGTCATATTCCCCATGTCGGCAGGTCTCAAAAACAGGATCCATACAAAGCTACAGCTTATTATTCTTACCGTGTTAATGGATAATCTACAGATACAAGCATGGATTAACAGTGGGATAAACAGACCTGTTAGAAGGGGATAAAATCAGATAATTTGATAGTCTACAAGAGAAATACTGCACACCGAATAATGAGCTATTTACATATATAAGAATCAGGAATTTCCTGAATAAATATTTCTATGGACCCGACTTCTCTCCAAAACCACAGAAGCTGGTAGAATTATTACATCTAGACAAGCATAAGAATACGACCCCCATATGCCTCAGATATATTAAATCATGTAGAGAGCAATATATGCCACCCGCGCTCTCAAAATGGGAACAAGATCTAAATATGGAGATCAGCTTGAAGGAATGGATTGGAACTTTGTCGGAAGTGAATAAACACATCCATTGCCTTAACATATCTGCTGCTATAAACTCTACAATAGGTGGTATAGAGTCCTAGCTCTGCTAGCAAAAATTTACAGAGACACCCCTAACCTTTTGCTGGAGATGCGGAACCTATAAAGGGGACTATAAGCACATCTGGTGGGACTGCCCTATGATAGTTAGAACCTGGAAAGAGGTCTTTGATAGAATAAACAAAATATTAGATATAGAAATACTAGATACCCCCGAATTGGCTCTTCTTCACGTGAACATCCCCCAAATACCACAAGGTAAGAAAATAATATTGCAGCACAGTTTAGAAGCTAACGAGAGCAAGGAAATGGAAGTCGTCAGAGGTGATAGGTTTGGCAACTATTTGGGCTGAGGTATACTTCCAGATCAAGATGGAGAAAGGCATAACCACCCGGTTTTGCCTAAATAACTCAAAATATCACATGTGGAAGAACTGGCTGGCAGTCCTAAACAAGAAGGAGAACAGATAGCAATTATAGAGGAAAAAGAAGGTAAAAGGCAGAGATAGAAGCACCTAACTGTTGTATGACCCCCGCCTGAAGAAACAGGAAAAATATTCAATCAGAAGAGGTATTTTAATCTTTGGGCATATTAGTAACCGAGAAGGTCTCCTGCACTTGCCCTTAAAGAATCATCTTATATGTCTTGTAAGTCCTGTATGTCCTGTATGTCCACATGTCTGTTGGAATGTGCTAGTTAGGGGATAGGTAGTGATAGGCGAACAATATCTACCCCTTAGGTACCACACCACTTAATTAGTTGCACACAAAATAAGCAAGCAACAAAGTATTTATGCTACCATCAACACGATGATGTTACAAGCTATTTCAAACAATCAATCTGAATGACAAGACTGAGTGTAAAAAAAAAAAAAAGAAGTCATATTCCCCATATCAAGAAAATGTGCAACATCCCTTTACAGGTACTTGCAAATGTTCAGCCGCTCTGAGTCATGGACAAACCATATAGAAACTATTATGACGATCAGATAAGAAACCCAATGACACTCCACTGTCTTTGGTCTTGTACTCACATACAAACATTCTGGGGGGAAAAAAGAAACCCAATTAAGCCAGGAAGCCACATAGGTCTGACAGATGGTCTCTCCATTCCTATGTGTGGGCTTTCTAATCCACATTATACATATATTCCCTATTTATGTCCCAGTGTTGTTTGCACCGTTTGGTAACTCTCAATCAGAGGTAGGCACCAACATTCTTCATGGAGGACACTTACTGGAATTTTAACATTTTAGTGATGTTTCATGGTCTATCACAGACCATGCCATGGACACTGGAGTCCTCATGTGGATACTTTGCCTACCCATATTCACCATCATAATGTCAACTAAAACATCTGCAACAAAGTTTGGATTTTACATGTATGACTTTTCACAAGCGCAGTCACTAGTTTTTCACTTTCAAGAATGTTTATTTTATTAATATTATCCTGTTGTCCTTATTTCCCTTAGAATCTAAGATAAGTCAAGGTTTTACACAACAACATCTACATTAAGACACACTCTGCAATAACCAAATTAATGTATCAGTATTCATCCCATAGTATCTAAAAAAACAAAACAAATATCAGCCAGAAATATTAGTCCTTTCTAGTGACTTCTGTTTCAAGTTCAGTATACAAATTTATGGCATACTTCATATTGATTTAATGTGCTAGAAAAAACATTAACCTTCTTGCATTTGATCATTCAGTTTTATAATGGTTTAATTGCTTTATAATATCAAAAATAACATTGCTTTGCAGATTTTTTTAAAAATAATTCATGCTAGCTTGTGCTTTAATGTCAACTGTGCTAAAGCTTTGGCAACAAATGTATCTGTAATGACTACACTCCTGCCAAATTAAATTTAGAATGGACGTCCTTGCTTCACTTCAAAGTAAAATTTATAATTTACTATAAAACTCATGGGTGACCAGCAACTATGTCAGCACATACTCTCTGACATATGTGTTACTGTATATATTTCTAACTTTGGAATGATTTATAGAGCTGGCTAAATATGTCACACACTTACCTATGTATTCATTATGAAATCATCCCGCCACTAAGCATTTCTATGTACAAATTTTCCATGAAGATGAATCATTAGGTGCTCACTGCCCTAATTGCACAAACCGCTGCTTTTGATCTAGGCTTTTTTTTTATTTTATGGAAAGGTGTTGACTTTTTCCATGTTATTTCTGGCCTCATTGTTGCCAGCCATGACGTTTTTCCTAAGTTTCACATTAACAACAAAGAGGACATGCGCCACTTTATAACACACATGGCCAGAATGTGGCACTGATGATATTCATTGCTATTGAGGAAGCTAAGAATCCTTGTTAATTCTTACATGTGCTCATAATGGCTCACAATCTTCAAAGCCATATGATATCTCTGGTGATGATATAGTGGACAAGATGTTTACTTGACACTCTTCAAAAAGTTGATTTTGGCAGGACATAGACAGAACGTAGCTGGAGGTTACAGGTTAAGTGTGAGAGCACAAAACCAAAATGGAACTCTTACTTTTTATTAAGGCAACCCTGCAAAGTCTTTTTGTTTCTAGGTGGAATATATGGCTTGAGGGAATTCCATCTTATGGAATTGGACTATGCACTAGTGGTCAAAACGGTACAAGGGTTAGGGCCTTTTATTTTATCTGCTATAGCGGCAAAATGAGCGTTTTATTGGAAAAATAAATATTTTGTGTGAACTGGGAATACACAGTGGCATTGCTAAGCAGGGGCCAGAGGAGGCCATGGCCGTGATACATTATATCCGGCCCCTCGTGTGCCAACCCAGTTCAAGTGGGGTAGAATGGCATTGTCTCATGCTCTAGTGAGTTCTAGCATCCTCATTCGAAAATAAAATATATTTTAAATTGAAAAAGCTAAATAAATATTGTTAAAGTGTCACGAAACTTTACAAATAACTTCAGCTTATTTAAGAGTAACAGGAGTTATTTTCAATTTAGCCTAGCATGGGTAGCGCAGTGCCATCTACTTTACAAGTCCCATGCACAGAACCATTCCCTTAGTGAGTGACAATATATTTTAGGCTCAGGCAATAGAGGGGATGGTAACTAGTTATTTTCTATCCGTTTGTTCTGAACATGAGTTTCTCTCACAGTGATATCAGTAGGAGATCAACAGAGCCTGTTGCTGTTGAAGCATGTACCTGCCACTGATAAGCAGCACCGGGGCAGGTAGAGAAATAACTACTTGCCACTTTCATACAGCGTAGAGCCAATGTAAAAAAAGATTGTTTTGCTTCTGTTAAAGTATTCTTATATTTAAGTGGCTCTTTTAAAATATGTCCAGTTTATACTAGTATGTTCAATCTTGAAATAAAAAATGAATATGTAGATAACAAAAAATATATTTTAGTTTATCATTTTTTTCACTTCCTTTCTTTTACATACTAACCAAATAAATGGTTGGTGCTATCGTAAACCTATATTCATTTGTTGATACATTGACAAGAAAAAGCTAAAAAGTCATTTATGGAGTTAATTCTTATGTAACATTTGAAATAACCTTGAATAATTTCCATAGATGCATATAATGGGATTAAATGTATATTGTACAACGATCATATTACAAAGATATTCTGTGAAGCACCTTTATTGATATACCCATTCTTTGAATGAAAATATACATTGCAACACAATTTTCCGCATGTATATCCCCAGGTATTGTGTCAATAACCACAATGGTCCAGTGTTTAGGAAACACAAAGTTCAAACAGAAGACAGTTGATACAGTATAACATTGATTTTTCCAGAAGAGGCTAGTTGTGCCAGAGTTTGGATAAACTTGTCATTACATTCTACTGGGCCTTTAATTATAACCAGATGCACAAATTATTTTAATCATGGTTCTATATCTGAACAGTAGTTCACAAACGTTCACACAAAGTACAGGACATCAAAAAGAATTTAAATGCTAGTGCAGGACAGCTGCCAACCTTTAAGGAAGCAATTGATCACATCCTGTCATCTTAAAAGGCAAAGGAATGCAAAACAAACACTTGAGATTAGTGTACTAAATATGGTTTATCAGCTTAGCTCTGATAATTTATCTATCTATTTTTTAATGCTGTGTATTTCTTATCTCTGCCTCTATAATTACAGAGCTTCAGGTATTCAAATTTTTTTCTTCCTGCCTTTGAAATGGGATTCAGGACCAGAACACCAGATCACATCAGCTGAGGGTTAGCAGGACCACATGGTCAGAGGGCAAAGCAGTACATGCTGATGTCGTTTTGTTTTTTTAGAATGCTGTTTTGGAACATCCCGAAACGGGAATATTAAACAATGTAGCAAAATGGGATCGTTGCATAATACGCTAGAAGTTTTGAAAATATGTTCACGTTTTTTACAATAGAGTTGATACCAATCTAGTCTTTTATGAGGAGTTTGGCAAAATGTAGGTTTACAGTACCATTAACTATACAAGTTGCTACTTATTTAATTTTTTTAATAAATGATGGAAACATTTTACTATAAATTCAAGTAAATAGATTTGTGGCAGTAGGCCATGTGTTAGGGAATTCTCTTTCCCATTGTGCCATATATGCGACCCCTTCATCCCCACCTTCTTGCACACCTTACCTCTGAGAGGGGTGACTACACGGGCTTGTAACCTTATGTTAGGAAAAAAAAAAAAAAAAAAATACACTTTAAAAGTGAGGTGCAGGTAAGATGCGGGGAGAGGAAGTGAGAGGACTGGTAAATGTAACTATGCATTATACAGGGCCAATTGATTTCTTCTAGTAGGAGAAACTGACCAGCTTTGTTCTTGTACTATGTATTGTTCTGTGCTTTTACAAAATGTTTATAATACCTCTGTTTTAGTGAACAGCTCACTAAGTCTTATAATAAATAAAATTACATCACATCAGGCCTTCATTGATTACAAATGGTGTGTCTAGCAGTGAAGCAGTTTAGAGGGTGTTTTCTGCTTCCGCTGACTAGATTACCAGGAAAAAGAGTTAGTGTTGAAAGCTTTGGGTTAATCTTCCACCAGTTTAAAATTCCAGCAAATTATCTGCCTCTTTGTTTTGAAGAACATCAAACTGTAAAAGTTTTGCTTTCCTTTTGATTATTCTTTCTTCTGCATGCATTTGTATCTTTGTGTTTAAATGTACTCTTAATAGACTGTTATAAAATGGTGAAAACACTTTTTTTTTTTTTCCAGATTGAATTGTTTCTATGTTTAATTAATACCTTAAAATAATTATTATACTGCTGGATGCTTTTTTTGAACAGGAACACAAACAAATAAGAACTGGCCTATAAGTAATTTATAATTTAATATAATTATTTTACAATAAACCTATGCTCAAAGTGCTAGCATACAGGTTTAAGCATCTATAAAATGCATATATATCATCATGCTCAAACATTAATAAAATCATGGTAATTCCTGTTACCATACTAAAGGATTGAATCAGTATACACCAATATGTACCGAATTGGTACATGTTGCGGCTACTCAATATCCCTGAATTCAGGTCCGAATCTGCAGTTTGGGTCGATTGGCAATAGAAGCATCGCAGGTGCTCAGATTGAGATATTTTCACAATAAAAAGCACAGATTTTTGGACACCCAATGTGTGCTGATCAGCCACAAACACGCTCTGAATTCGAGTAACATATTTATGTACAATTATAATATATTAATATTAAATATTAAAATTGTATATTTACATTAATATAAGATTTTTTATTAAAATAATTTTATATGATTTTATGTAAATGTACTTTATTTTTATGTTCTTAATTCATTCATGTATTTAAAAAAAATAATAATTTCTGATTTTCATTTTATTAAACTTTGGACCATTTTGGGAGGACTTTGGCTATAGCCAAAGTCCTCCTACTGACTTCTATAGGAGGACTTTGGCTAAATTCCTAATTGTCTAGGTTTTTCAGAAATGGCCCCAAAAGAAGTCGCAGTTCTCCCCATAGAAGCCTATTTGCACTTTGTTTCAGTGCATTTTGGCTGATTTCAGTGTAGCGAGATATTAGCGTGCCATCGGCTATGATTTCCGAATTGCAATTGCATTTGGAAGCACATCGGGGCTACCTGGATGGCTTGACAATTGGGTCCCGATGTTCCCCAAATCTGTCCGCAATTTGGATGCACCCTTTCGAGGGCCAATTATTTGTGGATATTGAGTTGACCCTATTAGAAAAAGGAATAGGCTACAATTGTTATGTAACGGATACCATCCCTTACATCTCACCTATAAAGACCCTCATACTAAAAAACTCAAACCATGGCATGCATGTGATTTATTCTCTGAACAATGAACTGTTTATTACCAAACTACAACAGGGAGGCCAGAAACATTGTCAGATATTTTGGTTAGATTTTTAGCAAATTACACCCTGATTATTTGTTGTGAGACAATTCCACAATACCTTTACACAATGTAATTTACAGTTTAATATAAACCAAATTAAGTACATTTTCATGTATTTTGTCAACTCACTACTTTTTTATTTAGGTATCATGCATTCAATTAAAGCATAAGCGTCTCCCCAGCAAAGAGAGAGTTGTAGGGAATTGACATGCAAATTTCAAACTTTAGGCCAAAGTAAATGAGTTGGAAAAATTCTCCAATGCAGCTCAATGGGAGAGTTTTCCAACTCATCTATTTTGGCCTTAAGTCTTAAATTTCCATTTGAATTTCCTGCAATTCAGTTTTTTATTGAGTAGACCTTATTATGTTTTAATGTCATATACTGTACTTAGTTAAAGAGCAGTAACTAGTGCTAGGCAAATGAGACACTAGCCTCACCTGAGGCACAGGATGGGTGGCACAGAAAGGTCTGTTCTAGAGTAGTCTGGTAGCACAGATAACTTTACATCACATTCCTCTGATGATATGCACCGTATAACACAGGAACCAGTGTACAGCATCGCGGGATGGAGCATAGAGAAATGGAGCAGTATAAAGGTGATCTGTGTTACCAAAACCTTCTCTACTTCACCAGAGTCAGGACATTCCACTGGAGCCCAATAAGGTGAGGGTGGGTTAATAAATATATGTATATATCTATTAAATAAGTTTTAAAAAGCATGGGGGTAGTGTGTAGAATGGAGGCTGGACAGCGGAAGGCACTTTTAAGGCAATGATAGCTGGTGTATAGGTGAGGTATAGTGTAGTGGGATTATGAGCACCACAGACTACTCTGGGGCAATCAATAGGGTTTTGGGACAATGGACGGGGCTGTGGGACACCATATTGGGGTGTGATGTAGTTTCCTATTCTTGCCTGGGGTACTAAAGAGAGCTACTTACAGCTCTACTAGTATTAAGAATAGTTAATCTCCAGTTAATATACTGTCCAATACAAACTCAGTATAAAAGCCAATGACATTTAACACATTTTAACACATTGGTACCATGTTTGCTATTTTGTAAGTACTATCACATACAGACTAAATAAATCAGAAGTGCATCAGTGGAGGAGGCCATGTTGCATTACACGTTCAAAATTATGTCATTTTAATTACGTTGTAATGGATCATTTGTAAAAAGCTAAAACAATTGTTTTGTGAAACTAAACATTCCAGCCTGCAGATTAGTAGTTCGCACCTGACCCGATACAAATGTCAAGGGCTACAGGCATGCTGGCATGACCCCCCTGACCAATGGCAGACTGAGTCTAAAAATATTGGTTGCCAGGAGACAGAAGAGGCCCGCCAACAACTAAAATGCTATAATTACATTGTTATAAGAAAACACTTAAAAAAAATACACAAGTGGAAAAAAGGTACCATTAAAATTGTTGTGATTTATTTTTAATATATTTTTAGTAATTATAGTGTACATATTACTGGCAGTATACAGTAGAAACTAAATGTAAATACATATTGTTATAATTTAGGTTTTTTTTTTAAATAAATGGTGGATATATATTTTTTGGAATTAAAATTAATTTGGCATCTTCACAGCCATTCACAAACATATAAAAGTACAACAATTGCCATTTCAAGGTTTTTGAAACATAAATACTGAAGCATTCGAAAATTATATTTCACATTTTGACATAACATATGGTCAAATCCTTCAGTTACTTTAACCTCAATATTGTAATTTCAATAAACTGGAACTTGAGATATACAAAATAGGCATATAGATAGTATATTGCACACACCAAACGATGAACTGTATCTTTACCTCTATAACATATATCAGGTTTGTATATATGGCATAAATATCTACTGCAGACTAAATATGGTCCAAACTCCATAACTCAAATATAGAAAAATGTAACTAAGGGACAGTTACAGTGTCTATTATTGGTCAAACATAAACTTTCTGGATGAATGGGGCCTGGGCAGCTGGCCCAGTTTTTTTTACAAATTTTTTTTTTAAAGGGTCAGGGTCTCTGCAGGACCCCTGGGCCTGTGACAGGTGTATTGTCCCTCACCCCCTGATGGCGGCCCATCCCAGAGCAGCTTAAAGAAGGATGTTTTTTATTTTTTTTACTAAGGGGACCCAATTTTTTCAAGGGCCAACGGGGCCCACTTTTCCTCGGACAAGCTGACACCTTGGCCAGTCCGCCACTGCCCCTGACTTCAAATAGGTACCTGTGACTTATGTCTGCAAATGAACTTTCCGATGTCTTGTTCATATCCTGGGTATCACCTTACTCCACCTGTATATTCCTATCTCTAACAGATTTCAGTACTGGAGAATTACAGCCTCATTTGTGTGGTATTCTACAGATTTTCTCGATACCATGAAAACGTTATATTTTGGATGCCTCACCGGACTTGCACTGTCAGTCATCTCTTGTCATGTACCATTTGGCTTGCTTCATTTTGTTTGGATTGGAAATGTCACTAGCTAACTCCAAAGAATAACTGTAGGCAAAAGATTAGTTTATGTGTAATTAATGTACGACTCTGTCAGAGGTCTAACATCTTGTTCGGAATCTTGGTCACATTGCCTCAAATCAATGAAGGTAGATGTGACCTAAGAATCCAAAAAGATAGAGCTACATGGAACAAAAAAAAAAGCATGACAAAGTTCTTTATGTATATCCTTTCATTAAATCATTTCTATTTAAAATGTCTACATTTAATCCAATAAAAATAAAATTCAAATTTATCATTCAATTATTTCTAATAGGAAATGCGTGGATGCCACAAGGCGATGTCACAAATAGAATACATCACCAACAGAGTTAAAACAGTTTGTTTTCCTAATCTATGCATTTGCTTGTAGTCATTCTACTAAAGACTATAGATCAATTTGTATTCTCTAATGCAGCAGAAGCAAAGTTTAGGTGACACAGTCTCTTTAATGCTACAAGACTTCCTGACATGGAAGCAAGAAACTGACACAGATCAAAGCTGCAGTATTTTGTTTAGGATTTAAGCCAATCACATGAGAGCTAAATTTAAATCGCATTCAAGGATCAGAAAATGCACAAATGAAAATCAAGTGATATCAGCTCGCATGGAATAATGTGAGAAAAAATTGGCCTATTCTTATACTTTTAAACATATATTTTCACCCCATTAACACACCTCCCAACATCAAATGGTCAAAGATTGACGGGATGCTTAAACGCAGCAGCTTCACCGCGACCTCACGCTTCATCGCACGAGAGGTCGTCACAGAGAGTTCATCGTGGTACAGTACATAGTGGGATCATGAGTATTATTGGTAGTAGGGCTTAGTGTTAATATTAGGGCTTAGGGGTTAGTATTAGGGCTTAGGGGTTAGTGTTGGTATTAGGGGTTAGTGTTATTATTAGGGGTATTAGTTTTAGGGTTCTGGGTGGTTAGTATGGGGATTGGGTTTGGGGTAACTTTTAGGTAGGGTTTACTCTGATTGTAAGCTCTGACAGTTCAGCGCTAAACTCTTAATGCTTATATTGCGGTGGTAAAATGGCCGCTTTGCTATTTAGCGCTGACAGGCATTCAAACTGCCGCGCTGAAATGTCAGCAGTGAAACAGCCGCAAAAAATTTTCCTAGATGCGAGGGACGCTTATCTTTATTTTTGTGGAAGTGGCTGAATATTGGGCTCTGGGAACATTTTCAGTGACTTTATGGCCAATTAGTACCTATTAATGTAATTTGATAAGTCATTGATAAAAGAATGAAGTATTTTATTTACACAAATTAATATAAAAACACATTTATGCCAGTTTAAACTAACTTTATTGTGAGTTTTAGTGTTGTGGATCTCTGTGATACAGTTATACAAACCAAAAAAGTCTGAGACAAGAGGGAAAACAGAGGAGGAAATAGGGACAGGGGAATTTGGGTGCAAAATAGGGACTGTCCCTCCTGGGAGGTACCCACTAAGTATGCTCATTAGTGTATGCTGAATTGATGCATTTTTATTCCTGCCATGGTTTTGGGTGGAAGGGAAACGTAGCACACCATTTTCTAGTTCACATCAAGCTGTTACTCCCACGTACTTCCAGAGCCATGTATTTATCATTTGTTGAGATTCCGATGTACAATCTTCCTTGTTGTTCGGCTAAGTCCAACATAACATTCATTCATTGAACTTAATGTGCTGAAAGGCAGAGGGGAAAGATGACAGAAAGTTGACAGTACTGGCACACGTCTCCTCTCCTAACTGAAAAGCTGACAAGTAGATTGCACAAGACAGGCACTTATAGGTTACTCTGTCAGCTACTTGAATGTCTTGTCTGTTATCTGCCACCTTCCAAGGGAAGAATCAGAGAATGTCTTGTCCATTTAATGATCAACCTCACATTGGCAGGTAATCATCTATTGTAAAACACAGAGCTTTGGTATGTCTCCAATGCAAGCCATAAAAGGTATATTCCTTTGCTTTCTGTACAGCAAGTCGTAAAACATTTTTATATGGACATACAGCTGAAATATGCAACTGGAATCATGTAGAAATGTAATAAATGCTGTACATTGCCAACATAACTAAATTGTCTGGAGCACAGTTAGGCAGTGGGTAGCTATGCAGCTGGAGTTGAACTACAACTCCCATGATTGTCAGTCAACATGTTCTCAATCAAATTCTGGCTAGGCCTTTACTTATTTCTAAAATATTTTACCAGGAGGAATATAATGATAATTCTCTCGTTTTAATTTATAAAATACATATTGATGCAAGCAAATCCCAGAGTGGAGATACTCTGGGATACATTCATGGAGAAGGATGTCACACATTAACAGCTATAGCAAGTACATTTTGATTTAAGATATAGGAAGATGTTATGGTTTCTAGGTTATGCCACATTTGGAAGGCACCTTAACCTGCTCTTCGTTTGTAATTTGGAATGATATGTAAGGTGCTGGAGCAGGATCTGATTGTACTGATCGAGTGGCCATCTGGAGTGAACATACTGATCAGGCAGTGGTGGATCTTTGCAATGAAATGGCTTTGAACTCGGCAAAGAGCTGAAAAATCTTGCCGGAGTCCAGCGTCAGCCAGTTTAGTTCTTTTAACATGACAGTGATAGGTAGTATAATTGCACTGGAGGACAAAGCAGTAGTTAATTACACAGAATGTCCCGTTCTCCCAGATAGGTCTGTGGTGCAGATGTGTATACAACTTCCTCATAGCCAAGGACTATGCTTAGCATTTGGTGTATTATTATTTTTGAAATAATAGTAATATTAACCAGGAAAGGGACAATCAGATCTTCTCTGGTTTCCAAGTACGTCCTCGGGATGTCACTTTTGTCCAACATCCAGGGAATCTTACTATTACCCAATTTAATGGTACTCATTTTACCTACCTCTGAAGGATGAAGGGCTTCGCCAACATGGGGACTAAAGCAAGTTGGTTTCTGTACAAAGCATAAGTTTTAGGTTACAGTTTGGACAGTCGTTTATAAATATGGAAACTATAAGGAAGAATGAGTTTAGTAGTTAAGAATAGATTGCTGTTTGTGATAGACTTTTCATGGTTTGAGAATTGTTCTCATATTACCGATCTGAGTTGCTATAGGCTTATATTACCTGATAAATTATGTTTTTTCACTACCATGTAAAATTAAAATATAAAAAAGGTTTCATATTGGATACAGCATGTCACCAAGATGTAATAGCTATCCTGTATACCCATAAGCAGTGTGCAGCTTAAGCAATTTTGTTGTCACATTACAAATTCCCATAAGGATACTTTATATTTTAATGCTTGTTACGTAGTTATAAGGCTGATTAAAATGGATATGAAGAATAGCAAAGGAATACTAAGAATCAATAAAAAGTCACATCTTTATTAAATAAATGGTAAAAACATATAATAGTCCAAAAGATTTGCAAAAAACATGATATCAAAAAGTAATAGACAATCTTTATATACAACAGTGTACTGCATACCTGAGAAGCAACAATATAGCTTAGATTTAGAGGGGCAACGATTTAAAAGTAATATCATCAAGTATTACTTTACTGAGAGGGTAGTGGATGTATGGAATAGCCTTCCAGCAGAAGTGGTAGAGGTAAACACAGTCAAGGATTTTAAGCATGCGTGGGATAGACACAAGGCTATACTAGCTATAAGACCGGGAACGGGGGAATAATAAAAGTACTCAAAAAAGAAATTGGGCAGACTAGATGGACCGAATGGTTCTTATCTGCCGACACATTCTATGTTTCTATGTTTCTATATAAACATGTAACATAGTTACAATCAAAATAGCTATATAATTACCCAACAATATAAATAGTGTAGAAAACCGACACATAAGTTTCAACTCAGGTAGCTCCAAAAATTTTGGAGAAAATTGGAGATCAGAGTTTTGGACCAATTGGATAAATTCAGTTATCCAAGTAGCCCTCATATTCAGACTTCTCAGAGATCACTGAAGTGATCTTGACTCGGGCAATGTGACTGAGTTTTGTGTCGACATTTGGAAGCCAAATTCCTCCAGAGTTTTAGCTGCCAAAATGGTAGCCTTGGAAATAGCCTAACTCCTCTCATAGAAGTCAAAGGGAGGACTTTCTAGCTATAGCTGAAATAAAAACGAAAACATTATACATTAACCTCTTCGTGACCTTATGACGAGTTAACTTGTCATAACAGCCACAGCATTAGCAACCTTATGACGAGTTAACTCGTCATGCCGTCTAGCTGGCGGTGGGCTCCGTGCGCACCGCCAGCCAGTCTGAAACGGGTCCAGGACTTTGCCACGCACCCGAGGCAAAGCTGATGGACCCAATCGGTGGATTTCAGGGCATGTGATAACATGCAAATTAGATGGCAAAGTCAATGTGTTCACACATTGACTTTGCCTCTAATTCACTCTCTGTGCTTCACATTCTTAATTGTAATTGTAATATATTTATTTAATAAAATTTAACCCCTGCATGCCTGTTGCGTGATATTTATGGATCTGTCATTGCACCCTTCAGAGTTTTTTTCCTGTCTTTTTTGTTTAAGGTTGTTTGGGAACCAATATTTTTCTTTTTTATTAGTTAGTTAATTAGGTGGGATAAGTGGGTTAGTGTTACACTAGTTGTGTAGCTTATTATTGGGAAAATAATGGGGAAAAACTTTCCCCCCCCAAAATGTCTTCTTTTATATGTATTTTTTAATACTAAAATGTAAATAATTTTTATGTATAGGGTATCAAAAGAAAGCTCTAACTGTCCTTTAAAAAACAATATATAACTTGTATGGGTGCGTTAAATGAGAGAGAGAGGAAATTTATGTTTCAAAAAACGCATATTAAAAATTGAAAAACGTTCTGGTCCTTGGCCTAGGAAAATCCCTGGTCCTTAAAGGGTTAATTAAATACAGAAAAATCAGATAAATGAACATAAAATAATGTTTTTTTTATTTAAAATTGTAAATGCTTAGGTTAATATATTATAATTGTATATACATAATTTGTATGTTTAAAATATGTTTGCTTTAATTCTTCTGCACTTTTATATTCAATACTTTAATCTAGAGAATTGAATTCCAGGCTTACTTAGGGGGGTAGGGCTAGCCTTTTAGGAGTCCTACCCCCTGACCTGAATGTGGCCAAAAACCGTCCCAAAATCTGCTGAAATTGCAGATTCCACGCCGAAATCTGCCATATTACAAAGCCAAATTGGGGATTACTTTGCAATTTGGCATTATGCCCTGATCTGGCCTGAGTTCGGGTCATATCATGGCAAACTGAGGCGACCCTATAGTCTAAGAAGACCCCCAACACACAGTCTGAGCAGACTTGATTTGGTTACCTAAATCAAGGAAATTTTTATTCTGAAACCCAAATGCAGAAAAACATTTGCATTGTATAGTGAGAAATGTTGGGTGATCTCCTTAAACTTGTGAGCTGGCTGTCTCATGCATGAGGTTGTCTTTATGGCAAAGAATAGCTGTTTATAGGGATCTATAATCGAGTGATAATTACCAATTTTCTTGAGCATTGTTTCGGTATTCCTTGTGCTTTGTTGTGTACATTATAACATGTATTTTCATTTCCATGTACTTCAATAAGTTCAACAATGTAAAACTCAGTTGGTACCTTTACATATATATAAAAATACATCTGTAGTTATGCCCTAAGTTGATATGATAAATGGTTCATTAATTGAACAACTCTGGAATTACCTACAATTTTACCTCAGCAAGGCCTCTGGCACCTATCAATTTTAAGCCTAGAGGGAAAAAATGCACCTGTCTGATGTAGCTCCTGGGCCTCTTTCCTATTGAGGTATAAAGACAATATTTTATAAAAAAACAAAACAAAAACATTTGCATTAATAATACCAATAACTAATTACCTTGAAAAAACTGTGTGTTAACCTACAAAGGACAAACGTTCTTCACTAAGACTGCTTCTCATCCAATTACTCACCACAACAAAGTTTTCCTAGTTTATACGATCTGACAGGATTAAGGTCCAAGGTGATATTTTTGTAAGTCAAACGATATTTCTGTGTGATTGCTTGAACATATTTCCCTGAAATCTTGCCAAGGTTAATGTGACCCTGGGTTATCTGACCCTGGAAGAGTCTATTCTATATGTCAAATCGGCAAATGGAATGACTTTCAAAGCCAAGGTTTTTGTAAAGTTATGACATAACAATTTATTCTGTCAGATATATTTGTGTTATACATTGTAAGTCTGCCCTTTTCATTTCTGTTCCTAATGTGTTTTTATAAGCAAAAAAAAATTCCTTCTGGATTCTCCACATTGTTTAATCAAAAGCAGGGTTTTTGCATTAAATCTCTGTGAAGCACATCATTTCAGTAGAATTCCCCTTTCTATGGAAAGTAGACTCCCCTGAAATGTACATAAAGTAGTGCCAGTAAAAAGCTGTTTTGAACACTTAAACAGTGAGCACTATGAGTTTCCTTTATTTTGCAACATGCAGTTATTTTAACAGCTCAGTGCTCTGGTATGTAACCATTGCAATCCTAGCAGGACCCAGTGTGTTGTTTAATGGTCTGCCTGTTTCTGCATTAGGTATGCCATATGAGACAAACATATGAACCAACTGGAAAAGCATAACATTTTATGAGTTTATGGCAACTCTTATAATGATAGTATGATGATGGTGGTTGTACCAAAGAGCTTCAACCTTAATGCTCCCAATTCTTATGTTAATGAAGTTGAGACTGAAATTTGTTGCCTACTTTTCCCTCCAATATCCTATGACAAAAGCTAACTAACACTGATGTGCACATTAGGAAGAACACACATTCCTGAGCAGATGTTAGCAATGTAATAGGCTTTTCCAATTATAGGCTTGCTGTTCCAGTGATAGGCTGCCTGTCCCTCTCTTCTCATTTTTATATCTATTACTAGTAGTGAAACTGCACCAAAGAAAACATAATATAATAAGTACAGAGATAAACCAACAGTAAAGGAACTGGAGTCTCTAATTTGTTTCCTGAGGTAAAAAGCTCACTGTGCTTCCCTATGTATCCACCACAGGTAGAAGCCACCATTACTGTCCACTACAAACATATATATATATAGGGGACTGCTTTTAAAAGTAAACTGACTAGTGAACTGCACAAATCAGTGATTAATTGCTAAACTGGAAAGGAAGGCAAGTTAGCCAAAATTTCCACCTCAGCTAATAATGCCTGATTTTTCCAGTTGACTTGCAGTTTAGTTTTAGCAAAATAGTCCTGTTTTAATTATTTTTGAAATATAAGGCATTTGGGGACAAACACATGCAGATAGAAATTCTGAAAAATTAGATTTTTAAGAATGGAAGGAAGTATTTTAAGATTATGATGATAATTTTACTAATATACATTATTAGAATAATTGAATTAGATGTTGGATTGTTACTAGAAACATGCATGTATTTTTAAAAAATATTTTTATTTATATATATATATATATATTTTTTTTTTACCAGGTTGGTCTAAATGGAATTATGTAGTAATGTGTATGGTATGAAGGTATATTTATTATTCCATCACTCTGACTTTTAAAAATAAAATGTGGGATTCCTTTCATTCAAAACACTTTAAACAACAATTGACTGTATCTAATTAGAGATGATAAGAAAGAAGTGGCCTAGGGGAACTTTTGACATTTTACCGGATAAAGTTAAGAGACAGCTGACCTGCAATGACAAGTGTCTTTTTTCAAGTCTTTGCTAATAGCATGGACCACTTATCCTAAGATTTAAGTGAAATGCCATCAGGGGTGGTCAGAACAATGTCAAAAGTCAACCGCCTGGATGAACAAGCCTTAATAGATCAACAATGCACAACTAACTGATACACGGACCATGACTGTTCCTTAACATAATCATCTCAAAGGGAATTTATTATGGATTTATTTTTGTTCTATTCATTCAAATATAACTGAGGACAGGCGCTGGGAGACGGCCGTCTTTTGGCTGTTGGTGGGCTGCAACCGGTAATGTGTGTAGCCCGTTCAGGCTCATTGCAAAGTGTGTTTGTAAAAGTTTCTGACTTGCTTGCAAGATTCTAAATATGGAATTGTGCACAACACATGTATGTGTAAGGAAGACCAAGGAACACAGACAGAGAGATAAACACTGTATCAGGCTCCAAAGTCAGCTTATGTCATTCATAATAAATGGCAATGAAAAATGATGATAAAATAATTAGCTAAAGTGAAATGATAGCTTACATACAATAAAATAAATGATATATACTTTTGGTGATGGAACTAGCAACCTCTGATATCACTTCTGGTCTTTTGTCCTCACACCTTTCTGTATGATCTCCTAGATCACTTTGAAAACTACACCTAAAACTACAACAACTAGAGAACATAGTCTAAAATTACAGGGGCAACAATTTAAAAGTAATATCAGGAAGTATTACTTTACTGAGAGGGGTAGTGGATGTATGGAACGGGCCTTCCAGTGGAAGTGGTAGAGATAAATACAGTGAAGGAGTTGAAGCATGTGTGAGATGGGCACAACGCTATCCTAACTATAATATAGGGAACTGGGGACTAATAAAAGTATTTAGAAAATTGGTCAGACTAGATGGACAGATTGGTTCTTATCTGCCGACACATTCTGTGATTGAAAGTGCTGCATCTAGGGTTGCGAGATAGATCGGGATAAAATACTGGACTCCACTAAAAACAATTCAGCATCCTCCCATAGAAAAAAATTCCAATGTACAGATGTGCCGTAGTACTGTATACACTGTCTAGGTCAAACTTGGACACCTGACTAGCTCCATCGGTGGACAGTAGGACCCTTTTCATGCGATATTTCAAGAAATAAGAGAATTATGCCGGCTAGTGTTTATTGCAGACATGTAAACATGTTCACTGTACATTTCCATTCCTATATGCAATGTCATTGTCAATGAGGTAGTCATCAATGAAATCCCCGAAACAAATACAGCACCATGAATGAAAACGTAATTAGGACTACTAGTACTATTTATAATAGCCTAATAATATTGCAATGAGAGGAATTCACCTCTGAATATTAATTGTGCCATTGTGCCTGGCAGATAGAATGTATCATATTAGTTCTTTGCATAATAACATTGTTGAATTAGTCACTAGGTGTTGTCTGCCCTGATGGATTCCTTAAAGGAGAACAAAAATAGCTAGGCATTTTACTATTTTGAAACCTTTCTGCTGTGACAAGTCCTGGGTGTAGACACGGAGCCTTTTATGACCCTGCTTCAAAGATAACTTCAATATAAGTTGAACTTGTGCAATATTTTTAGTCACTTGCATACCAAATGCAGTGGGCGACAGATGCTATAGCAATCTCTTACTCACACCTCTGGAACAGCGTAGGTTAAAAGAATGCTTTTTTTTTTTATATTTCCAGGTTTAAAGAGTTCTTACCTATATTTATGTAAGAGTTTCAAGTAAAAAAAAAAACCCGTTTCATTTTTAACACCAGCTCTGCATTGGTCACATATTACAGACTAGAAAATGTATCACAGTCTTATTTTTGTTATTATATGTTACAAATAGTGCTAGTAAATCCCCTGTTTCATAATCTGCTACCAAATGCCCCATAATAAAATGCTCTGCTTCCCTTTGGCATTACCTGTCTTTCACACGATTCCAAACTTTTTCAAAATATAATATATTTTTATTTTTAGGTTTTGTTTGAAGATTTTTTTATTTTTTATTATTTAGAATTCTTTTCTTTTCTTCATGTTCCATACATTCTGCAACTCTACTGTCTCTTGGATTTTCGGATACCACTAGAGGCCGCCATTAGTTCACATACCCAGATCTTATTGATTGGAATACACACTCATCTAGGATCCTCCTAAAGTGTCCCTGACTAGTAGAGAATATAGGATACTCTAAAGTGTTTCTGACGGCTTCATCATTGGGGTTTGCATCGAAGTTATTTGGTTTAAAATTGTTGTGGTTAAAGGTTGAGGGCATATTCATCAGCACTGCCACCTGCAGTTGCTATATGGGAGAAGGGACTCTTAACTCCAACCTCTGTGCATTGTCCAAGTCTTTGTTCTTGAGTATCCTAGACATCTGATGACCAATGAAGACAGGAGGGAGCGATTCTGACTATGTTTTTGAATGGGGAAAGGTATCAGAGGTATCAGAGGTAGTGATACATAGAAGAAGGGCAGAAGAAATCAATTATGGGAAGTGGTGCATAAGATGATGAGAAAGGAGATAAAGCAATGGTGGTGGAATAATAATGGTGAGGGTTGATTTCATGGAAAATCAGGGAAATGTGCTGTGAATAAAGAGTAGTGACAAACATTAGATGGTGAAAACAATATTTCTGTAACTAAAATACTAAATCAGCTAGTGTGCCAATACATGGAGCACCATATCTACCTAGATTTTACAGCAATCAAACACAGATAAGTTCTTTGGTACCATATCTTCACTAAGATTCACGTAAAAAACAGATATCAGTGGCATAGTCTGTCAAGGTCCAGAACATCATTAAATTGTCCATCACAATGCCCAGTAAAAGTCCACCACGCTGGAATATTTAGAGTGACTGGCATTTGATATTATATTGTATGGTGTATTTTAATAATATTTAGTTCTGATTATTAGAATGTCCCTGCTATTCTTCATTATTACATGTAACTTTTTTTTATTTATTATTAATTTCTTTGAAAGTAAAAACAAGACTGCTTTCTAAGATATTTGTGACATATTTTCATCTAATTGAGCTTTTCCTCAGTATCATTCAGTAAAAGATCTTCAATCCCAGGTTAATCCCCTGTATTTGTTCTGCAGCTGGTTATCAGCACTTCTTATCTCAGGAGGACCCATTCTTTAGGATTAGGATCAGTGCTAAAAGCAATCCGAACGTCTTTCCAAAATGATCATCCTTCAGGTATTCCTTATTTCAGAAGAATTAGTTGCAGCTCAATTGTTATGTTATTACAAGGAGAATTTTGTTTCCTTTAGTGGGGCTTTTTTTTTTTTTTTAATACAGCTTCAAAGAGAGTGGTTTCTGCTTAATAGCTTTAGTCATCCCTACCAAATAAAAATGTTAGCCGCTATTTTAAGATTTGAGTGCCAGAGAGCTTTACATTTGAAGAAATGGGTCTGTAATTCTGATGTAACATATATAGCCTCATTGGGTACAGTTGTTTAAATGCTAATTGATAAGTTAAAAATATTAGCAGTGTATGCCATTACTTCCTGGCATCTGCAAATGTATAGTGGCAAATCCAGTGCTCTCACAGTAGGTTACACTGGATATAAATTTCTAAAGGGGGCTATTCACCAAAATTCAAATTCATCTCAATGGGGTTTAGTTGGGAGGTTGAGTATGACTTAATCTCAAAATGTAATTCTCTCTCCCAATTCAACCACCTTGAGCTATACACTAATTAGAACTTTTTATGCAGCTCAGCCAGTGCTTAGTTCTACCCTTTTGCCACTCTTAATACACATTGGTTTGTTCCCTACCAAACTTTCAGTGACAATCACCAGTGCCTGACATCTAGTTCCACATGACCTGTTGCATACATTTTCTAGGAGAGTCTACAGTTTAAGGGGAAATATGGCTACTTAAATGTAAGCCAAACTTATGATTAGATGAGAAAGCTAGCATACCCATCTTCCTTGAACATGGGGATGTGTGTGCAGAGGTGGAAAGGCATTTAAGCAGTCAAATATTTCTGTTCAAGATGAATTGGCACACTTTAGTATGTAGTTGTGGTCAAGTTATACCAATTTTACTTCCTCTGAAGCTAATTAATCAAAGACAAATGTTAATGTATCAGGTGTAATAGATCAGTTCCTCCGCAGCTTGTATGTTTAATCAGGTACCGTATCCAGGGGATAAGTTTGCCTTTATTGGTCCTTTATCTTGTTTATTACTCTTCCAATTACTTTCATTTCCCAAATTGCAATACATTTTGCAAACAATGTTGTTGTATATTTGACATTTAGCGCACGTTCCAAAGCAATTAGTACATAGGACTGGCCTTCCATTTGAGTTGAGTAAATTGAAACTGTCACGGAGGAATGTCATAGGTCAAGCAGTCCCAGAGGGGAAGAATTATGGGTGACTGTCTAGTTTATGTTACATACACATGTATAAAATGAGGCTCCTATAGCATAGGGAAGAATCTCTGACTCGGTAGAGAGTTCAGGTACCTAGAGTGACCCCAAAGAAAGAAAGGGTCAGAAAGTTCCAGTAGAAGAAGAGAAAGTATTTTTTGGTGACCTGAGATAAGATCGCTATCTGGGGGAAGCAGAGCACCCAAGGAAGCCTGATAAGAAAGGGGAAGTGCAGCTGCAGAGAATACTCAGGAGGGAGTGCAGCCCGATTAGTCAGTAGAGATACAGTGGAAGACATGCTGCAGTTAGGGCACTATGTAGATGACAGATTTCTGTGAAAGTGTTCTAGTGATTACTCAAGCTGTATAGAAAACGGATTATCTTGTGTGTGTGTGACATTAACTAAAGTGAGCATTTTTAATCAGTTTAATTTAGTCATACATAATTGGGCATTTTAAAACCCAGAACAGCTCTTACCTCCCAAAGTGTTTTACAATTCCCACCTGTGCTATAGTGGATTAAGAGGCAGCAAGTGATCAGTGTTGACTGGATTTGCATATACCTACCCAGAATCTCTTGCAGTGGTGGTAGAACTGTGAATGTGTGCTGTGGGGAAAGCAGGCCTTCGAGCCTGTTTGGTGTGTGAAGATTTATGTTTGATAATTCCTCTGCTACCCAGGGAATTTCAGATGGAGGGGTTTTCCATCACCTTTGCCATCCCTTAAAAAAACCATAGGTTCTGTTGTGTACCCTCAAGAATTACATATTGTTGACACCCTCCAAACTGTGGGTCTTACACATTAAAAGGTTAGCCCATACTGGTTGATGGATAAACTGGTCAGATCATGAAAAATGATCTATATGATTATCAGAACTGCAAATACATATATAATTTAATAAAAGGGATTTACATTTGTCAGTGCTATCATCGAGGGATGATATAACCATATGGCACTATATGCAAATATGCTCTATTGTAGTTGTTAATTAGCACATGGTGCCCCCCCTTAATGTCATAAATGTGAGAATGCACAGACAAATTTAAACCACATTTTATTTAGCAATCCTGTATTCACTTGTAATTCTGCTAGCATAAATGTGATGTACGCTATTCAGCTGATAAAGCCTCTTGAAACTAGACTGGTTGGGGCTGGTTGGGGTCTTTGAAGGTTTTTGTACAACTCCCATCTTGCCTGAATAGCTCATAGGTTCTATTATAGAATATATCATTCATTTATTTGATTTTGCCCACCATGATTGTGAATAGTGCAGTGCAATCCACATGTCAATCTCGGATAACCATGTGCTTAAATGTAAAAAAAAAAATAACACACTCCGGCAGAAACAGATTAATACAGTACACATGTTTTCTATTTAATTTTCTCCCAAACTAATCACAAGCTAGCCAATGGCCCCTTTATTGGTTTGCAGATTCCAAATAGATTGTGTGCAGACCTGTGACAATGAACAGTACACAAAAGTGCCGAGTATTCTTAGCACGATGCTGGTGAAAGACGGTCATTCTTCTCAACATAAGAGACATCTGGACAAGGAAAACAACTTTTTTTTTTAATGGAAATTCAATTTTCCTCCATTAAACTATGTACAATAAGCAATCACAATCACCTCTAATTACAATACTCATATATAATTACCTTGAATGCACCATATGCAATAACCTAGCTAATGAAAAAAGGAAAGTAAATGGTAGGACCTCCTTTGAAGTGATCAGAGCCCTGTTATTAACAGTTGGGGTACATTATTTGCTATGTAATTCTTGACCGACTGTATATATTAGGAAAATAGGGTAGGAGGGTTCTCTTGGAGCTAATGGCATACTTCAGTTTATTGAGATCAATATAGTCTTTAGTGGACCTGCCAATGCACCTGTGGCTGGTGGATAACGAAAAACAGGTTTGTGTATTCTAGCTACATAGCTAAGTCACAGTGACATAGTGTAATTGAGTCAGTTTTACTTTAATAGCAAAAAAAAGAAACCACAAAACAAAGCTAATGAAAAGTAATCTAGTAATGTTCATTAATAAGTAAAACATAACTGTAACGAACATGTTTAACTATTAGCTAATCAAAAATACTAAAGGGGAAAATTACTCTTTGTCAAGTTTCCAATCTTTAGCTGATCAGCTTTGCCAGCGATAGGATCAGACCTAAAATTATTTTCATTACTCACTTTAAAAGACACTAGGCTATGTTTCTTGGGATGAAACTGGAGCACTGCTAAGAGAAAAGCGAATGGGAAGTTCTGTATAGTTTTGTTATCTATGTAAAGATTAATGGAATGTCTTTGCTGATTGCTCTAAATCCACAACTTTTCCCTTTGGAATAAATAGTTTAATATAAACTTATTTGTAATTTATTGAACAATGAAACTTTTATTAAAGCACCTGCAATCACTTATAATTGTTTTATTACATCTAACTTTAGCACATACTCGTACTGGCATGCAAAATGATGAAGTTATTATATGTTTTATTAATGTTAACCTCATCATTTGTCTTGGAGCTTGATATAATTCATGGTGGCGATTATGGGGCTATGCATGAAGTCATGAAAATGATGTACTCCAGTACCTGTTCAAATCTCAGGGTCACAGATTCAAATTCTGGCAGGACAAACTCAGCTCTTCATCCTAACTCAGCCAATAAATGTGTACTATTAAGTTAATAGTAACATCTATTATTAAGATTCTGATTCTATTAATTCAGAGAGCACGTGCTAGACCTTTTTGAGGACCATGGATAGAAAAGCAGTATACAGAATTATTTATTGTTATTATGTATTGTTGTCTGGCACACTAATGCTGATTTCGATATTGGTGCTGAATCCAGAGTATTAAGGGAGATTCATGTCTCCAAGCCTACACATCTCTTTCTTCATCCTTTAGAAAATGGAATAGTACTCATAGATGCTTTGCATGCCCATTAGAGTATCAATCAAACCGCCTACAGTGTTGGGTCTTCTTTTTAATCTATCTATATTTGATATGAGAATTACTGTCTGTGATATTTTCAAAAGGAGGGATTGGAAAAAAAAAAGTCATAACCAATGATATGTATAAAACACAAACATTTCATTAACTCTCAGCAGTTTCAAATCTACATTTCCTCTGACGAACAAGTCACACCAAGTACAAAACATATAAAACCATTTTTAACTGAACAGCTAGAACATTTTCAATGATCATGATTGCACTAATTCAGGTGCAGGACTAAATTTGTATGTACAGTCGTCTGGCACTTGTCAAAATGATGTTATATAAACACCTTCTACTAATTTCCCTGCTGTGCTCAATGTAACATATAATAAACAAGATAAGTCTTCGCTTTTAAGAAATAAATTGCTTCAGGGAAATCACTTAAGCAGGGATCTCTAATTAGACAGTTGAATGGCAGTAAAATATCTTCTCTCACTCCAGGAATGCAAAAGAAAGTCTATATGTTACCATACATCTTGTGGCACGTTTTTGTAGATTAATTGCTACATACGGGCAGCAGAATTAGTTACAGTTATAATATTTAACACAAAAGTAAACTTTTGTTAGTGTGAAATCTTTGCTATAACGTTGCACTGAATCACTGATTCACTGAGAGTGTGTGTCAGATGTCCCTCAGCCATGGTTAAATTCATGGAAAGAAGGTAATTGGCTCTAAACCTTTTCTCAATATTTCATGATTCATTCTTCACATAATCACCTGGCAGTGAGTAATCTGGAAGTTAAAAATTCAAAGACTGTGACCATTTCCTTCCACAAATTTAAATACAGCTTATTTGGTTATGACTCAAAATATCATTTACTGTATTCCAAATAGAGAAGGTGACTGGCCCGGGACAAAAACAGGTAACCTTTGAGAAAAAGGAAAGGGAAAAATCAGCAATGGGCTCACTAAATTGCAGCATACCACAAAAATGGATACTTTCCAATGTACTGTACTAAGACAGAGTGGGAAATGTTTGGGAGAAGATCAGAAGTTGTATGCAAAATATCTACAACTTGAAATCTTGAAAAGACCGCTGCAGAGAAATGTGTACTGTAATGTCTATTGCACTTTAAACCATATATATATATATATTGGATATATGTAATTTTGATATTTTTGCAAGGAAAAAAAATGTAAACGAGTGTTAATGTTAATGGGACCCAGGACAATAGTTAATGGCCAATAGGGTGAAGGAGGATAGACAGTGGTAGTTGAAGTTAGATAAGTGAACCTAGGCAATGCCATAATTATGGGTGGGGGGTTAATGGAAAGTAAGGCAAAGTATAAAATAATAATATTATGCACTAGTATAATGTCATCCACTCTGCCAAGTAAGAATATGAGGAAAAGAAGGTAGAAACTGTAGGTTTTCTAATAGTTGTCCTAAGTTAGGAAACATGACTTGTTTTTAACTTTTTACCCTTTTCATTGATGATTAAAGCTAAATCATTAAAGTTAAAGTGAATTGCTTTTTTCTAACAATTGTTTTCATGATTAGTGAAATTGTAACCCTGCACCTATCTATAGACCTAACCCTAGACCAACTTAAAAGACATGTTTTTTATTTTAAATAAACTCTGGGAATCTAGAATGCTTGGGGTACATGACCAGGCTTCCTAAACTGTAAGTAGTCTCTCTCTCTGACCCAAGGCACTCAGCCATGTCTGTTACAGCCTGATGGCGGTATCCATGTGGGCATACCACAATTGGAATGGCAGAACATGCCAGGCACATCCAATGCCATGTAGAGGTTAAACCTTTGCCCCTCTAATTTAAGACGATGTCCTCTTGTTATGGTTCTTTTAAATATACTCTCTTTTACTGTGTTTATTATATTTATGTATTTAAATGTTTTTTTTTTTATCATATCCCCTCTGTTTCATCTTTCTTACAAGCTATACATGTTAAGATCCTTTCCTACATATCATTGACATTTATTTTTTTTCACAATCTTTCACATAATAGTGTAATATCATATATAGTGATTATAGCAGAGTGAGTGTGCTCATCTGATTGCTCAATCTCCTTTATGAATGCCCAAAATATTTATATTTTAAGGCAATATAGTACTATGTTTTTTCTAATTTTCCTTATTAGCATTTTGATTTACCCTGCTGCCTGTATTGATATAAAGTAAAAACATTATTTCATTTTCTGACTTTTCCACCAGTCATGAGTGTATATGACAGTATCTAATTTCCCTTTTGTTTTATTGCTTTGGTGTTATAGTAGGCGTGAAAGACACTTGTTGGTCTTGTGCTGTTTTAACACTAGAGTTGCTATTCACAAAAACTGAAAGGACATGTGAAGAACAAAGGAGCTGCAAATACCTTGTTGGAAAAATGGGCAAAATAGGAGAATGTTTCCAATTCAGTAATTAATGCTTGGCTTGTGTTGTCCATTTGCAGTTCATTACATTTCTTGATTGGTTTATATTGTTATGTCATTTTTCTACTTTGTCTTGCAAGGGCTCATGCTAACACAGTAGAAACACACTCTCATAGCACTGGCTATCCATGGACAATACACTTCTCTTAATGCCATGTGTGAATAGAAGAATATTATTTGCACTGGTGTTACATATACACTCATGAGTGTGGTGTGGGTGTCCGATTATGAAAGGAATTTGTTAAAAAAAAGTGTATTTTTTATGAATAAAAAACTTTCAAAAGCAGGTGATGAATTCAGTACCATGGACAAGAGCTCTTTCTGTCCAGGTAGCAACATTGTACAACTTGGCAGCAAACATCCAAAGAATCAAAATAACATATGCAAATGTTCTATATTAGTATTAACAGCACATTTGTCTTGTTTAATTTAGTTACATGAACACACAACACCATTCAATTATTACACAGCATCCACAAGCATCTCCACTGAGATCAATGATTGGCTCCCATGGAATACTGGGAATTAACATTTAGAAACAAATGGACATGACATCATCATGGAAGTACGGAACAAAAATATGTTTCAAGGAATAATAAATGGGAACAAATGAATAAGTTAGCTTTAATATAGATTTATTTGTTAAAATGATTTTGGCTGGAATGGTTCTACTTAGTTTATTTTTGATAAGTCACTGTATGTCCTAAATTAGCATTTCCAGAATAGTATGCTGTATCTCACAGTGGAAAGTTTATTTATTTCATGTAGTTATTTGTTTTGTTCTACTAGATATGTTTAGTTAGGTATTTTTGACTTCTGCTGTCATCTCTGTTGTATGATTTGAGGAAGTGATCAAAGAAAGATTAGAGGAAGTTCTTGAGAACTGATCCTTTTTACCTGCTCCTCACTTACTGAGGAGTATGTGCGCAAATTGTATTGCAGTGTACAGTATACAAATGCACATTTTTATAATACTCACAGACAATATGTTCTATAACACTTGAATTATTTAACCCTGCAATCCTGTAATATGTAAAAAAAAAAATATAATCTCAAAGATTACAATTCATGATTAAATTTGTTTAACACAACATTGTGCGGATATCATGTTTGACAGCAAAATAGACCATAAATATTTCATTTCGTGAGCATTTATTACTTTGTATTGACCATGGCTCTGTGACTTCTGCTTAAATTCAAAATTTTTTTTTTTTTTTATGTACATAGGATGATTATTGTTTCAGTGATTCTAGTTACTTGTTTACATTTTAGTTCTTACCCCAACCGAGGGTATGTTTTTCAATGCAATGTCAAAGATTTCTTTCACTGGTCTTGATGTTGTTGGCGAGTGAGGCCTGGTTTGATTCAAAACGTGCCAAATCCAAAATATTCCAAATGGTGTGGTTGTTTTTCATTGCTACTGTTAACCCCAATGCCCCTTTTTAATAGGATTTTCACAGCATTTATTATAATAGACCATGGTTAAAAAGCTGAGTTACAATCCAAACGTGCGGGTAAAGGCTAGTCTCAAGAGACCGACATACCGTACAAACCAGCGATATCAAACTGGCGCGGAAAAAATAACAACTCAGTCATCATTCCAGAGGGATTACAAAAACAAATGTTTCTATTTGAGGAACAAGATTACATCTTACTATTAGTTTAGTGTAAATGGAATTTCTAGTCGGTTTGGAACATTGAAATATATGTATCAGAGAAATAAATGAAATGATGATAGTAAAACCTGTGTACAGTTTCTACGGCATCAGAAAATTCCCCTTTTTCCTTTGCAGGGTATATATGTTTTAAGTAAACATTTATGTTTTCTCGGATACAATATACATATTCTTTCACATCTCTTTTTGGTTTATTTTTTTGCTTGCCAACTTTTCTGACCCTGGCAAATACACATACGGCTATGTGTAAAGTTATAGTTATGTGTTACTTGATGCAGTTTTAGAATTCCCGTCCATGCCAGTTTGAGCTTATGCCTTGTTTATAAAAGCTGATAATCACATCTCTGCTATTTCACACCAGGCTCAGAGGTTTAAAGGTACTTGCCATAGGTTCCAGCAGTTGTGATTAGCTTATTAAAAGGGAAACTGCTGTCAGGAAACACCAAACAAATTGGAGGTTATTGTATGCATGGGGATAGTGTTGATTGCGCCAATGTATAAGACAAACGTCTAACAGGCGTCAAGAGTTTGCTGTTTGTGCACCGGTTCCCACTTTCAGGCTGCTTTGGTGCACTGAGTGAAGATTTATACCGATTTAGGCACTTTTTAAATACCTGAAAGGTGTCAGACAATCTCTAAGTGCTGTTTTGTGGAGATGCAATACTCACAGAAGTGTCAGGATGCACTTTTTTTTAAACTTCCTGAAATATACATAACTTTCATTGTTACTATTAAAGTTTAAATATACATTTAAAGAGATACAAACTTTTTTTTTTATATGCAATGGCCATAGTAGGAGGATAAACGATGATGTACTTTTTAAGGCATACCCCAGTTTACTTTCTGACCTGCAGCCAGGGCTGAGGCTGTTGAAAATAGTAGTTTACTACTAGTGAAGTGACAGATCCTCATTTCTGCATGCCACCAACAGTGAGAGACAGAGCCTGATCAGACACCCGGGGAAAGTGTCAGCATGCACTAGCATCCAGAAGAGCTCTGCCTCTGGTCAGCAATGAATCTATAAAGTAAATGCAGCATGAATCTATAAAGATATACGCCTCGTTTACTCCTGACCAGTGGGAAAAGGCTTTAAACTTTTGTTTCTATTAAGCTTGTGAGCAGGGTTCTCTGCCTCATGTATCAGACTGTTCTTGTTTGTCTAACTTAGTATAAATTGTTGGGGCAAAATAAATAAATGTTCAGGGCGATTTTAACAAAATCCTCACACAATAAAAAAATAACATAACAATACAATGAAATAGTTAATACGTTTTTATTAATACAATATTTTATTTACTTTCTCAAATATCTTGAACATATGAAAACAGAGAAAAAAATACACAAATTATATAGTGTAGTAAGTTTTGATAATATGTGGAGAGTTTAGCTTCAAATTTTGCACTCACTCTTCCTCCAAAGATAAACAGCATATAAGAAGGTCTTTATTCCTTGTGATAGAGTGTCTTCTGTAATAAAAGCTATAGTGCTGATTACAGTGTTTCCTGGGGTGAGGGTAGTTTTGTGGTCTTTTCACATATCTATTCACTAAAATTTGACAATAGGTCTAGGAGGTAGATTTTTATTTTGAGACTAAGTCAAATTTGACTTCCCCACTGAAAGTAATCGGAGGTAAAATGATCAAAGCTATTTTTAACTCGGGTGCCGAATTTTAAAAATACAAAGTCGACCTCCTCGAATTTTAGTGAAAAGACCCATTGTTTGCAGTACACAGAACCTCATCATGTCATGCTCTGTAAACATGGCCTAAATCCATCACATGCCTTTCTATCATGCAATACACAGGTATATAAAGATATACCTGGTTTTATTGAGCTTCGACTTATTGCGTTTCACAGTTATTGACAGGATGTGTCAATTATCCATTGAACAAGTCTTTCAGTGCATCTGTGTCTCTGACTATTCCAGTTCCTTATTTGCACAGACACAACAATATGTTATTGAAATTAGACCAATTAATCACATACAATGGCCTCTAAGCATCAAATGAAAGTATGTACAGTATATATTTTTTTGTATTTAATCATTTTGGCTTATGTGACTCACTTTATTGCGGAACTCGAATTATTGCGGTGGTCCAGAACTGAACCTGTAATAACTCGGAGTCATGTATGTGTGTGTATATATATATGTGTGTGTGTGTGTGTGTGTGTGTGTGTGTGAGTTACTATTTGTAGGGCTTCCAGGATGCAAACAAATTACTATTGTATATGATAATCAAGAACAATAAAGTGCTGCTTAAATATATAAATAATTATAAATGTAAAGTAATGTAATTTAATGCTGATGTTCTAGTCCTATGTATTTATATTCATATATATATATATATATATATATATATATATATATATATTCCTTAGGAATTGGGAATTTTATAATAAGATGTAGGGCATTGTTTCCATTAATGGGAATACATTTATATTCTTAGTATAATATATTTAATATATTACATAATTTGATAAGTTAACCAACCAATTAAAACGTTTTCTTTAGGTTAACTAGGGTTTTTGTTAATTCAGTTTTTTTAATAGAAAATTCAGTGCTGAGTGGCCAGTGTTGTAGGGTGACAAATTATTCCATTGGCATATAACGTTCCGTGAACCCATACTAACCTTTTGTTCTTTTAAAGGGTTAAATAGTTTCACACATTAAGGCTTTTTTTTTTTATGACAATTTAAGAATTATGAAATCTGTAGAAAAAAAAATCCCCCTAAACATAATTAAGTGTTATGTAACCCTGTGAGTGCTAGAGGGTATAACATGCATTGTGTAAAGGTTAAGCCACTTTCCAGACTATATTTTAGAAATATAAGGGCAATAAAGAAGCACAGGATTAATAAAGACAGCTTCGGTCCCTGTCAGAAAACTAATTGCAGGGCCGCTGCCAATCGAGGTCTCTTTAGTTACTTCAAACACACCTCTTTCTTAAAAGATGTTATCTGCAGAAACATCTGAATTGTGGTATTGTTATCACAGCACTTCAGAGATGAAAGTGAGTGTGGATGAGTGAAGTACCAAGAGGAAGTTGCATTATGTGAAGCTTACATCCTCACTTCTCACTACCATGAACATTGACCTCTGGCAAATACCAGACAGGATGTGATAACTTGTTACTTCCATTAAATGTACATTTGCCGTTTTTGTTTCCAGAAGAACCTTTTGTAGCAAGGATCTCACATTGTAGAAAAGAAAAAAATAATTAATTCAAGTAAAAATCAGGTACATTAAAGGACAACTAAACTTTTTTTTTTTTACTTAGTGTTTTTCAACAATGAGTCAATATTTAACTTAATTAAACTTATTTTTATTTGGGGCGACTTACTTTAAACTTTATTTGATAAATAAAGATCTCAGCCCATCCTACTATCATTTCTCACCCCTTGGTTCAGTTGTGTCGCCAACACAAATGAACCAAGGGGCCGAATTAGGCATCCAAATTGCATTTCTGACACAGCCTATATCGGGAAGGCAATTCTGTCTGATGCCCGAAAGCAGAATCAGTGGGAACTACATTTCCCATGATTCTGGGGTAGAAGAAGCCAAAATTGCACATGAGCATGACAATTGTCAGCAGTGCAATTGGGATGTACCATTAATGGTGTCCCTAGCAGGGGCTGGGGACTATTTGAATGAAATAAATTATAAAGTAAGTGCCCCCCCCCCCAAAAAAAAAAGAATAAGTTCACTTAAGTAAATAATTGACTCAAAAAATATTAGCTCTTTAGTCCTTTAAGAGATGTCAGGAGAGAGAGAGAGAGTTTGAACATTTGGGTTTTAACTTTATAACCTAAATATTATATACTGTTAATGTAGAGAATACAAAATGATCCAAAATTATGTATACATTGTGTTAGTAGAATTTGAAGGTGCAGAAAAGTTTTCTTGTGGTGTGACCTCCTGAGGAATTTAATGCTGGATTTGCCCCTGTTTCGGAGCTGGCTACTTGGACTGTCATCTCACCTTCCATCAGGCTACCAATGCAGCAAAACTGGTTCTAGCTACTTTGGGGCTCAATGAATTCTCACTGCAAGATCAAGTCTTCCTGTTGTCTGTAGAAATGCAGGGCTAAAGGACAACAGCCTCCCCAGCTGGGGTTGGCTGAGTGCTACCTCTATCTCCCCTTCCCTGAACATCTGGGATCCAGGACCCCACTGTCTTCAATAGTTCTAGTTCCTGTACATATTTATTTTTTCTATATCCAAAAACTGTTGAGAGCTCCAGTGTGTAAGGATGATTACATTGTTACAGTGTATAGCAGAGACGTTATCAAACATAAATCTACATACACAAAGCAAGCCAAAATACTTGCTTACTTGCTTTTCCCACAGAAATCTCAGTCACAGTGCTATAACCACATTAGGGCCACTTTAACCAATGGTCAAAGTGGGCACTTGCGTGTACCCACTGGTTAAGGGGGGTCCAAAGCAGCCTCCCTGTGGGTCCCCACTGGCCACAAAAGGGTTCCGCTGGCCACGTGACTGTCTCACACAGAGACCATCACGCTAGGGCAACAGCTGGAAGTCTGCATCCAGCGAATGGGGTCCAGTTTACTGTCACTGTTTTTGCATACGACAGCAAATCATATCAGGCAGCTGTATATCCCTCCTCCTGCACGCATGCTGTGTTGAGGAGATGGCCGTGGACACAAGAGCAACAGCAAGGTGTGTACTGGTGAAGAGGGGAGATGGGGTAATGCTTTTATGGTGAAAACTGGTGGTGGCATATTAATGGACAAAACAAACTGTGGCATATTAATGGACAAACTAACAGTGGCATATCAATGGACAAACTAACAGTAGTATTGATAGGAAAATTGGCTGTGGCATATTAATGGACAAACCAACAGTAGCATGTTAATGGGAAAATTGGCTGTGGCATATTAATGAACAAACTAACAGTGGCATATTAATGGACAAACTAACAGTGGCATATAAATGGATAGCAAGTGTTGAGGGAAGACTGTGCAGAGGAGATGGCCGGGGATACAAGAGAGCAACAGTAAGTACTGGGGAAGAGGGGAGGTGGGGTAATGCTTTTATGGTGAAAATGGGCTGTGGCATGTTAATGGAAAAATGAACAGTGGCATATTAATGGGCAAACTAACAGTGGTACATTAATGGACAAACCAAAAGTAGCATGGTAATGGAAAAATTGGCTGTGGCATATTAATGAACAAACTAACAGTGGCATATTAATGAGAAAACTAACAGTGACATATTAATGGACTAACTAACATTGGCATATTAATGGATACATTGGCTGTGGCATACTAATGGACAAACTAACAGTGGCATTTTCATGAAGCTGATCTGATTGTATCAGTTCTGAAGAGGTAGGTTGCATCTGCACTTCTGACTCAGATAATTACTTCAGTTTGATTCAACTCATGTTGCAGGATTTGATCTTGTTGAGGTTGTAAATTTGTAAGGGCTGAGTTTCTTCTTGGGGTTGGCATGTTTTCTGTCTGGCCCTATGTGGATAGGCAGCACATATGTGACCAATATTAGGCATAGTCTGCATTGTGTATGGTTTCTACAGTCTTTTGTTGTGTGTTCATGACTTCTACAACTACTAAAAAATTAAGTCTGTACAGTTTTCCCATATTGGCCACACAGTCTGCAGAAGTGTGGAATCCCAGCACAATAGAGGTCACAGTTCATGTTTCCCAAGTTAAAGTGAGATGGTCTATCTAGTCATCCATAAAGTTTGCCTTTTCATTGACTATTTCTTGGAATGTGATGCTTAAGAAAGATCAGCACATCATCCATGGGTATAATGTGAGAGTACCTCTTTACTGTAATCAAGACTTCATCTCTAATTCTATGTGGAATCATCAGCATGCCTTTTAGTTCTTCATCTGCAACATGGTTACGTAGAGCTCTTGCAAAACCCTTCACAGATGCCTCTATTTAGATAGTCCTGGATAGAAAGGATCTCTCTCCTTAGCATGTGGAATAGATTTTCTAGCACTTCTTCAACCACATATTTCAGTCCATGATCTTCTCATTGTTTCTTTTCAAACTGGATTCTCACTGTGTTTTTTAGCCGTGCATAAGCCCGTAATGAAGGATTATCCACCTCCATCAGATTTAAAAGCTTTTGTTAGCAAAGTACTGCTCAAAGCTATGTGAAAACACCAACTTCCTAGGATAGAACGCTCTCCAATAGTTTCAAGGCCAACAAGACGTGTTTCCAGTCGATCTAGAAGTAAACCGTTATCTTCACTTTCATCCCTAATGGGACTCCTCAACATGAGGTTGGTTTCCAAGCTTGAGGCTTGGAGCAATGAAGAACAAACCATATAAGATATGGTGGAGTAATGGAAAAACACCTGCACCTAAAATTCAGTTGGTATATAGTCACCTTTTGTCTCTATCCACTTTAAACATACACCCTTTGGAACATATAAACACTGTACAGGCCAGACTTCAAGCACAGGTCAGGACAGAGGTGCAGAAGCCAGATAACCACTCATGGACAGCTGTAACATAGTTAATTAATTTGAACAATAGTCCACCAAGTTCAACCATTCGACATGTCCATATGTGTTGATTTGTTGATCCAGAAGAAGGCTAAAACCATTAAGACAGTAACGTCATCTTAAAGGGGAAAGAAATCTTTCATAATGTTTCAAGACAGTCAGACCAGTGGCATCCCGAGGGGGGTGCGGGGGGTGCGGACCGCACCGGATGACACCACCAGCGGGGATGGCTGGAAAATTAAAAAACTTACCTCCTTCCTGCTCTGTGTCCAGGTGCTCTGCAGATCCGTGGCTGTGAGGGAAGCATTGTGCGCTCCCCTCCAGTAGCGCAGCTTCAATAAAGTTTGTTAAAACTTTTTTTTAAACAAACTTTATTGAAGTCGCGCGGCTGGAGGGGAGCCCACGACGCTTCCCTCACAGCAACGGACCTGGAGAGCACCGGGAGACAGCAGCAAGGAGGTAAGTACTGCGGAACCGGGGGAGGAGGGGGGGAAAATCCTGGCATATTGAGGGGCAGAATCCTGGCATATTGGGGGGCAAAATCCTGGCATATTAAATGGCATATTGGGGGGCAAAATCCTGGCATATTGAGAGCAAAATACTGGCATATTAAATGGCATATTGGGGGGCAAAATCCTGGCTTATTGAGGGGCAAAATCCTGGCATATTAAATACATATTGAGGGGCAAAATCCTGGAATATTGAGTGGCAAAATCCTGGCACATTAAATGGCTAAAGAATTACATATTGAGGGGCAAAATCATGGCTTATTAAATGGCATATTGGGGGGCAAAATCCTGGCACATTAAATGGCATATTGGGGGGCAAACTCCTGGCATATTGAGGGGCAAAATCCTGGCATATTGAAGGGCAAAATCCTGGCAAATTAAATGGCATATTGGAGGGGCAAAATCCTGGCATATTGAGGGGCAAAATCCTGGCATATTAAAGGGCATATTGGGGGGCAAAATCCTGGCATATTGAGGGGCAATATCCTGGCACATTGAGGGGCAAAATCCTGGCATATTAAATGACATATTGGAGGGGCAAAATCCTGGCATATTGAGGGGCAAAATCCTGGAATATTACATGGCATATTGGGGGGCAAAATTCTGGCATATTAAATGGCATATTGAGGGGAAAAATCCTGGCATATTGAGGGGACAAATCCTGGCATATTTAATGGAATATTGAGGGGCAAAATCCTGGCACATTAAATGGCTAAAGAATGGCATATTAAGGGGCAAAATCATGGCAGATTAAATGGCATATTGGGGGGCAATATCCTGGCACATTAAATGGCTAAAGAATGGTATATTGAGGGACAAAATCATGGCATATGAAATGGCATATTGGGGGGGGCAAAATCCTGGCATATTAAATGGCATATTGGGGGGCAAAATCCTGGCATATTAAATGGCATATTGGAGGGGAAAAATCCTGACATATTAAATGGCATATTGAGTGGCAAAATACTGGCATATTAAATGGCATATTGATGGGCAAAATAGTGTGTCTCAGGTTATGTGTGTATTGGTGTCACTGTGTGTGTAAGTGGTAAGGGTGTGTGTAAGTGTGTCACTGTGTAAGGGTGTGTGTGTGTCACTGTGTCTGTGTAAGGGTGTGTGTGTGACTCCAAGGGTCTTTGTGTTTAAATGTGTGTTAGGTTGTCAATGTGTGACAAATCTAGAGCATGCGAGTTGAATATTTAGATGTATTTATTTTCCACACTGTACATTATACTTTTATATATATAAAATGTTTGGAGGGTTGGTGGTGTGGGAGGCGTGGCGGGTCAGAGGAGGGGGGCACCAAAATGCACCTTCGCCTGTGTAGATGAAAATCCTTGCACTGGCCCTGACTGGATGTGACGTAACGTCACATCCGGTGTCTGTGTTTCCCTCCTCCGTGCAGGAGGGAACACTGCATGGAGATGTCCAGCCAGGGACATGGAGCAGCAGCCAGGCGGTAAGTACTGTTGAAGGGGTTCTGGGCTCCTGTGTGAGGCATAGTTAAAGGGCTCCTGCGTGTGACATAATTTTTGGGGCTCCTGTATGTGGCATATTTAATGGGCCATCTGACATTACTAATATGACATTACTAAGGAATCTGTTTGGCATGGTATTGGAGGAAATCCAGGGGGGTGACACCATGAGTGACCGCACTGGGTTACACCAACCCTAGTGACGCCTCTGAGTCAGACCATTGTTAATTTTGAGTTTAGTCGTAGTTTAGTCATCTGAATTGTTTTTAGTTATAGTCCATTTTTGGTCCACTAAATCTATAGTAGATTTTAGTTGACTAAATCTCATCAGTCAGGGATGGAACAGTTCTGAGAAGGACAGTCTTTCCAATGAAGGAGTATCCTCTTCCACTGTGGTTTGCAGGGCATTGTTCCAGGCAGCAGACAGATACAGGAAGCCTGCGTATCAGTCATTCCAGCTGCCAATAGAGTCAGGGGAGTGGGCTTTGATAGAGATACATGGGAACCAGAACCAGAATTCTAAGTAGATAATGCAATAGTCTCTCCCTAACATTTTAGTCATGTTTTCCTCAGTTAAATGGCTTTTCATTGCAGTTTTTGTCCTATAAAGTTAGTTTTTATTTATGTATTTCGTTTTTGTCACTGAAAAATGTTTAGTCGACGAAATTAACACTGAGTCAGACTCACCCTGGATCACCATTGCTTTCTCTGCTTTTACTCATGATGACCTTGTATGTATTTAATTTCTTCAAAAGCATCCAAATATGTTTTCAATATATTGATTGAATCAGCCAAAACTACTTCAGGTGGCAATCTTTTCCACAATTTAACCACCCTAACTATAAAGAAACCTTTATAGGTTTAAGAAGAAAATGTGTTTCTTCCAATCTTACTGGATGCCCGTGTCTTGTCCGAAAGATACAATTTTATAGAGATCTCCAACAATATCATTGTTTTGACCTTGAACATACTTGTTAAGGTTTATCATATCCCCATGAAGACATTTTTCTCCACAGAAAACAAACCCAATTTGGATAGCCTTTCTTCATAGCTGATATTATCCATTTCTTTCCCCCTCTTTCTGTTTCCATTATATCCTTTTTAGCACTAGTGGCCAAAACGGCACTGCATATTCTAACTGAGGTCTTAACAATGATTTATAAAGAGGCATAATTATGTTCTGATATCTTACACATATTCCCATCTTAATACATTAGTTGCTACCAGTAATGCATGGTTCAGAGTCCTCTAGCATGTCTCCAGCAGTAAATACAGGAAAACCATGTTATAACGCTATGCGTTATAACTTGGACCCTGTTACAAAGTGGTGCTCCAATAGTGTCAAGTGAATCATGGGGGCTTCTGATCTCACTTTTACTTTTGCATGCATTGCGATGTGTGTCCCTGGATCCTGAGACAAGTGTTATAGCTGTATGTTTTTCAAAGCCTAAAGACAGAAGAGTAGTGTTGTGCGAACCCGAACCGCACTGTTCGGGTTCGTACCGAAAATTACGGTGTCCGTGCCACGAACCCGAACCCAGACATTTAACAGTATGTCCGTGTTGGAGTTCGAGGTTCGACGATTTAATGGCGCATGTTGAAAGGCTGAAGGGCAGCCAATCAACAAGCGTTTGACTCGTTTGCCCTTAGAAGCCATCACAGCCATGCCTACTAATGGCATGGCTGTGATTGGCCAGTGCAGCATGTGACCCAGCCTCTATATATAAGCTGGAGTCAGGTACACGCACATCACATGAGCTCTTCTTAGTGTAGGGAGAGGATGCTGCAGCTGTGAGGGACAGATTAAAAAATTCTGGTGTTGAATCTGCAAACTACAGCAATTATTCAAACTACAGTGATTATTTAAATTACAGTGATTATTTTAGTGGGTGCTATACAACATATTTGTACCCTGCCCTGAGCCCAGTACCACAGAGAGTGCAGTGCACTTGCAACTGCATGTGTGCCAGGCACATGACTTTAATCCTGTTCTGTTAGCTCAGTGGGCAACATCTAGGCATTTTTAAATACTGCAATTTGTAGGTGTTAAATATTACATTTGTGTCCTGCACTTCATATCTGAGAGTCAAATAGAACCGTCAAATACTGTGCTTACAGCGAACTTTCAAAAATTATATTTGTTTTGGGTGCTAAATAGTACATTTGCGTCTTGCGGTGCAGTTCATATCTGAGAGTCAAATAGAACAGTCCAATACTGTGCTTACAGCGCACTTTGAAAAATTCTAATTGTTTTGGGTGGTAAATACCGTATTTGCTCGATTATAAGATGAATTTTTTATCAGAAAAAAAAATCTGAAAATTACCACTCGTCTTATAATCGAGGTCTTCTTATAATCTGACCTCAAATTGAGGTCAGATTATAAGACAGCGATCCAGGTCCCCAGCAGAGCTGCAGGGGACCTGGATCCCCCTCTCTAACAGCAGGGGATGTCTGCGCAATGAGCGCAGACTCCCCTGCTTCCGCCCGGCACGACCGCCGGGGCTTCTATGAAGAAGCCGGTTACTTCCGCTTTCGTCACAGAAGTCCCGGCGATCGTGCCGACATCCTCTGCTGCCCCACTAGCCACCAGGGAGAAACAGGTGAGGGAGGGAGCCCCCACAAGAAACAGGTGAGGGAGGGAGGGACAGAGTAAGAAGGGGGGGGGGCAGAGAAACGAGGGGGAGGAAGGGGGGGACAGAGAAACGAGGGGGAAAGAGACAGAGACAAGGGGAGGGAGAGGGGAAAGAGACAGAGACAAGGGGAGCAAGGGGGAGACAAAGGGAGGGGGAGAGAGAGACAACACTAAGGGGGAGAGAGAGAGAAAGCTGGGGGCAAGGGAAAGAGAGAGGCAGCATTGGCACATAAAAGTAAATAAAAACAAGAAATGCATTTTTTTCATATCATTATTTTGTATTAAAAACGCAATTTACATGTGAATATATACAAGTTGAACTTTTTTCCTATAGGGTAGTTATATTCAGGCTTTTAGTTTTTTTCCTAATGGAATATCCAAAGTTTGGGGGGTCGTCTTATAATCAGGGTCGTCTTATAATCGAGCAAATACGGTAGTACATTTGCGTCTTGCGGTGCACTTCATATCTGAGAGTCAAATAGAACAGTCCGATACTGTGCTTACAGCGCACTTTGAAAAATTCTAATTGTTTTGGTTGCTAAATAGTACATTTGCTTCCTGCACTTCATATCTGAGAGTCAAATAGAACAGTCCAATACTGTGCTTACAGAGCACTTTGAACAATTCTAATTGTTTTGGGTGCTAAATAGTACATTTGCATCTTGCGGTGCATTTCATATCTGAGAGTCAAATAGAACAGTCCAATACTGTGCTTACAGCGCACTTTGAAAAATTCTAATTGTTTTGGGTGCTAAATAGTACATTTGCGTCTTGAGGTGCACTTCATATCTGAGAGTCAAACAGAACAGTTAAATACTGTGCTTACAGCGCACTTTGAAAAATTCTAATTGTTTTGGGTGCTCAATAGTACATTTGCGTCTTGCGGTGCACTTCATATCTGAGAGTCAAACAGAACAGTTAAATACTGTGCTTACAGCGCACTTTGAAAAATTCTAATTGTTTTAGGTGGCAAATAGTAAATTTGTGTCTTGCGGTGCACTTCATTTCTGAGAGTCAAACAGAACAGTTAAATACTGTGCTTACAGCGCCCTTTGAAAAATTCTAATTGTTTTGGGTGCTAAATAGTACATTTGTGTCTTGCGGTGCACTTCATATCTGAGAGTAAAACAGAACAGTTAAATACTGTGCTTACAGCGCACTTTGAAAAATTCTATATGTTATTTTAAGTTATTTCCCTATCCACATTTTCTTGCAGGGCCCTTGTCCTACTCTTACCCACATTTTAATTCCTTTTTCAGCCCTCTAGCCCTTTCCATTACTTTTTTAGAGGCATTTTAGTGGCCAAAAGTCCGTGTCCCCATTGACTTCAATGGGGTTTGTGTTCGGGGTCAAGTTCGGGGTCAAGTTTGAGCACGGACCCGGACATTTTTTTGAAGTTCGGTCGAACCTCTCGAACCCGAACATCCAGGTGTCCGCTCAACACAAGAGTATTTATCATTTCTATGCACCACACAGGCAGAGCATGCACTTGCATACATATAAAAAAATGTATGTAAAAGCCCAAAATCAAAAAACCCACACCAGTGGTGTAATTAATAATCACAGGGTCCCAATGCAAAAACTGAACTGGGGCCCTCTTCCCCTGGACTTCACCAAACAATATGTTCCACAGTGCCAGCTTTACCACCAAACATCTTGTCTGTACAGTCTTAACCCTCCAAACAAGCTTTCTGTGCAATCTTAGCCCCCCAAACAGCCTCTCTGTGCCATCTTTGATCCCTAAACAACCTCTCAGTTCCATATTTTCTTCCAAAACAGCATCCTTATGCCATATTTGCTCAAAAAAAGACCATCGTTGTCATCCCAAACACCTTCTCTATGCCATTGTAGCCCCACACAGCCTCTCTGTGTCACTGTTGCCCCCCCCAAACAGTCTATCTATACCTTATTTGCCCCAACCAACCTCTTTGCCCCCAAACAGTATCTGCACCACCTTTGTCCCAGCCTCTCTGTGTAATCTCAGCTCCTCAAACAGCTGCAGTTTTCTAAACAATCTATCCATCTCAATCAATCTCTCCAGTAGGGTTGCTACCATGGCCATTTTTTACCGGCCACATATAACTTTTACATACCACTCAAAGGTGTGTGTGCAAAGTTGCAGTAGTGACCCTTGCTACACCACTAGCCCAAACTATTTTATTTCATAAAAGTTTTTATTGCTATCTAATGTGGACATTATGATAAGCATTCTTTAATATTTTATGTGTTAACCACATCACAGTGCCTCATAGCCATACAACCTATAATAACACTATTAATGGATCTTCACCAACAAAACATTGCTTATACTGTGACTGTAGCCAATTGAAAATGATCTTTGTGTTAGCAAACCACAAATTAAGTGAAAAACACCTGCAATGTCTACTGTCTATGACATCACCTTGTGGCCTAATATGCAAATTAAATACTTTCATGAGAAAATATAATTTGATTACCGGGACACAAGGTGATATTAAAAACAGGTGGCACTGATACATTTAAAACATATATTTATCTTAAACTGTGTATTTGTTTCAATTATACTAAGACAATGGTAGTTGTGAATAAAACCAGCCAAACAGGTGGATTATTGCGCTATGTGCACAGGTTCTACACGTTGGAGCCTTTGGCACACTGAGCGACCAGTACACCACATGTATAAAAGTGGTGGAAATCTTTACCAAATCCAGCGTTTTGGGATGTATAAAAAAAGATGTGAATACTACATAGGAAAAGATGACTGTGCCTTTATTTTACCTTGCTGACATTTTCGGATGTTAGACCTTTTCATACATAATCCCAAATATATAGAATTTATAATCCCTTTAAGGTCAATCTAAGTTTTGTTCATATCCCTCATGTGGCAACAAGTCCACGTCTCCCTTGACTGCTCTACAATTCGTCACATATTAGAAAATGATCGAGATTCACAAAGATCTTTTATCATGTGTATAAACGGGAAAGTAAGGAAGGAAAGAGGGTAGTGGTATTCAGGAAGAAACAATATATTTTTTTTAAGTTTAACTGAGCGAGTGCCTCTGACCTTGAGATTCTGTCTGGCCATATGCCTGGTTTAGTGGTTACCCCCAACTTGCAGACTAGTTTTAGAAGCAAAAAGAAACTGCATACCAAAATGTCAATAAATATTTTTCTTTCCCTTATTCAGTTTACTCTGATGTTTATGTAAGCTTCTGACTGAAGGAAGGCTACAAATCACAGTTTAACCCTTGACCCTTTGCATTTATGAGCACACTGCACCATTCTCAATGGAAGTAAGAGGGATTTGGTTATCTTTAATGTATGTGTTGAAGTATATTACTTTCATGTTAAATATTATGGGGTTTACTTTTAGCATCTGAAAAAATATCTAAAGAAAATTAAAATAAAAATCTTAAATGAAATGGGAAAACCTGTTTTTTTGTTTTTTAATCTAGCACACCACTATCATTAGATACTAAAAATGTGATTTGTGCATACACTGCTGCTAGAGTACGATATGTAGCTAGTCCTCTATTTTTCATAGAAATGTAATAATAATAATAATAATTATTATTATTATCATTCATAGATACACCAATCAGCCATAACATTATGACCACCTGCCTAATATTGTGTAGTAGACATGTGCATTCGTTTTCGGACGAATGCATTTTCGTCCGAAAATAGCATTTTCGTCCATTCGTCCGAAAAACGAATAACGAAAATGCTAAACTAATGAAAGACGAATGAACGAATGGCTAATAAATGAAAATCATTCGTCCATTCGTCCATTCGTGCTATTGGCATTCTATAAACCGAAATAGAGTCGGTTTATAGAATACCAATAGCATTACATACATTCATAATGTTATTCTATAAACCGGAAGTCTATAAATTGAACGACCTTCGGTTTATAGACTTTCGGCTTATAAAATAGCATAGAATTACATGTATTCTATAAACCGAAAGTCTATAAACCTAACGACATTCGGTTTATAGACTTTCGGCTTATAGAATACATGTAATACTATTGGCTTTCTATAAACTGAACTAGAGTCCCCATTCATAAGAATTTCTTATGAATGGGGACTCTAGTTCGGTTTATAGAAAGCCAATAGCATTACATGTATTCCATAAGCCGAAAGTCTATAAACTGAATGAAGTTTGGTTTATAGACTTTCTGTTTAAGGAATGTGTAGGTCAATTGATTCGTACGAACGAATAAAACGAAACGAAAATAATGAACGAATTTCGTCTGAAACTAATGCAGTAATGAACGAAATTAGTTTTAGACTAAATAAAGAACATTTTCGTCCGAATTGACGAAAACAAAACGACAATTTTAGTTTTGCACATGTCTATTGTGTAGGTTCCGTTTTGATTCCAAAACACACCTGACTCGTTAAAGCATGGACTCCACTAGACCTCTGAAGGTGTGCTGTGGTATCTGGCACCAAGACTTTAGAAGCAGATCCTGTAAGTCACATAAGTTACAAGGTGTGGCCTCCATGGATCAGACTTATTTGTCCAGCACATCCCACAGCTACTCAATTGGATTGAGATCTGGGGAATTTGGAGGCCAAGTTAACACCTTGAACTAGTTGTTGTGTCCTCCAAACCATTCCTGAACCATTCTTGCTTTGTGGCAGAGCGCATTATCGTGAGTAAAGAGGCCAATGCCATCAGGGAATACCATTTCCATGAAAGGGTGTACATGGTCTGCAACAATGCTTAGGTAGGTGGAACGTGTCAAAGTAACATCCATTATTATATATATTATCCACAATTATTTTATTATATATTTAATAATTGTCTAACAAAAATAATAATAGACTGTTAAGATAGACACTTCATGATTTCATTCATCGCAAAGACAGCTACTACCCCATCAATGCGTGTGCTCTCCGGTAATTTAGAAGGTTTAGTTGCAGATACTGTCTAGATGGTATTATCTTATGTATCCTTGTTGTATTCCAGGTGTTCCTGTACAAAACAGTGATGTGGTCAATATATAGAATGTAATCCTTACCACCCTGCTGCATTTATTCTTAATAAAACATTTATTTTATGAAATGGAATGTGGTCACCTTATACCTAGCTATTTTGGGAAATAAAGTGAATTTTACAAATATACAGAAGAACCTGAGGCCCTGGAAATGTTTTTGGAGTTTGACAAAGAAGGTAAAACACCAACCCTTATTTGCAGGAAGCTGCCATCTTTAAACAACAATACAAATATGTTATACGTTATAATTTCTCACAGCTCTGACAATGCTGGCATTAATATCAGACATTGTGAACCCCGGAGACACGGAAAAGGGAGTAATTCATGTGTACAAAACAATTCCCACTGGGTTGTGTGAGAGCTTTGGTTATCAGACATAAAACAGATTGATTCGAAATGATTAATGTGACATCAGGATCTGATACAGTGAATAACATCAGCCATGTTAAACACTGGCTTATGGTATGACGTCCAATTTGTAACTCTTTGGCCAAATGCGGCCCATGTGACAGCAAGGGACGGTCCATATTACCTAAAGAGACTCTGTCAACCTAAACATTGTTTATAGAGTGGGTATAGAGAATACAAAAGGATGAAACATGATCTACAAATTGTTTCAGGAAGTTACATGCGAATGCAAAACGAGCAATACATGTTTTAAATGTGTCTGTGGTGTCTCAAACCTGCGGCTTCATGTGCAATGAGTTAATTTCCATATCAAGCAACAGGGGGCACAACAAAAACAGGAGGCACAACAGACACATTTAAACATTTTTTTTACTGAATGAATTTGCAGGCAGTTTTGGCAACACCATGTGTAGATAGTTTTCACAATTCTTTTTATCTATCTCTACATTCACACTGTAAGCATTGTTTTGGTTTTGTTTTGGTTGTTTTGGTCCCTTTAACTACACATCTTTTATACAAATTCTTAGATGGGTTAAATAAAGTTGATTTAAACTGTGTTTAAAATAATGTAACATTTTTCTATGACTGACAAGCTTTAGTGCTGCTTTCAATTAAAAATATAATGTTGGCCCATCTGATAATGTGGCTGACTTCAGAAAATAACTTGGATGTCCATGGTTTATGGAGATGTTAAATTAAAGGACAACCAAGAAGTAATTTAAACTGAGATCATTCACATAAGTCATATTCCATCTTAGTATCAATTAACCTTATTGCACAATATGACTGTCCTCTTGTTTGCTAGAGAACAATTGTCATCAAGTGATACGGCTACCGAAGTGACACTTGTTCACCACAGTTCCCCTGACGGAAGTATCTTGCATGCCCTGATGTGATCGTAACCAGATGCGTACAGCTGCACTGTTTATTCTAGTTATCTATAAGAAAATAAAAAGATAATTCCTCGTTACAGGATTTGGAACATTTTTCTCAATTTGGTAATAGGATTTAATTAGTCTGAAACAAATTAAAATGGATTAAAAGTGCCTTGGAATAAATGCTTTAATATTTCAGTTAAAGATGGCTGAATGTGACCCAGTTCATTCTTACTGGAAAGTTAGACACTTTGGGGGGATTTGTATAAAAACTCTTGCACTGCAAAGTGTTGGGGATGTGTAATGCGATAGCGCTTTTTTATAACTTCTGACACTTTTCAATGCGGGAAAGGGACCTCCCAACACAAGTCAGGCACTTTCTGGCACCTGATTTTATATGCACAGGCTGCGTTGGCGCAACGAGTGTTGACACAACCTAAATCTACGCATTCAGTGTATATATTGCAGACTCCGAATCTGCTTTATAAATTGGCGCATAAGCCAACTGCGCCAATATTTGGCACAATCTGCATGTGTGCCATGTTGATACATGCCCCCTTCGTGTTTGCCTAGTATAGTTGCTGTCTCTCTCTGGCCCCACCTGCAATCTGCCTTTTTAACAATGAAAAGTTAATTGACTTACAAGCTTAGCATCTCAGGTGTAATGGAGGAGAATAGACCTCTGTTAGAACAAGATGAGGATACTGCTTTGTTCATTTCATCCCTTGGCACTGATGTATCTTGTCAATCTTGAGACTTGTTGGCACTCACGGCCATCGCTGATAGATACTGCTCCAATGAATCCTCTAAAACATGTGTCTGTACATTGAAATCTAGCAAACTCTCCAAAATAATTACACACAATGTTAGCAGCTTTCTATTAAATGGATAGTTCCAGCTACTGTGTTTTTTTTTTTTTTAGTACTGCAATAAAGAGAAACAGATCTTATATTTTTTTCGGTAATACTTCCCATAGAAAATAAAGTGTAAGCTGTAGCTATAGCAATAGTCATTACTCTTTCTTTATCTCCTTTATTGGATGTCCCCAGTGAAATTAATTTTAATGTGTAATTAAAGTAGAACTTTAAATCATTCTAAAGTAGAAATAAGTGCATTCCACATATATTAGAAAAATGTATAATATACAGAAAATAACTTGGCTGGGACTGTCCCTTTAAATCCTGGTTCAGTAGCAACATATAGAGTATAATTCGTATTTATTAATATAATAAAACATATTTTTTGCATTTTATAACTTAAGAGTCATATTTGAAGGCAATAATTTCACACCTGGAGGCTAAACCTGTGTGTTAAATACAAGGTCCACATTGTGATATCAAACACGCTGGAAGAACATGCTGTTTAGGGGATCAAAGTAGTGTAATATTGTATTTATTGGCAGGATGTGTAGTGACTAAGATCTGCACCAAATGAAGAAGAATTCCCCTGATATGCAATGCCAATTAAGTCAGTAAAAAACTGGGGATATGCGCTAAACAGTGAACACTGTTGGTTTGACAGGGTATTATAAAAATCAGGCCAAAATAGCCAAGTTGGAATAATGGCTGGGGAGAACGTTTTCAGCTCAGATACTTTTGCATGGGTTTTGTGATTTCTTGTCAGTGTGCCACATTCTTTAATGATTTAACCCCTTGTCATTGTTACATAGTTAATACATTTTACAATTTGAATAAAAATGATATGGGTGTTACCCATGAAAGAAAGAATTGCAGGGAATTGAGAATTACATTTCAAACTTTTTTATCCTAATATCTTTTTAGTAAATTTTCAAAAGCAGAAAAATTTACAACAAAAAAGAAAAAGAAAAACTTACATAAGATAACCTGGTAATTTAAAACAAACACATATATAAATCATATTCCACTGTTTTTTCTTAATATATGATTGAATTAATTGCATATAAAATGAAAAAAAAAATATTAGATGTTTATACCCTGGCCCCATTTTGTGAATATTTCCCATAATGCAACATCATCCAAAATCTTCCAGCCAGTCTCAATTGACAACAGTTGCCAAAGCCTGCATGATGACAGTGGCGTCCCGAGGGGGGTGCGGGTGGTGCGGACCGCACCGGATGACATCTCCAGCGGGGTTGACACCCGTGCTGCCGGCATCCCCCCACACTGCATCGCGCTGCTTAATTTTTTTTTTCTGGCAGCCGCATCTGCTTGATGCGGTCGCTGGAAAAGCCTTTAGAAAGCCCTTTGTTTGGGCCCTGTACATATTTATATTATATTATTTTATTATACCCCTCTAAACTGCAGTCTAGCGTGCACAAATTTAACTTTTCCAGCCTTTCTTCATAACTACAACTTTCTATTCCCCTTATTAGTTTTGTAGCCCTCCTCTGCACTTTCTCTAGTTCCATGAGGTCTTTTTTTTTAACAATGCCCCCAGAATTGAACTGCATATTCATAGAAACATAGAAGATGTTGGCAGATAATAACCATTTGGCCCATCTAGTCTGTACTGTCATAGCAGCACAGGGAGGCATAAAGACAATCCAACAAAGTGTAAGATGCATGTAGGAACAGCATACACTGAACGGCACAACCAGGTATGTGACATTGTGTACAGGAATATCTGCACAGCATATGGGCTCAACCATCCAAAGTCCAGATGGGGGATTCCACAAAAGGTCATGGAGAATAAAAGGGTTAAGATCCTGTTGGACTTCAATATCCAGATGGAGAGAAAGGTACTGGCCAATTATCTCAACATCATGGTAGTAGATAAGGACCAGAAAACAGTAACGGTGATAGATGTAGTAGTGCCAAGATACAGCAACATTGTGAAGAAAGAGTAGAAAAAGGCTTTAGCAGAGGTCAGGGGACATGAATATTTATTAACTGGTGCCTCCTTGTTCCACTACTTGCAAGCCAAAATGAAGAGACCAACTAGTGAGAGTTTAGGGAAGATGGAGCATCTTTTCCTCTGTTCTAGAACTGGTTTCCATCATTGATGAGTAATTACTCATGGCCACACATTGTGCTGCAGTGGGAACTGACCTGATTCTAGTACTGCCACAAGATGATTGTCAGTCATCATCAATCAACTTGTTTATTAGCTTTAGACTGTACCAAAAATGAACAACACAGAGGCAATGAAGCTCATGCCAGGATTACACTTGTTGACAAGAATTAGTGACTCCCTCCAAGTCCAAGTACCACAGGCTTACATCATGACAGGCACAGTATCCCTTAGTTATAAAGAATAATGCCATCCCTGATAGCTAATTTCATTTATTCACAATGCCCTATGAGTCCAGACCCCCTTTGGTCTCCCTTAATACCATGAAATATCCAATGAATGTGAAAGAAACATGGAAATCAGAATCATAGATTATGATTCCCTACTCAATTAATTTTACAAGATTAATTAAAAAGGACTTTAGATGAGGTGATGATTTAATAAACTCGAGAGAGTCTGGAATGATTAGTGTTCAGTCCAACACTAACTTGAGTTAATTAGAGGTGAGTTAAAGTTACTATCCTGTGGTTTGTTTTATGCTCTGTTGGCATGACCTAAAATGTCAGATGAATGAGAACTGGCAAAATGCAATCTCCAAGGACTAACATTAGGCCAATCATAATGGTGGTTATTTATAAATGTAAATTCTAAAGAAAAATAGAGCAGTCAGCAGGAACATTCTGCTCTCTCTTCATGTTTAGAACTTTACACCAGATCCCACCTAAGTTATTTTTTCTTATGTTTCAGTAATATAAGAATACACCGGTCAGCCATAACATTATGACCACCTGCCTAATAATGTCTAGGTCCCCTTTTGACACAAAAACAGTTCTGACCCGCTTAGGCATGGACGGCACTAGACTTCTGAAGGTGTGCTGTGGTATCTGGCACGAAGACTTTAGCAGCAGATGCGTTTAGTAAGTCCTGTAAGTTGTGAGGTGAGGCCTCGGTGGATCTGACTTTTTTGTCCAGCACATCCCACAGATGCTAAATTAGATTGAGATCTGGGGAATTTGGAGGCCAAGTCAACACCTTCAACTCTTTGTTGTGTTCTTCAAACCATTCCTGAACCATTTTTGCTTTGTGGCAGGGCACATGATCCTGCTTAAAGAAGCCAATTCCATCAGGAGAACCATTTTCATGAAAGGTTGTATATGGTCTGCAACAATGCTTAGGTAGGTGGTACATCCGAAAGTAACAACCACATGAATGGCAGGGTCCAAGGTTTCCCAGCAGAACATTGCCCAAAGCATCAAAATGTCTCCATCACCTTACCACCTGTCAGTGGTCCTAAATCGGTGTGTATTGACTACAATATAAACATTTCAACAGCTTGCCAACAAGAGACCAAACCCCTACTATTCAAGAGGAAACTAAGGAAGTATGTAATAGATGACATAGGAAGTGACAGATAACATTTAAATATTCATAAACTAAATACTACACCACCTACTGTGTTCCATTTTAAAGACATAGTAGGTCAACTACTGATAAATATTTTTGTTGACATCCCATACAAACATTTGCTAAAAATCCAAAGCAAAGTTCATGGATTGTAATAATTATACTAAGTTTATCCCTGGATCATCAAAGTAAAGCTTAGAAATTATGCCCTATTTGATCGTTTGCTAATTTTCTTTTCACTCTTAATGAAACATGCCATTAGTCACCAAACCTTGGTGCAGCTGCATGTTCTAACATGTCCACAAATGGTTTCTAAATCATTTTATGATTAAAAACAGGCTTCATTCTGGCTGACACTGAACTAATCTTAATCCCTATAAAGCTGAACACCTGTGCTTATAAATCTATTTTGTGAACCTTGTCACTTTGTGGATTTTTGTCAGACTGTATCTTCTATGTTTTTAAATCTTTTTTTTTTTTCGATTTTGTAATGACTGTAATGATTTGCAGCAAACTCTGGCAAATACACGTCATTTTTGTCAACATATTTCAGTACATGGAACTTATACAGGATGAAAGCTTTTAATATTATATTTATAGACACGCTAAATCAAAGCTGTTGCTTGCACATGCATGCTAGTGATGTTTTTCATTAACGTTGAGTCTCCAGGAATAAATAAAGTGTCTGTACAAGGACACCAGTGTCCATGGCAAGGTCATAAAGGTCATAAAGGTCCAATAAATGTCCACCAAGTAAAGTGCTGATGCCAACCCACTTGCTTTCTGACTACTATTGCTAATTCATTACAATTGTTTGAGAACAATACCCATAGGAGCTACTAATAGTACTACACACATGTGCCACACTGAAGGGGTCATATCACCATGAGAATATTCTAAGTGGAAATGAAGAAGATAAAATGATACATTACATTAGCAGAATAACATTGGGCTATGAGAAAGATACGTTTTAAATGTACTATGCTGTATCCTGTTTATTACTCAATCTTCTGTCATGGTATGCAAATAAATGACAACAATGGATAGTAAGTAATTTACAAATCACACTATAAGTTCATGCTGTTATAAAGAGACAGCACTGGCTATACATGGCTTCATTACTAATGGGTTAACTCCTCAGAGCTGATAGGATAGGAAAAAAAGTAGCAGGGCCCTAAATAGCACCCCATCCACATCTTGAGTAATCCCTTCCACCTCTTGAGTAACCACCTCTTGAGATTTTTTTTTCACGTCCCCCACCTGTATGCATAATTTATTTTTTATATATTTTTGGTGGCATGGCTGGTTCCCATTTAACCTGCCTGGGGGAGTTCAGTTTTTAGTTTGTGCAAAACTAAAATTTTCGTTTTGTTTTCGTCCATTCGGACGAAAATGTTATTTATTTAATCTAAAACGAATTTCGTTCATTACTGCATTCGTTTCAGACGAAATTCGTTCATTATTTTCGTTTCGTTTTATTAGTTCGTTTTATAGAATACGTGTAATACTATTGGCTTTCTATAAACCGAACGAGAGCCCCATTCATAAGAAATTCTTATGAATGGGGCTCTTGTTCGGTTCATAGAAAGGCAATAGTACTACATGTTTTCTATAAGCCGAAAGTCTATAAACCGAAGGTCGTTCGGTTTATAGATTTTCGGTTTATTGAATACATAGAATTACATGTAATTCTATGTATTCCATAAGCCGAAAGTCTATAAACCGAAAGACCTTCGGTTTATAGACTTTTGGCTTATAGAAAACAAACAGTAGTAGTGCCTTTCTACGAAATTAATTCATTTTATGAATGGAGACTCTGTCTCTGTGTAGTGAAAGCCAATAGTACTATTACAATCATTACAAATGCCGAAAGTCTATAAACCGAACGTTCGGTTAATAGACTTTTGGCTTATGGAATACATATAATCCTATTGCTATTCTATAAACCGAACGTTCGGTTTATAGAATAGCAATAGGATTACATGTATTCCATAAGCCAAAAGTCTATAAACCGAACGACCTTCGGTTTATAGACTTTCGGCTTATGGATTACATGTAATACTCTGGGCTTTCTGTAAACCGAACTAGAGTTCCCATTCATAAAAATTTATGAATGGGGACTCTGTTTCGGTTTATAGAAAGCTAAGAAGTTGAATGAATGAACGAATGGTTTAATATAAACGAAAATCATTCGTCCATTCGTGCTATAGTATTGGCATTCCTATAAACCGAAATAGAGTCGGTTTATAGAATGCCAATAGACTTACATGCATTCCATAAACCGAAAGTCGTTCATTATGTCGGTTTATGGAATGTAGTGTACTATACTATTGTATTCTATAAACCGACTCTATTTCGGCTTATAGAATGCCAATAGTACTACGAATGAACGAATTAACAAATGATTTTAGTTTATTAACCATTCGTTCATTCGGCTTTCGTTAGCTTAGCATTTTCGTTATTCGTTTTTCGGACGAATGAACGAAAATGCTATTTTCAGACGAAAATGCATTAGTCCGAAAACGAATGCACATGTCTACTCCAGTATGTACCCTCACCAAGGTGGGTTCCCTGCTTAGACAGTGGGCCCTGGGCAAGTCCTCAGTTTGCCCATTGGTTAAAGCGGCCCTGCCACTGGAAGAAAACCTACGTGTTTCACACCTGTGATCTGGCATTTTCCTGCCAATGCTTGTAACAGCAATGGTTGAGATACAGCTATTAAGACAATGCTTTTCAGCACATTAATGTACCAAATACTACACATTGTATTTTTTATTAATAGAAACAAGGGAATGGGGAGCACAAACCTAAACGAGCAATATTTAATACAGGGTCCTGTTAAAATGACCATATTTTTATACATAAAATATAGAAACATCAGCAAACAGCCAAAATTTGCTAATCTCTCTTAAAGCTACTTTAAAAGCACCTACCCTAGAGGAAACAATTAAAAAGATTTGTCACACCATGATATGGCCATAAGATGTGACTAAATCTTTAGGAGAGATTTAGGGGAGCTTTAGGAGAGATTAGCAAGTTTTGGTTGTGTGCTGATATTTCTATTACGTCTTATTAAAGAATTTGATGTTGGCATTCCTGGACTGGACTAACTGAAAAGTAAATATTGTTTTATCAGTTGAATCTTTTATTATGTTTGGGTTTCCAAAATTCTGTAGATCCCAGATCCAGTGTGTTATGTTAACATACATGACTATCAAGATTGTATATTTTTATACAATAAAAATATATTTTTAACAAACTAAATGTAACTTTCTGGCAAGTACTCTAACTTTGTGTGTTAATTATTAGTGTTGAGCGAACCCGAATCGCACTGTTCGGGTTCGTACCGGACATTACGGTGTCCGTGCCACGAACCCGAACATTTCACTGTATGTCCGTGTTGGAGTTCGAGGTTTGGCTATAAACCGAAAGTCTTTAAACCGAATGTCTTTCGGTTTATAGACTTTCGGCTTATAGAATATATGTAATGCTATTGGCCATCTATAAACCGAACTAGAGTCCCCATTCATAAGAATTTCTTATGAATGGTGACTCTAGTTCGGTTTATAGAATAGCCAATAGCATTACATGTAGTATAGAAGCCGAAAGTGAAGGGTTAATTTGGAACTGTGAGGGTTAAAAGCCGACAGTGTGTCTAAGAAGCTGATGTCTGCAGCAGTTTCTGGAAGGCCAGATCACGCCAGTAGCGTAATTGTTATTAGAATGGTCTTATCTTACTATTCCAAGGCCAGAACAGAGGTTTCTGGAACATCAACAAGTTGTCTCTGAAAGTTCTGTAATTTTCCATAAGAATGACTTTTGTAACACTATTTTACATATGACGTTTTAAGTGTATTTTCTTGTAAAACACGCCTTTCTACATATTAGAATATTAGAATAACCAATTATATCGCAGTAACTAATGCTTTTATCTTCGTATATATACGCTTGTCTAAACAATTAAAATCAGAGTTAAGGAACACAAAGCATTGTCTAGTCTTTTCCTTCGTCGTCCTTTGCTCTGGGGAGTGCCCCTCCAAATTAATAGCGACAATGGTTCACATTTTATTTCCCAGGTGACACAAGGTTTAGTCAGAAGCCTTTACATTGACTGGAAATTCCATTTGCCATACCATCCACACGCTGCTGGTCAGGTTGAGAGAACAAATAGAACAATTAAAGACAAATTGAGGAAGGGTACCAATGGTACATTCCACAACTGGCCAGATCATTTACCTGCTGTACTAGCAGAAATCAGAATGACCCCCAATAAAACTACCAGACTGTCCCCTTATGAGATATTAATGGGGAGACCGTTCCCTACTCCATGGGCTATTGGTAGGTATAGCCCTGTGAGCAGTGAGAACATAGAGTGGGCTCAGGAAGAATATGTTAACCAATTGCTGACAAAATTGAACAGTATCTATGGTAATGTGTCGTTATCTCTTCCGTTACCTGCAGAAAAACTTACTCACAATTTCAAGCCAGGACAAAGGGTCCTTGTCAAAAAGATCCAAAGGGACAAGCATAAGGATACAGTGTATGGTGATCCAACTACAGTTCTTGCAGTAACCAGAACAGCAGTTCTCACAGAGGAATCGCCATCATGGATACATGCATCCCGTATCAAGTCCATGCCGGAGCATGCGCAAAGCAAGAAGGAGGAACAAGGACAAGATGGACAACTGTGGACTGATGCAACAGGACTGATAGCCGTAATTCTGTTTGTTATCATCCTAGAACAAACAGAGCATTACTCCAATACAAGTAACAGCACACACCCACGAACCTGTAGAGCAGTAAAATTGCTCGAGCAAGGGGGAAATTTGTGGGAACATTTAGCACATGATATTTTAGGTGTATCTTGTCTTAGGTGTATGGTAGACAAGGCTTTTTCCCCACGACAGAGACGACCAGAAGTGTATGCTTACCACAATATCTATAGACGAGCATAGAATAGTTATCTATTTAAAAATAGATAAAAGAGTGGTATTGAAGGGTTAATTTGGAACTGTGAGGGTTAAAAGCCGACAGTGTGTCTAAGAAGCTGATGTCTGCAGCAGTTTCTGGAAGGCCAGATCACGCCAGTAGCGTAATTGTTATTAGAATGGTCTTATCTTACTATTCCAAGGCCAGAACAGAGGTTTCTGGAACATCAACAAGTTGTATCTGAAAGTTCTGTAATTTTCCATAAGAATGACTTTTGTAACACTATTTTACATATGACATTTTAAGTGTATTTTCTTGTAAAACACGCCTTTCTACATATTAGAATATTAGAATAACCAATTATATCGCAGTAACTAATGCTTTTATCTTCGTATATATACGCTTGTCTAAACAATTAAAATCAGAGTTAAGGAACACGAAGCATTGTCTAGTCTTTTCCTTCGTCGTCCTTTGCTCTCCAAGGCCTTGCCTGGTCTCATCATCAGCACGGTAGTTCACATCAATCTGGTGTTACAGGTCTTAGAGGTGGCTGAACAGACTACCCCGCAGTCGGTCCCTTTCAGTTTGGTGTCAGAAGTGGGATTCAAACAAACCGGGTGAGTACATGATTAATTGTTATAATCGTTGTGCTACCCGTGTTTCTTTGAATCCGGTAACGTATATCTAAGCCTCTATAAGAATACACGGTCTCGGTCTAATTGTGATGATTGTTGTTGGCAGTCTGGGACTGCCTCAGAGCTGAAATAAGTCAGCTGCTGATAAATTGCTGAGGATTGTGCCAGTAATTGTATGCTACTACTGAGGGTGTTCCAGTAGGATATCACTGTTTTACGGAGGTAGTGCCCGTATTTTGAACTGAGGATTGTGCCAGTTCTTTTGGAGAAGTACTGCGGTTGTTCCAGTACATTTAATATAATATAGACGAGACGTGTATAAAGTGTTTAAAAGACCTTGCAAATTATCATTACTAAATTCCTAAGAACCGTGCTGAGGGTGAACAGGAAAAATTGTCCGGCATAAACTGTTGTGATTGATATTGTATAAGTATATAAGTTGATCATAATGGGACAAACTGTTAGTGACTTGGCAACTCCAAAATTTGTAAAGGGTCAGCTTAAAAAAGCCCCATTGTTTGATAAGCTACAATGGACCCCGAGATACTATGTGCGGAAATATGTAACAGGCACATTTGATTCTGGTGTGGATGATGTGGCAGAATGGACAGAGAAATGTAAATATGAGTTTCTATTCCCCACGGATGGGTCATTTGATTTATACTATCGCAATATGTGTCAAAGTTTTCTAGATGATCCTGATCAAGGTGATCCAAGTTGGGAACAGCCATTCACAAATCTGTTTTTAAAGAAACAGAAATAGCAGTGATCAAATGCCGTGGCCACAGTAAATCAGACTCTATGGAAGCCATTGGCAATAATCAGGCTGATAAGGCCGCAAAGGCAGCAGCCCAAGCTCAGATTATGTGGTCAGAATATCACACAGACATAGACACACAATTACATCTCCTCTCTGAAATCATCATACCCAGTTATGATTTATTGACCCTGCAGGAAGTTGCTGATGACAAGGATGTTGAGTATTGGAAGTCTCAAGATTTGAGTATTGACCAATTTGGGTTATGGTCAAAGAGTGGAAGGGTAGGTGTGCCCAAATCTGCTAGTCCACTGATTATTTCCAAGTACCATGGATATGGTCATAAAGGGAAAAAGATAACAGAGGAAATGATCAAGGAAAGGTTTGTTGTCAGAGATTTATCATCCACAGTTGAATTGCAGTTGTCTAGATGTTTGTCATGTCTGCAGAACAACCCTAACACAGGCACTAAAATGCAAAGAGATCACCTGCCGCCCCCTGATGGGCCAATGCAGCAATTACAAATTGATTTCACCCATATGCCTACAGCTAGAGGTGGATTGAAATATTTGTTGGTTATTGTTGATCAATTCAGTAAGTGGGTGGAGAGTTTTGCAACTACTAATGAAAGGGCGGGTACAGCCGTAAAGATACTTGCAAAAGAGTGGATCCCAAGGTGGGGAGTGCCCCTCCAAATTAATAGCGACAATGGTTCACATTTTATTTCCCAGGTGACACAAGGTTTAGTCAGAAGCCTTTACATTGACTGGAAATTCCATTTGCCATACCATCCACACGCTGCTGGTCAGGTTGAGAGAACAAATAGAACAATTAAAGACAAATTGAGGAAGGGTACCAATGGTACATTCCACAACTGGCCAGATCATTTACCTGCTGTACTAGCAGAAATCAGAATGACCCCCAATAAAACTACCAGACTGTCCCCTTATGAGATATTAATGGGGAGACCGTTCCCTACTCCATGGGCTATTGGTAGGTATTGCCCTGTGAGCAGTGAGAACATAGAGTGGGCTCAGGAAGAATATGTTAACCAATTGCTGACAAAATTGAACAGTATCTATGGTAATGTGTCGTTATCTCTTCCGTTACCTGCAGAAAAACTTACTCACAATTTCAAGCCAGGACAAAGGGTCCTTGTCAAAAAGATCCAAAGGGACAAGCATAAGGATACAGTGTATGGTGATCCAACTACAGTTCTTGCAGTAACCAGAACAGCAGTTCTCACAGAGGAATCGCCATCATGGATACATGCATCCCGTATCAAGTCCATGCCGGAGCATGCGCAAAGCAAGAAGGAGGAACAAGGACAAGATGGACAACTGTGGACTGATGCAACAGGACTGATAGCCATAATTCTGTTTGTTATTATCCTAGAACAAACAGAGCATTACTCCAATACAAGTAACAGCACACACCCACGAACCTGTAGAGCAGTAAAATTGCTCGAGCAAGGGGGAAATTTGTGGGAACATTTAGCACATGATATTTTAGGTGTATCTTGTCTTAGGTGTATGGTAGACAAGGCTTTTTCCCCACGACAGAGACGACCAGAAGTGTATGCTTACCACAATATCTATAGACGAGCATAGAATAGTTATCTATTTAAAAATAGATAAAAGAGTGGTATTGAAGGGTTAATTTGGAACTGTGAGGGTTAAAAGCCGACAGTGTGTCTAAGAAGCTGATGTCTGCAGCAGTTTCTGGAAGGCCAGATCACGCCAGTAGCGTAATTGTTATTAGAATGGTCTTATCTTACTATTCCAAGGCCAGAACAGAGGTTTCTGGAACATCAACAAGTTGTATCTGAAAGTTCTGTAATTTTCCATAAGAATGACTTTTGTAACACTATTTTACATATGACATTTTAAGTGTATTTTCTTGTAAAACACGCCTTTCTACATATTAGAATATTAGAATAACCAATTATATCGCAGTAACTAATGCTTTTATCTTCGTATATATACGCTTGTCTAAACAATTAAAATCAGAGTTAAGGAACACGAAGCATTGTCTAGTCTTTTCCTTCGTCGTCCTTTGCTCTCCAAGGCCTTGCCTGGTCTCATCATCAGCACGGTAGTTCACATCAATCTGGTGTTACAGGTCTTAGAGGTTCGGTTTATAGACTTTCGGTTTATAGAATACATGTAATTCTATGCTATTCTATAAACCGAAAGTCTATAAACCAAACGTTGTTCGGTTTATAGACTTTCGGCTTATAGAATACATGTAATACTATTGGCTTTCTATAAACCGAACTAGAGTCCCCATTCATAAGAATTTATTATGAATGGGGACTCTATTTCGGTTTATGGAAAGCCAATAGTATTACATGTATTCCATAAGCCGAAAGTCTATAAACCGAAAGACATTCTGTTTATAGATATTCTTTTTATAGAATAGCAATAGCATTAAATGTATTCTATAAAACGAAAATCTATAAATCGAATGTCTTTCGGTTTATAGACTTTCGGTTTATGGAATACATGTAATGCTATTGGTATTCTATAAACCAAAATAGAGTCCCCATTCATAAGAATAGGTCAATTGACCTATTCTTATGAATGGGGACTCTATTTCGGTTTATAGAATAGCAATAGCGTTACATGTATTACATCTGAGAGTCAAATAGAACAGTCAAATACTGTGCTTACAGCGTACTTTGAAAAATTCTAATAGTTTTGGGTGGTAAATAGTACATTTGCGTCTTGCGGTGCACTTCATATCTGAGAGTCAAATAGAACCGTCAAATACTGTGCTTACAGCGCACTTTGAAAAATTCGAATAGTTTTGGGTGGTAAATAGTACATTTGCGTCTTGCAGTGCACTTCATATCTGAGAGTCAAATAGAACCGTCAAATACTGTGCTTACAGCGCACTTTGAAAAATTCTAATAGTTTTGGGTGGTAAATAGTACATTTGCGTCTTGCGGTGCACTTCATATCTGAGAGTCAAAAAGAACCATCAAATACTGTGCATACAGTGCACTTTGAAAAATTTGGATAGTTTTCGGTGCTAAATAGTACAGTATTTTTAATTTGTATGTATTTTATGTTTTTTGAAGTTATTTCCCTATCCATATTTGTTTGCAGGGCACTTGTCCTACTCTTACCCACATTTTAATTCCTTTTGCAGCCCTCTAGCCCTTTCCATGACTTTTTTAGAGGCATTTTAGTGGCCAAAAGTCTGTGTCCCCATTGACTTCAATGGGGTTCGGGTTCGGGGTCAAGTTCGGGGTCAAGTTCGTGCACGGACCCGGACTTTTTTCTGAAGTTCGGTCGAACCTCTCGAACCCGAACATCCAGGTGTCCGCTCAACTCTACTAATTATTCATCTAGAACTGTGCTTGCGTGACTTTTCCTGGATACCTTACTATCTAGCACATTGGTGATAAAACAAGCACAACATTTATCTCACCTTAGGGTTTAATAAAAAAACTACTTGAAAATGGCAAACAAAATTCTCTTAATTACCAAAGCAATATTTACCTGATCTCTGTAGATTTTCGAAAATTACAGCAAGTTTCCCGTGGAGTATTTTTGTGAAGAAGGTGTAAGTCATTTTTTCCGTGCGTCCATCTTCCAATTAGCAAAAATCACCTTGCTTCTCCCATGCCTGCTTAGACACACTAAGACACTAGTCAATTCATGGGATGTATTTGACAAACAAGGTCATATAAACATGCTCGCCATTTACTTAAGTCATTGAAGAACAACATAACTAAATAGTAACTGGAAAAGGTGATATGCACTGGCACCCCTCGCTGTTGTTATTAGGCATAATACTGCTTAAGTAATGAGTCAGTGTCATGTGTGTCTGTCCGTGAGCTAATGACTAAACAAAATTGCAAACAACTAAAAATAGCTAATGACACAATGACACAGTATTGACAATTTACCTTTTTAGCAGATGTTAGCTGAAGTCTTATGATTTTAAGGGAGCAGTAAATCATACAGGGTCTTATTATGCAATAAATAAAATAAAAAAGATCGGCGCTCTGTGAGGTAAAAATAAAAAAATAATAAATATGTCCACAACGGAGGAGAAGTCTCAGTTTGTGCATCTACTTGTATCAAATAAATGTCTCAGGCATTCGGCATCCAGCAAAAAGACCATAAACCTGGAATTATTAATGATGTATTTGCACACGTAAAAAATTCACAAGTGAGACATGGAGAAACAAGCAAGAGTTTCCTAAGTTAGTATGCTTAGCTGGTGCTTTCTTCAAGTTTTGTGTTTAATGGATGAAGTGTGAGCTACAAATCCTAGTAAGCTAGTGCTGGATCGTGGGAGCTAAGAAGACACATATATGTAGGTAATGTACCATAGCAGTCTGGTTGTGAATGGATATGCCTGAATCTTGCACTGGAACCCAGAGAAGCCTTTTTTCTATTTCTTTTGCGATCCCACTTCACCAAAGTATAAGTGGGGAAAACACTTAATCGTTAACCTTCTCTGTTACTGCTAGTGAGTGGAGTTTGATGTCCTAGGAAAGAGAGGAGTTACTGGTGTATTGTTTGATTAAAACTCTTGGTTTCTTACAGCTGCCTTAGTGGTCAAACCAGATGAATTGTATCTCTGCAATACTGATGATCTTCACCTTCCTCCTGGTGGTTGTGGTCCTGAACATGAGCCCTGCACATGATTTGGGGCATAAAATACTTTTGGAGCTTTCTTAGAACTCTGCTTATATGCTGGAGTGTTATTCCCTGTAGCTGAATAATGGCTCTTCAAGGTAGTCCAAGCAAAGGATCTCAAACAATCTCTAACAGGATAACATTGAGGCTCTTCAGATTTTCCTGCAACTAGGACATTGATCCTAAACCTCTCTGGTTTAATCTGTTTGGGCTTTTGTTTCCATGTGTCGTATAATGCTCCAAGAAATATGATGAATTATGTAGGACAAACAGTCTCTATCCAGGCCAATTAAATAGAACCAGTAGCCAGATGGCTACAGAGGCTATCAAACAATAAAATAGCTGTCAATCAGCAAAATGGAAAAGTATTTTCCTAAAATCTATGTTTTTTAAGTTCTAGAGCAGAGCTTCCCAACCTGGGGGCCATTTGATATTTACAGATGGAGTATGAGCACTTCAGACATGGATATTCTTTATTGTTGGAGTACAGAGAGGCTAAGTACATAAGAACCGAAAAGCCTTACACAGCTGATAGAGTGTCTCTCAAATGTCTTTTTAAATAATTTAGGATATTTTAAAAGCACCTAGCTTAGATGAAAAAATATTGGAGATTTAGTCACAATACATAGCCATATTTTGCTTACTTCTGCACCACTACGCCAAAGTACTCCAAACTTGGTGAGTCCTATCGCTAGCTACTTATTTGGAAATAAATCTCCAAATAGAATTTATACAATTTCCCTGGACACCATATACCTGTTAGTGGGTGGGGTGCACACCCAAAAGCTGGTCATGCTTTATATATACATGCAAAAACTATTATTAGGACAGCACCCCCAGAACTTTGGCATAGTGGTGGGCTAAGCAAAATATGGCCATATATTGTGACTAAATCTCCAGTATTTTTTCATCTAAGATAGGTGATTTTAAAATATCTAAAATTATTTAAAAATGTAACAAATATCATTAAGATAATATGTTGTATGGATGCACACTGCATTTATGTATTGCATTGTATGAATTTTGGTCACTCCAGTGGTGCACTATGCAACATATGCTGGTCCTGGGGTGCTGTCCAAATAATAGTTTTGGCATGTATCGAATGTCTTTGTCATTGATGACTAAGAGCAGTAGTGTATCTTCCACGAGGCAAACAAGGCACTCGCCTAGGGCGGCACTTTGCCAGAGGGTGTTAAACCACACTTCTGGTGCTTGAAACATTTTCGCTCCCTCCCAGGGTGATGGGGGCATGTAATGGATGTGGTGGGGGTATGAAATGAGGGTGATGGTTTCATGTAATGGGGTGATGGGGTATTTAGTGTGTGTGCAATGTGGGCGATGGAGCATGTAATGGGGTGATTGGGCATGTCGTAGGTGTGCAATGTGGTTGGAGGGGTGCCCGAATTTTGACTTCCTAGGGCAGCACAAAACCAAGATACACCACTGACTAAGAGCCAACAGAAATTTAAATGTGGAGGGGATGGTGGCGTGAGACTTTGATGTGAATTAGAAAGGGGACAAGATCCCAAAAGGATGGGAATCCCTGCTGAAGATGTAGACATTTCTGAAACATATGAAGGATATTAATCCTATATACGGAGTAAAACATTGCGCTAAGAGTAAAATTAGCAACAACAAAAAGCATCTCTTTAATTTCTTTGTGTGTTTCTTTTTTGCATAGTATAATATTCTATTTATATTGTACTGTATAATTACAATTTCTGGAAAAGGTGCGATCATGAATTTTACTTTAATCAAATATATAAAAATAGAAACATAGAATGTGTTTGCAGATAAGAATCTAGCCTGCCCAATTTTATAAATACATCCTAGATAGCCTTCTATTACATGCATCCACTGCCCTCTCTCAGTAAAGTAACACTTTCTTTTAAATCTAAATTTAATTTTAGACTATGTCCTCTTGTTGTTTGGTAGTTGTTCATCTTTTAAATATACTCTCTTCCTTTACTGTGTTGATTTCCTTTATGTATTAAATGTTTCTACCATATCCCCCCTGTTACATCTTTCCTCCAAGCTATACATGTTAAGATGCTTTAACCTTTCCTGGTAAGTTTTATCCTTCAACCCATGAACCAGTTTAGTAGCCCTTCTCTGAACTCTCTCCAAAGTATCAATATCCTTCTGGAGATACAGTCTCCAGTACTGCGTACAATACTCCAAGTGAGGTCTCACCAGTGCTCTGTACAATGACATGAGCACTTCCCTCTTTCTATTGCTAATAACTCTCCCTGTGCAACCAAGCATTCTGCTAGCATGTCGTGCTGTTCTATTATACTGAAGATGAATAACAAAGACAATTGTTATCAAATTAAAAATGATTTCTGTTTTTGACCAAGCCCCTAATGTGCTCTATACCATGGAGTTTCATGCCTTATGTGTTTTCTGTATTACTTTTATTTGCATCCCATTGCAAGGTACTTAGGTACACTCTGCTCAGTAGTTCCCATGGTCTAAAGCACATTGCTTAGAAACCGGATACCATAATAAACTACAGGTAGGTGACTCTCAAACAGGTTGCAGAGAAGGTTGATTAATTCTGAGGAATTTTAATTTCAAGGGAACTTCACAGCAATACTTACAGCTAGTAAATTAAATGGCTGTCTGATTGGCTTTCCATGTTATACAAACATACACTATGTTTAGTTTTTGGATTCACAGCTGAGAGGGAAACAGCTGTTTGCACTTAAATTTAGTGGGTAAGGATCTCAATCAAAGGGGCTTGAAAGCCTTCACCTGTATTACTTCTTCTGTTTAGACAGCAGTGGTTAATTGTCATATTATAAAACTCTGTCTTACAGGAAGTGTTCATGTATTCTGTCTCTTAAAGCATCTATTTAACTTTACTTCTATAGAGGATTCTTGTAGAAATGTATAGATAAAATGTTTTACATTTCTTGTATTCTTGTATTTGACTGTAATATAGTCCTTATTCTAAACATGTTTCATTGCTTTTGCTGACCCTCGCACTCAGCTCTCAGCATTTGGCTGGCATCTTTAAGGAAAGAAAAGCAACAATTTAGTGTGTTTCAAAGAAACAAAATACAAGTGTGGCATATTATATCAATACTTGGAATGTGTGCATAAAATATTAAATAGGAGCCTATGAGGTTTTTGTCACCAGTTGCTCATTAAAAAGTATCCAGACCGCTTTTAAAGGCATTTAACGTTTTTGCTAGAACCACTTCTTTAGGCAATGAATTCCATATCTTAATTGTTCTTACTGTAAAAATTGTCCTTACTGTAAACAAAAACCCCTAGAATAAATCTCCTTTCTTCAAGTCTTAGCGGGTCACCTCTTCTCCTTTGTACTGTTCTGTTAATGAACAGGTCATTAGAAAGCCCTTTGTATGCGCCCTGTACATATTTATATAACATTATCATATCCCATCTAAGCTGCCGTTTCTCTAGCGTGTACAAATTTTACTTTTCCAGCCTTTCTTTATAACTAAAACCTTCCATTCCCCTTATTAGTTTTGTGGCCCTCCTCTGCACTTTCTCTTGTTCCATAATGTCTTTTTTTTAAAAAGGCGCCCAGAATTGAACTGCATATTCAAGGGGAGATCTTACCATGGACCTATAAAGAGGCAGAATAATATCTTCCTCCTGTGAGTCAATACCCCTTTTAATACATCCCAATACCTTTTAGGCCTTTGTAGCTGCCAGCTGCCCAGTGCACTACTGCTAAGTCTATTGTCTGATGAGTACATTTCCCCAAGGTATCACCATTTAAACTATATGTTGCAATTTTATTATTGTACCCAAAATGCATAATGTTACACTTGTCTCTCATTGAATCTAATTTGCCATTTAGCTGCCCAATCACCCAAATTTTCCAAATCCTCTTGCAGCGAAGATACATCTAGTTCAGACTATAGATGGATGGGGAAAATGGTGGCGCCTCCCTATGGAGGCATCACTGCTGGTAAGGGGAAAAGCTAACATGCTTAAATTATTATTTTTTTTTTTTTTAATTAACAAATAATTCTATTTTTATATCTGTTCATTTGTAAAGACCCGATTCTGATGAGGAATATGGTACTACATTATTGATATTGAGCAGATCTGCTCATGCTAAATAAGCTGGATATTGCATGCAGGAAATTAGTTATCACATCACTAAGCCATCCTGCCAATCTTTTAGTCACACAGAAGGTATATATTGTTAGATATTGTTAGACTGAAAAGTCTTCTAAATGATTCTTCTTCAGAATAAAGGAATTTAAATGAAATGCCTTGAGGATTTAAATACAATAGCTCTATAGAGCTATTCTTCATTTCCTCTTTAGTCGATGGTCTCACAAGTTAAAGGGTCTGCTCAATATACACTGATCTGCCCCAAAAGGGGTCCAGATCGGAGTTTGTAGCCGGACTTCTAGAACGTTTCAGATTTGGGGGAAATTACCTGGGGAATTCTATTGGTTATACTCAATATGGGCAAAATAGAAATCCCTAGAATTGCTCCTGAATTTGGATAAAAGAAGAGCATTTGAGGTCTTCATAAATACATTTGGCCACACAATAAACATAGAAACATAGAAACATAGAATGTGTCGGCAGATAAGAACCATACGGTCCATCTAGTCTGCCCAATTTTTTTTGTACTTTTATTAGTCCCCCGTTCCCGGTCTTATAGCTAGGATAGCCTTGTGTCTATCCCACGCATGCTTAAAATCCTTGACTGTGTTTACCTCTACCACTTCTGCTGGCAAGCTATTCCATACATCCACTACCCTCTCAGTAAAGTAATAGCACAACCGTCCCCCCCCCCCCCCGTCCCCCCCCAGTGGCTGATTTTCATCTGTATATTTGAGATAACTTCTGTGTTGCCTGAATTCAAGGGCTATTGGGATCACTGACGCTAAAAAGGCTAAAAGCACTGATTTTCTTATCCTACTTAAAACAACTCATATTGCATGTTGTCTTCATATTTTAATCAACATTTAACTATAATAGTTGTGTTTACTAAATAGACCTACAGACCTACTTAGGAGATCCAATAAATGCTGAGTGCAATAGCAACAGCAATGTAAATGTACATATGGATACAATTAGCATATATGACTGTGTTATGATGTCATTAAAAAAAAAAAAACCTTGGCTATTTGTTCCACTAAAGGCACTTTACTACTCATACATCCTGTTTAAATCTGAAGCCCAAATAATTTTCATAGAACATTTCCTGTTTCAGGAAACCACTGCCATTCAAGGTAATGGTAATTATCCTCTGGGATGGAATACAGTATGTGATTACTGTATTGCTGGGAGACTTAGCTAGACTTAGCCATCTAACTACCTTGCAGACGACACCTGCTTATGTGATGTAGCAGTATTTGGCAAATATACACCCTGTGTAAACCTGGATTACATATTATAAGGATAACTATCAAACCAATTATAGGAAGATTGGTAATGAGCGTTTATGTTAGAAATCAACTGAGAAAGCTACTGGAGAAGTTCAATTTAGTCCACCTGTTTATGTTCTCTATCCAATTTATGATGCCACATTCAATGGAAAGGTTGTAAAAAGGTTAATTTTAGCCAATTTACCAGAACCCTTAGCAAATTGGTAGTTTCCCAAGGAATACAATGTAGTAAATCACAGTTTCTTAGTCAGATGTTAAACAAATCAAATGAAAGGGAAGCGAAGAAGTGTTTGAGTCACTAATTCACCATAAAGTACCCATCTTCCTTTGCCAATGCATACAATGCCACATATTTGCTCTTTTTAAACTCCACATTAGAATTTCCTTATTTGTTTTCCATTTTGTGCTTTTCTTTTCTGTGTAGCAAAAATAATAAGATAACCATCTGGAAGCAAAATGTCTGACTGCTGAAAACATCCTTGTGCAGGATACAAGGTGATTTATCTGTTTTGTTTTCTCATACACCAGTTAAATTATATTTACTTCAGGTAGCAAGGAATAATGTGTAAAAATGGAGAAACATTTTTTTTTTTTTTTAAATGTGATGCCAGGCAGCAAAACCTACTTAAAATTCCCAGTACAAGTAGCACATTAATCACTGAATTAACAAAGGAAATGTTATGTTAAGGGGCCTTAGACTAAAGTGACCATATTGATGTTTTACTCAGGCTAACTTATAGGACTGCAGGTCTGCTATATGCACATTTTATAAGCATGCTTGAATAAAAGGAAATGTATCATCCTGTCACCGACAGACCATCTTTACAAATTACATACAATTCTAGTTCACATTTTAAATAAGTTGTGCTAAAACTTTGGATGGAGTATTAGTTGAGTGAAATGCACCCCCCCCCCCCTAATTTTAAAGATCTCCTCCATCTTTTATTAGAGGAGGACATGCCACTGTAAAAGGTGCAGGTCACATGGAGCCGCTATCTCTTTCACAAACTCAACTCCTCCTCCTTAAGCATTTCCTGCTTGGAGGAAGCAGCAACAGCCATGTGATTACTGGGGTGGGGGGGGGGGGGGTTGAAGGAAGAGGAGGGGGGCAGTCTAATCATGGTATATTTAATGGGCACCTGTGTGTTGCATATTGAATTGGTAACTGTATGTGACATTTTTAATGGGCTCCTGTTTGTGGCATATTTATTGGGTATCTTTATGTGGCATATTTATTGGGTACCTGTATGTGGCTTAATTAATGGGTTGAATAACAAACACAGGACGTGATGACAACTCCAAATAAATACCATGAAGGATGGTGATTTCAATTCACTTTTATTGAATGCTTCGTGGCAAACGATGGAACAGACCCTCCACCCAACAGGCAGGAATGCCTTAATGGGTTCCTGTATGCAGCATATTTAATGGGTTTCAGTATGTGGCATATTTATCGGGCTTCTGTATGTGGCATATTTAATGGGTTCCTGTATGTGGCATATTTATCGGGCTTCTGTATGTGGCATATTTAATGGGTTCCTGTATGTGACATATTTAATGGGCTCTTTTATGTGACATATTTAATGGGCACCTGTATGTGGCATTTTTAAAAGATTCCTGCATATATATTCCGTTCTCCATTTTAATTTGTAGAATATACTGACTGATTTGATGCCAGAAAGATTTGTAGAATAAATTGGCCAATGCTGAAGTGAAACAAATAATACTCCGGCCTATGGAGAATAAATAAACTTGTCAATTATTTAATGTGTTTACCCACTGACACTACCACCATATATGTAGGAGGTCACCATTAGTGTGAGCACACTGCCGACACCAATATGATCTTTTAGCGAAGATTTTTGGCAGCTGAATTAGTACCAGCAGCAATTCATAATTTTAAAATATATTTCCGCCAAATTAAAATAATGAACTTCTCTATAGATAGATATCATATTTTTCATGCCCTTGATGTGCTAAGCTTTTTTGTGAGAAAATAATAATAATAAAGTGTTAAAAGTGCAGCAAATACTAGTGTGGTTCTCCAAAAAAACACATATAACGTGAATAATAATAATAAGTGTTGCACAAAAACAAAATACTTGGATAGTCCAGTTTGTAAACATGAAAAAAAATAAAAATAAAGAAACATGTAGTGTAATACTGTTAATAAAAGTACAAAAAATTGAGTATTTATCCCTAATGAACCTGCACTCACATTAAACAGAGCCCAAAATACTGGCTCTGGTTTTTAAGGCATTGTGGGACATAAATGGTCAAATAATACTTAATTGTAAAAAAAGGTAAATATCTCTGCTTTGGGAACTGCCACATCTATACAGATCTGTTCAAAGGATTTTAGACCATTTACATGAAATATGACTTCTTCATATCTATACCATGCACTAGTAAATTATTTAAATTCAATTCCTCAATATTTACATTAAGAATTTTAAGGAGTGCACAAGTCAAAATCTTATTCTGTAAACACATGCCCGTTTGTTTGTTTATCACAACATTTAACCAATTCATCTAAGATTAAAGGACAACTGTAGAAAAAAATTACTTGTGTTTAACTGAAAGATTCCATCAAGTGTAAATGATTTACATGAAAACTTAAATGAAAGAATACAAATAAAGTTCCTTATTGAGTCTTATTTACTCCTTATTGTTCTCTCAGGGGGCGGACATCTTGTTTTAGAATCTTGTGCTTTCACTCACCTTGGTTGAGATGAAGAAAGATCTGACCCATCTGACCAAAGATTTCAAACAAAATGTCTGCTTCCAGATGGGGTAAAGATGGCACCATAAGGAACTTTATTCGCATTCTTTCAGTAAAGCGTTTCTTAGTAAAATGTCTACACTTTATGCAACTTTTTAATTAAACACAACTTCATTTTTTGCTACAGTTGTCCTTTAAACATTATTTGGGTACAATGTGGTGCTGTGGCAAGTCCTTTTGCTGCACTGTGGGTGCAGAGGAAGGCAATGAAAACAAAACATGCAGTTTTTCAATAACATTATATATTAAAAAAAGTTGAATATAATTTTAAAAGGTTCATATACGTATAAATGCAACTATTTATCTATATTCATAAATATAACATTACATTACATTACCATTTATCTATATAGCGCCAACAAGGTAAGGCATAGAGGGGGACTACATATTAAGTTAGATGAACAAGAACAGACATCTTTGTGTCTATCCATCTGTCTTTCTGAGTGTCTGTCTCTCTGTCTATATATTTATAGACTGATCAGCAATAACATTATGACCACCTGTTTAATATTGTGTAGGTCCCCTTCTGCCACCAAAACAGTCCGTACAAGTCGAGGCATGGACTCCACTAGACCTCTATAGGTGTGCTCTGGTATCTGGCACCATTACATTAGTCCTGTAAGTTGTGAGGTAGGGCCTTCATGAATTGGACTTGTTTGTCCAGTACATCAATTGGATTGAGATCTGGGGAATTTAGTGGCCAAATCAACACCTTGAAACCATTCTTGAACCAGTTTTGCTTTGAGACAGCGCAAATTATCCTGCTTACAGAGGACAAGGCCAAAGTAACATCCACATGAATGGTAGGAACCAAGGTTTTCCAGCAGAACGTTACCCAAAACATCACACTGCCTCCACCAGCTTGCCACCTGTCAGTGCTCATAATGTTATATATATGTGTGTGTTTGTATACATAAGTATGTAATATATATTTGTGTATGTATAAGCAGATATGCAAAAAGTATGTGTGAGTATATATACATATGGATACAGTGTTTTATAATGGCCCCCATGTTTTTGTCCCTAACTCCCTTTGGTCTTGATTTCTGGAAATGCCACTGAATCCTATAATTACTTTTTATAAAGCTGCAACAAATAATGCAATACTAAGAGAAGCTATAATGAAACTCAGTTTCACAGAGATAAAGACTCTGCAAGTGACCTGCATGAAAGTTTGCATACACCCATTAAAATCAAAGTTTAGGTGACAGAGTCCCTTTAAGCACCCCACAGGCCACCCGTAGCATCTCTGTTAGTCTGTTACCCAAAATATTTTAGCTGTGATGTGGTGCACACATGAATAGTGCAAAGTACCCCTAGAACTTTCTATATTACCCTGGTAACAACCCATGGTGCTTTTAGATAAGTTGTGAGCTTTACCTCCCTTCCTGCTCAAACTGAAGTTTGATATGAGCTTTGTAGCTTAAAAACAGCTGGAGAATGATTTCATTCACCTAGGTTCTATAGCAGGAGAACAACAGTTTGGCTCGTCTATGTCTCCATGGTGAAGTTTGGCATGTCAGGATAACACAGTATGATACAAACTACATGTGTAGCATGCCACCCATTTAAACTCATTGTTTTGAAAATATTTTATTCAGCTTTACGTGCTTTTTAATGAAAATGGAAATTTCCCCTTCAACATTTACAATTTACGACTTCCTATTTGTTCTCAAAACTGCATAGTGAAATTGTAATTCACAACTCAAGTACAAGGAATATAACTTCAATGTTTCATAAATTTACATTTTTTTTCTCTTTGTTTCTCTTTTCTTTTAACACAGGCTCAGTACCAGTATTTTTATAAGATTTTATTTCTTTCTTTACCACAGCGGGAAGTAATATTTTTTTATGTCATGATTTACAGACTTCACAGAGAAGTATATAAAAATTGCACAAAATACTTGCTAGTAAAATAGACTTTTCTAGCCTCGCAGAGTATGCCTGGTCATGATTCATATAATTATTACTTGCTAAAAAGACTTTTTGCATCTGAAGCAAGAATAAGAATATGTGCCGCCTCAGTACAATGCACCACAGCCATTTGACTGCTCTGCTCACAGCCCCCTCAGCCTGTACCCTCAACCACAACTTACATCATTACCCTAAAGCACCCTCCACTGTCCCACTGACCCTATATTTTACTCATGCTCCACATTATTATTATTATTATTTTATAAACATATTGTGGGCAGCAGGATGTAGTAGAGATGTAGTGGTGGTAATGTGAGGACTGTGCCCTGATAGTCTAGAAGAACAGGTCACTCTATATCGCTCCTTTCTGCACTGGTGCTTATCAGTCATCTGCACAAATGATGAGAACAGACTACTGTAAAACATACCGGGATGTGACCCCCTAATATTCTGTGCCAGATGCTAGTGCCATTGGCCTAGCCCTAGTTACTACTCAGTACATGGCTCCAGCCACTCTGATAATATACTATATGCCAAGCATCTCTATGATTTACTAAGGTCTCATAAAATTGTGGTGAACTGACAGGTGGATTAAAATAATAAGGCATTAATAGCTGAAATTAAAAATTGGTATAATTACCTTGTGAAGTCACTGTGTCTGTTTAGGGAAAAGGCTTTACTGTGTTTTTCAAGTTGACCAGCAGTGAGTTAAGTGTGGACTCTGCTCAGCAGATGAAGGCTTTGGTCAAGCCATGCTAGTATCCAATCACCAAAAGGATACATATACCCTCATCTAAATAACGACAGGGTTACACTAAACCAGTGGTGTCCAAATTCTGCAAAGGGCCACTTTGCTAGAAATGTATGTGTGCGTGGGCCGCATTCATTTTTCATTCATTCACACACATACAGACACATTTATCCACACACACACACACATACACACACATACCACACACTCACATGCAAACACTTGTCACACACACAAAGACATACACTTACCTACCCACACACACCCACATACACTTACCTCCCCACACACACACACACACACACCAAACATACACTCACCCCCCCACACCAAACATATACTTACCCCCCACACACACACCACACATGCATTTACCCCCTACACACACACTCCACATACACTTACCACCCACACCAAAAATACACTTACCCCCCACACACCAAACATACACTTACCCCCCCCCCACACCACACGTACATTTACCCTCTACACACACACCCCACATACACTTGCCCCCTCACACACATACACAATTACACACACACTCACATACATCCACTTACCCCACACACACATACACATTCATACACTCACATACATACACTTACCCCACACACAAATTACACACACTTACCGCACATACACATTTATACACACACTCACATACATTCTTACCCCCATACACACACACACATTTATATAGACACACTCACATACATCCACTTACCCCACATACACTTACCAAACAGTTTTTTTTTTGGTTAAAACTGGGCTGTAGGCTCCTTGATCCTTGAGGCTGTGGGCTCCCCGTTATCTTCATGCTGCTGGTGCGCCTCTGACCCTTGAGCATGACCTCACGTGCAAGGTAGAGGGGAGGTTATGCGCACGACAGCAGCACCTTATCATTTCCCGACACAGCTTCCCGTGCAGTGAGCATTTTGAAGTGCGGCTACTGGAGGAGAGCTCAGGCGGGCGTCACCTCGATGCCAGGCGGGCCGCATTTGGCCCACGGGCTGCACATTGGATGGCCCTGCACTAAGCTGATTCATGATGCATAAATGTACATGGTTTATACATACTCCTTTTATGTACTACGTTTCTGTGATAATACGCATTGGTTGACACTGCACGCTAATATTGTCATTTTCATTATGTTATGTATATATGAAAGAAAAATCCTCAAATTATTATTTTTTTTTTAAATGATAACATAGAGCCAAAAACAATTTTACAGATTGTAAAGCATAATTTAATTGGTAAACCTAGATTATTTCAACTACCCCTCAAAAAAAACAAAAGGGCACGTACAAGCCTGACATAATGATTTTACATTGCTCAATTACTAAAAGTGTTCTCTGAATTGAAAGCTACCAGATCATCCCCCCCCCCCCCCCCCCCAGTGAAAGTAACAATATATTATTAGAATTATTGTTACTCTTTCTTATTTGTTAATTCTATATTTAACTTTTTTTTTTGCTTCCAACTTAAAAAAACAATAATGGTGAAAGGTAAGCCAAGCAAAAGATGAAAGACAATATTTAATTATCGTAACACATTAGACATTTCCTGTAAAAGGGAGTATTACTTAAAAATTCATTCTGCAGATCAATGTCAGATTATTTTCTGGAACAATAAATTCTGTACAATCCTATTATGACTATAAGAATACATTTCACAGTGTATCTGACTAACAATAAATCTTGTACGTATGCACAAGGAAATGCTACCCAAAGCATTGTACCATAAGACGTCTATCCACATGTGCCCGATGAATATGCAATGCTAAGAGCCAGCTTGTGTTAAAGTGAATATGCTATCATTAAAGGTGTGTAATAAAAGTTCCTCTTTACTTATGTTATGTATTTCAATCTATATACTTGCTCCCAGTAAACATTCAGAATAAACTAAATTCTTACTTAAAGGTGACCTCCTGGATATCTACTACTCTCAGTTGAATTTGTATTATTTAGAGAGCCTAGCAGACACAGCATCATTCTAGGGTTGGACGCTGAGATTGTGGGGCCATGCATGTTCCTGTGTACCCACATTTTTTGCCATAGTTGAGGCTTTATACATTGATGGTAATGAACAAAAAGTAGAATTCACTTTCATCTACATGTGTGCTGGCAATTTTTATTCTTATTTTTTTTATATTTTTCATTGGTGATTAGCTTTTCTTTAAAGTATGTTTGATTACTGTGATACGAACAAACAAGGAAGCAGAAAAACCGTCACTCACGGATAAAGGTAAGTGGTGATGTAGTTTTAATAAATCTTCACATGTACACAGCAAAAAGTGGGAAAAAGATGAACCAAAAATAAAGTCAGCATGACGCGTTTTGTGCTAAAAGTGCTTAATAATATGCTAACGTCACAAAGAAGTGCACTCATTTAAATGTGAATGGATTCAAATCAAGTGAAATACAGAGGTGTGGCTAAATATTCCCAAATAACACACAATGATAATTAATCTCATTTACATAGTAGTTTAAGGGGAATATAAATATATATTTATCTCTATATATATCTATATATATATATCTATATATATCTATACATATATCTGCAGTGTAAACTATGTTAAAAGTGATTTGACTAATAAGTGAATAAATAGTAGTGCAATTATAAGTTAAATTTTAATAATTCTATGTATAAGAAGTTAGAGTGAAATTAAAACCAATATTCATGAATTTTCTTACTGCGCTGTTTGTGAGCCTGCATCTCTCTATTTCTTGTTTGATTACTCTACCTTATTACCAAACATGCAACACCCCATTATAACTTTAAATGGGATGTGAGTAGTCTCTAAACTATTTTCTCTAGACTAATGAGGCATTAAACATGATGTTAGTTCTTAAATGGCACACAGGCAATCTAGCACTGTACTCGCAAAGTCCAAGCAGTGTCCTACTACAGGCCAGGGGTGTGGCCTACAGATCGCTGTCAGTGGGACACAGAGGAGTGGTAGATGGCGGTACAGGACCCCTGCGCGAAGTTGGAAAAGGGTCAGGTGCATATATGGACAATCCATATATGGTATCACAATATATACACATGGGACAGCATCAATTATTACATTTATAGGAGATTTATACCACCTGCCAGATCAGGAGTGGAATTAGTTTGCTGATCTTAAGTAAGAGCTAATGTGATATTTGGGTTATACTTTTCTTGCTACAATATAGTAGCTAAGAAATAGAATCTTACAGGACAACTGTTGGCTAAAAGTTATGTTTAATTGGAAAATTGCACCAATAGCTATTTTTAATAGAAATGTTTTACTGAAAGAACATAAATAAAGTACCCTGTTTGCTTTGTATAGCTTTATCAAGGGGCAGACATCTTGGGACAGATCTTCATGTTGCTGACTCAAGATTCTAAACAACATGTCCACCCTCTGATAGAGCTAAACCAGCAAAGATGACTCAATATGATACTTTATTTATATTATTTCATGAAAGTATTACTATTTAAAATGCCTACACTTGATGCAATATTTCAACCGCAAAACTTAATTATTTGCAACAGTTGTCTTTGGAAGGTACACCCAGTTAGATATTACTTTTTAACTTTTGTAATATTTTAATTCGATAACATCTTTACGTTCACATATTATATCTTTAGTTTATATAAACAGTCCCTTTTAAATTCAGGGAAATAAGACCATAGTTCAAAAATCTGCTTTGAACCACATTACAATACAACTTAACCATAGGATAATTATTGGTTTTATCCCTGGAAAACGACTTGAAGATATGTTGGTTTCAGATTTCATGGTTAGCTATATTATATTTACTAGTCTAATAAAGAGGAACTATAAATACCCTGCTCTGGAATACTATGCCCAAAACCACTAATTATACAAAGTGTATTGTGCACACTTCATAGATGGCAATATTAGTATAACTTAAATCCCAAGAAGCCTAACAAAATCCTTTGGTTTTTGAATGCAAATACAAGCTTTATGAAAAGATTTTAGCCTACAATTACATTTGGATAATGATTGCCCAATACAATTTACTTGATTCAGATATTTGAAATATAAAACTCTTGTGAAAGTACAAGTAGTTGTTAGACAATGTATTTTTTAAATTTTCTCTAAAAATATAGTATATTTGTTTCTTCAGATTAGTAGGTTGCAATAGGAAAAGACCGAATGCTTAATGTTCAAGGTAATGCTAACTGACAGAGAATTTGCTTCTATGCAGGAAGTTACATCACTGCCAATTCTACATCCAGAAATTGATTGACTAGGAGCCACCAGTCTATTTCATTATAATAACCCGCTAATATCTGAGTCCATGCCAGCATACCGGGCATCTTTCATGTTAGTAGGGTTGTAGGAAGCTTCTGTGTATGTTGTGCCCCAAACACTCTCTCTCAGTTCCTCATACCCCTACCCACACTGACTTTTCCCACAATTAAGGATTCTGTTCTGTCCTATCAGACTCCAGCTGAGTCTTCATGCCCTCTTCCTTCCCATCTCTTTTATTATCAGTGGTAGAGTTGAGCGGATACCTGGATGTTCGGGTTCAAGAGGTTCATTACATTTGGATAATGATTGCCCAATACAAGTTACTTGATTCAGATATTTGAAATATAAAACTCTTGTGAAAGTACAAGTAGTTGTTAGACAATGTATTTTTTAAATTTTCTCTACAAATATAGTATATTTGTTTCTTCAGATTAGTAGGTTACAATAGGAAAAGACCGAATGCTTAATGTTCAAGGTAATGCTAACTGACAGAGAATTTGCTTCTATGCAGGAAGTTACATCACTGCCAATTCTACATCCAGAAATTGATTGACTAGGAGCCACCAGTCTATTTCATTATAATAACCCGCTAATATCTGAGTCCATGCCAGCATACCGGGCATCTTTCATGTTAGTAGGGTTGTAGGAAGCTTCTGTGTATGTTGTGCCCCAAACACTCTCTCTCAGTTCCTCATACCCCTACCCACACTGACTTTTCCCACAATTAAGGATTCTGTTCTGTCCTATCAGACTCCAACTGAGTCTTCATGCCCTCTTCCTTCCCATCTCTTTTATTATCAGTGGTAGAGTTGAGCGGATACCTGGATGTTCGGGTTCGAGAGGTTCGACCGAACTTCGGAAAAAAGTCCGGGTCCATGCTCGAACTTGACCCCGAACCCGAACCCTATTGAAGTCAATGGGGACACAGAATTTTGGCCACTAAAATTCCTCTAAAATAGTCATGGAAACGGCTAGAGGGCTGCAAAAGGAATTAAAATGTGGGTAAGAGTAGGACAAGTGCCCTGAAAACAAATATGGATAGGGAAATAACTTCAAAAAACATAAAATACATACAAATTAAAATTACTGTACTATTTAGCACCCAGAACTATTAGAATTTTTCAAAGTGCGCTATAAGCACAGTATTGGACTGTTCTATTTGACTCTCAGATATGAAGTGCACCGCAAGACGCAAATGTACTATTTACCACCCAAAACTATTAGAATTTTTCAAAGTGCGCTGTAAGCACAGTATTTGACGGTTCTATTTGACTCTCAGATGTAATACATGTAATGCTATTGCTATTCTATAACCCGAAATAGAGTCCCCATTCATACGAATAGGTAAATTTCGGTTTATAGAATAGCAATAGCATTACATGTATTCCATAAACCAAAAGTCTATAAACCGAAAGACTTTCGGTTTATAGTCGAACTCCAACACGGACATACAGTGAAATGTCCGGGTTCGAGTTCATGGCACAGACACCGTTCGGGTTCGCTCAACACTAATCAGTAGTATCTTGATAGCAGAAGGGACAACAGTTATGGATCACTATGGGTGCCATAGAGTTTGCCTTGTGTTAAATACAAGGTGTCATTCACCATTTTATCCTTATATTGCTTCCTTACAATACTTTTCCAATCTCTACCATCAAACTTTAACATGCCAAGAGTTGATGATACAAAAGGAAGCATCCATCTACCATTCCCCTCATTAAGTTGTCTAAGGGGTCTACTCAATAAGCCAAATGGCAAAGAAATCCTCATTTCAGATTTTGTTTTAGAATTGTGGTTGATTTCGGGCCGATCTTTGGACTTATTCAGCTCAGGGAACTTGGCCTGGACTCAATAATGGCCAAAAGCCCATGAAATGGCCCGTGAATTCGGGTACAATAGCCAACTTTAGGGATTTCAGTTTGTAAGTTAATAGCTGGCAAATTTAATTTAAAAGTCATGAGGAATGATTGAAAACATTTAACAATTGACATATTTTGGTTTATTTAACTAATTTATATTTGATGTAACTTGTTATAATGTATGATTTTAATATTTTATTTTCAATTAACTATTATTTTTACTGTTATTTTTTACTTTGACCCATTTCGGGAAGCTTTTGGCTATTTTCACAATAGCCAAAGTCCTCCCACTGACTTCAATAAGAGGACTTTGGCTATTTATGCTATATCCGGAGTCCTCTAAAAATTGCACCGAAAAAAGCCATAGAAATCTTTGAGAAGGATAGAAGATACCATTTTTATCTCTGGAGATCGGCTGCCAAAATATCAACACAAAAATCAGTCACAAAATCTGTGATCCCTGAGTAGCGCCAATTAAGGGGCCTACAGCCCATGGGTCACCAGCTGGACATCAACAAAAGTCAAATAGCACATGCTCTTTACTTTCAACACTGGTATCGTATTAAAAGTCACTGCTCTGCAATATAAAGTAACCTATAATATATAAAAATGTATGTCTAAATGTGTGAAAAAATTATTCTGATATGGCCTTACATAGGTCTTGATTAATTGTTCTGTTTACCGCTACTCCAGTGATATAGAAGATTTTTTGGCTCTTTTAAAACTAAGCCAATAAATATAATAATGTTAATATTAACAATGTATAGCTGTGTAATCCCTAAAATTATATAATGTATACACAATGCCAATTAGAGATTAAAACCTATAATGCTATATGTGACTTGTGATTCACCTTTATGCAAGCAGAGAGGCATCACAAAATCTATGAATGAATTGTGTAATGACCTAATTACTCAAGATAAAAATACCTACATATGTGTATGCATGTATAAATGTATAACTCTCCTATACATACACACATTTATAGTCAAATACAAAACAGAGAGATTGGAGTGTCGTGACAACATCACAGTGATCACATATACACGCATATATAATAAGGGGTGCTGCTAAAAGTACTAAATGTTACATACAGTACTCAATGGGATCTTCATACTCACATGACAGATTCCAAAGTTTCTTGGTTGGGGTAACATACAAAATAACTATCCTATCAAATGGCGATCTAGTCAATAAATAACATTCTCAGTCCAGTTTTAAGTCTTTATTCCACTTTGTAAATTGATCCCTTTGTGTGTGTGTGTGTGTGTATATATATATATATATATATATATATATATATATATATATATATATATGCTGAATATGTAATATTATATAAATATCAAATATTTATATAATAATATAAATATAGTAAATACCTATGCTAATGATATAGAATCAAGACATTTAATAGAAGTATGAATATGTACTTTTAATAATGACATCAGCGTTATCAGTGAATTACCCAGCGGTATGAATGGATTAGATTCTAATGCAGCTCTTCCTGTAATCATGGCTTTCACTTGTGTAGATAGGGGTCATAGTGACGCAGACGTGAATCAGCAGACCCATGCACTGAATCCTTTTCTCAGATAGATCATTGTATTTGGCTTGTACAAAACAATGGGAACTAAGTAGATTAATTTCCCAAAACCTCTCCATCTGACCAAACAGAGTTGAAGGTTTTTTTTCTTTAGTAATTAATTGATCTGGCGTATTTGAGAATAAAGACGCAAATATATTTTATGTGCAAAACTATTTTTGTACTATGCTCCTTTTGCAGTGTATTAAATATTTAACACTCAAATAGTAAATACGAGTAATTTTCTAATAAAAACAGGCAATTTTGGGAATATTTTTTCTACCTTTTTTATTAGCACTTTCTAAAAGCTGGTGTAATTTTCACATGCAAAATAAGAATTATTTTTCACAAAATGTTTGCAAAATTCCTTAGGATGTGCAAATAAAATCGCAATATATTAGTGTAACTGGAAAAATAAAAAACCGGAAGAGGCGCAAATAGGGAAAAAAAAGCTCAAAATGTTACAAATGTTCGCAAATAGCTCTTTACTCATATTTTATCTACTTTTTCCTGCACTTGTTTAGTACATGACCTACTTAGTCACAATGAGTTCTGTTCACGAACCAGTGAACTGCACTGAACTGACAAATGAATTGCAAAAACCAGACAGTAAAACCAGAGTTTTACATTTATTAATGCCTCATTTTTGCAGTGTCCTGGTCAGTTTGCTGATTAGCTATAAATATATTCATTGAATCTTAATATCATAAATAGATATTGCTGGCACATCTAAGAAGTAAACAAAAACATTTCAGAAAAGAACATCAAAAACTCTCAGTATTTATTAACCCGAGTAAACATTACACTAAACCAATAAAGCAGGTCAGCATCACGCAAACCTTTGCTAAAAGTGCTTTAATCAAAGAAGAGCATCACTACAGTTGTTTGATGCTGTGCATCAAGAACACAGTTTATTGGGTGTTTACTTTGTGCTTCGTGTTTACATTGTACAAGTGCAAAGTACAAAGTTGGAAGCATAGCATTGTTCAAAATGTATTGGTATGCTGAAACATTAAGATTTCCCTTCACTAGAAGTTAGGGATCTAGCCCAACCACTGAAATACAGCCCCATACCATTATCCCTCCTCCACCAAACTTTACAGTTGGCACAGTGCAGTCAGGCAGGTAACGTCCACCTGGCATCTGCCAAACTCAGACTCGCCCATCAGACTGCCAAACAGTGAGGACTCTTCGGAACACATATCCACTGCTACAGGGTCCAGTGGCGGTGCGCTTTACACCCAGGCCCGCCATCAGGGGGTGACGGGTGATACTGGCCCAGGTTTGTTAAAAAAAAATGCGACTGGAGTTTCCCTCCTGCATGGAGGAGGGAAACTCTGATCGCATTTTTTTTAAACAAACTTTATAGAAGCCGCACAGCTGGAGGTGAGCGCAGAATGCTTCCCTCAAAGCCGCAGACCGGGCTGAGCACCGGGAGACAGAGCAGCAAGGAGTTAAGTACTGGGTAACAGGGGAGGAGGGTGGCACATACTGAGCATAATTCTGGCATATTCAGAAGCAAAATACTGGCATATTAAATTGCAAAAGAATGGCACATTAAGGGGCAAAATACTGGCATATTAAATCGCAAAAGAATGACATTTTGCGGAGCAAAATACTGGCATACTAAATGGCATATTGAGGGGCAAAATATTGGCATATTAAGTGGCAAAATACTGGCATATTAAATGGCAAAATAATATAATATTGAGGGCAAAATACTGGCATATTAAATGGCAAAAGAATGGCATACTGAGGGGAAAAATACTGGAATATTAAATGGCAAAAGAATGCCATATTGAGGGGCAAAATACTGGCATATTAAGGGGCAAAGTACTGGCATATTAAATGGCAAAATAATATAATATTGAGGGCAAACTACTGGCATATTAAATGGCAAAAGAATGGCATACTGAGGGGCAAAATACTGGAATATTAAATGGCAAAAGAATGCCATATTGAGGGGCAAAATACTGGCATATTAAATGGCATATTGAATGTCAAAATACTGGTATATGGAATGTCAAAATACTGGCATATTAAATGGCAAAATAATGGCATACTGAGGAGCAAAATACTGGCATATTAAATGGCATATTGAGGGGCAAAATATTGGCACACTAAATGGCAAAATACTGGCATATTGAGTGCAAAATACTGGCATATTAAATTGCAAAAGAAAGGCATATTGAGGAGCAAAATACTGGCATATTAAATGGCAAAATACTGGCATATTGAGTGCAAAATACTGGCATATTGAGCGGCTAAACACTGGCATACTGAATGGCAAAAGAATGGCATAATGAGGGCAAAATACTGGCATATTAAATGGCAAAAGAATGGCATACTGAGGGCAAAATACTGTTATATTAAATGGCAAAATAATGGCATACTGAGGGGCAAAATCCTGGCATATTAAATGGCAAAAGAATGGCATATTGAGGGGCAAAATACTGGCATATTAAATGACATATTGAATGGCAAAATACTGGCATATTGAGTGCAAAATACTGGCATATTGAGCGGCTAAACACTGGCATACTGAATGGCAAAAGAATGGCATAATGAGGGCAAAATACTGGCATATTAAATGGCAAAAGAATGGCATACTGAGGGCAAAATACTGTTATATTAAATGGCAAAATAATGGCATACTGAGGGGCAAAATACTGGAATATAAAATGGCAAAAGAATTCCATATTGAGGGGCAAAATACTGGCATATTAAATGGCTTATTGAGTGGAAAAAAATAACTGGCATATTGACCAACTGCTCCCAAACACACTCCATATTACACTAGACCGGGATAACATGCTTGTGAGGGTAGGTGAGGCGAGTGAGAGATATTGGTGACCCAGAAAATTTGTTCAGTAAGGGGCCCTGAAATTCCTGGTGGTGGCCCTGTTTACACTACCCAGTCCGATGCCTGGCATTGTACTTGGTGATGTGCAGCTTGCATGCAGCTGCTCCACCATGGAACCCCATTATATGAAGCTCCCATGCACAGTTTTTGTGCTGATACTAATGCCAATGGAACATTGGAATCTTCAGCTATGGAATCAGCAGAGCACTGGCGAAGTTTGTGCACAGTGTGCTTAACCCATTAGTGACAAGACGTTTTGTCAGGCAAGTCCAATGTCAGGAATGCAGTGACATGACTTACACGTCCATTGTCGTGAAAAGGTTAAGCACTCAGGCAGTCCCTAACCCCATGGGTCCCAATATTTCATGGGGCTGCAAGCATTTCACTGTCTTGTGGCACCATGGGGACCAAAAATATATTTATTTAGGGGCCACAGCCTATTGCCGACATGTGACACCAGATGAGAAATATATTTTTATTTAATTGGTCCGGGGACGTATGCCCAGCCTTCAGCCCCAAGGGCCATATTTATTATTAAGGGACCAGGGCAGAGCTCCAACCTCTGGTCCTGGTTTTAATGGGGGAGGGGCATTTTGGCAGCCTGTGATCCTGCAATTTTAAGAGGGGGTGGTGGGCATTATAGGAGACCCAATGGCTCCTCACACATTTTTTTTATTTACAGGTTTACCTTTTCACTGCTGTAGGGGACACTGTTTGTGTACCCTAAAGAACTGGAAGGGCTAATGTACATATATTGACTATGTGACGTACCTTTAGCTCAGGTCCTGAAGATGCCCATTAAGGGTGAATCGTACGTTGGCCAAGTTTAGTGCAGTATTACATTTGCACATGATAGGCCTATTGAAGACTACTGAGGCCCTTTGAGCCATAATAATTTTGTCTTTTGGGACATTTTGTTGAGGCACCCACGAGATTGCCCTTCTTTACATGGCAGTCTAAAATTAGATGCCATAAAATGGCTGAAACTGGTATGAACCGGTGAGGTCAGGTGATATTAGTTAATCTTCTTGGTGTAGAAGGAGTCGGTCTGACACCTGTGGAGCTACTGTTCCAGAAAGGGAGATATTGGCTATCAACACAGGATTGCAGCAAGCACCAGCATCATCGGTGCAGGAGTTATCTGCAGTAAAAATATCTGCTTATCTAATATTAATTTTACTACCCAAAGTGGCTCTAATTTCAGGACTCTATGAAGATTCTGAGGTTTTGTTCTGTATGGCACGCTGATATGGTCTGGTGTTAAGGGCAGAATTTCATTGATGGTGTATTTAGACTGCATTAGGGAAAGTTAGTGGTGGGCTCAGACTCTCATAGTTACCCTTTCATGAGTTTGTCTGGCAACAAGTAAGTGACTATATCTTGATTACATTTTCCCCCAAACAAAGAGCCTCCTTCAAGCATCAACTGCTATGTTTTATATATTCCTCTATTGTCTATATGATTTTGTATATATTGTGTGATTATTTAGTTCCTGTACCATTAGGTGTGATGACTATTTTCTTTTTTTTTTCTCTTTTTTTTCCCACAATACACAATACAAAAAAATTGTAAGAAAGAGATGAAAAAAACACTATAAACAAAACGATACAGTTAGATACACAGTTAAGTATTTCTTTTACAATATTACAAATGCGCACACTGTTATATCATTATATATACAACCGTGTATTTTCCATCAAAAACCTATTTTACTTTTAGTGATACTAATATTAGTTAAGTGATTATTTGTAAGAAAAACAACCACACATCTCTCATTCTCACACTCATATTGATTGGAAGAATCGGTCAGGGGGAAGAGCTATGCGGTAGAGAGGTCCGGATCTCACTGATGATCAAAAGTATCCACCCAAAGGCTCCATAATTCATTATAAAAAGGGGCTCTTTGCCCCATATTCTCAAAAACATGTCTTTGGAAATTGATTTGGGTAATATCCTCTATCCATGCTGGGCACTGACAGGAATTCCATATGTTGCAATGCACAATTTTGCAGCCATAAGGGGGTGTATCACTAATATTTAGTTTGCTTTTTTTGTTGCCAAGAGGTCAAATAAAACCTGTGAAATCTGTGGAAGTAAATCTACTGGACTATTTTCTTATAGTCATAAAATATTTTTTTCTGACTGTTTTTGGCTAACTAGTCTTTTTTCCTACAAGGTGTGGACTGGTAAACGGTCTCATTGCCTATGTATTCTTTGTAACTAACACACTTTTTGTAATGCTCCATTGTGATCAGAGGCTTTTGGTAACCGGTTGTGGTAATATTTTAGCTGATGTGGTATTTGTTTAACAGGCGTGGTAATGATTTTACTGCACCTGTTAATGGCGCCACTTTTTAAGGAATCTGGGTCAATGCCTTACAAAACTTTATGGACGCAAACATAATTAAGCAAGCAAGTGGTTACGGAGATACACTATGTGGGCAAAAGTATTGGGACCCGCCACTAAATTGTTGAATTCAGGTGTTTCAATCAGTTGCCGTAGGTGAATAAAATTAAGCACTTGCATGCAGTCTGCATTTACAATCATTTGTGAGAAAAATGGGTCGTTCTGAGGAGCTCAGAGAATTCACGTGTGGTACTGCAGTAGGATGCCACGTTTGCAATAAGTCAGTTCCTGAGATGTCCACGGTGTAAAGTGGAAGTGATTAGGAATAGCAGCAACTCCGCCAGGAAGAGGAAGACCACGTAATGTCACAGAGAGGGGTCACCGAGGGTTAAGGCGCATGCTTCGTGATCGTTGACAATGCTCTGAAGATGTCTGGGTTTGGCGGATTCCAGGAGAACTTTACCTGCCTGACTGGAAATAGTGATGGGAAATCTTAATGCTTCAGTATACCAAGACATTCTGGACCCTTTTCTATTCCAGCATGACTGTGTCTCTCAAAGCAAGGTCCATAATGACATGGTTGAATGTGTTTGGTGTGGAAGAACTTGACTGTCCCGGGAAAGAGACCTGACCTCAACTCCATCGAACATGGGATGAACTGGAACAGAGATTGCAAACCAGGCCTTCTCGTACAACATTATTATCTGACCTCACTAATTCTCTACTGGATGAAGAGGCAAAAATTCCCACACAAGCACTCCATAATCTTGTGGAAATAAAAATGGGGGGGGGGGGGGGGGGGTTAGTATGCAATGTCATTAAGATCCCAGTAAGTGTAATGGTCAGGTGTCCCAATACTTTTGGACATATAGTGTATCTGAGTTCTTTTCTTTAATTTGTTCTATTATATTGACATCAATTGAAACAGAAAACATATACTTTTAATGTGAAATGCTAAAAGTGAAATCCTGTTAACTCCTTAGTGACAGAGTTCTGTGCTGCATGTGATGTGCCTTGAAGACCAGGATTCCTTGAATGTTTGTTTAATTGGTATTTTTTTCTTCATGTTCAGTGCACACACACAAATTATATATCATTTTTTAAAGAACAGATGGGGATTTTTTTTTTTTTACTATTATTTTCCTCGTTTGATATAATTGACTATAAAAAAACATAAGATATGATGAAACAATGCAAACCCCCCACACATTTCCTAAATTTGGCCTGAAAATCTTTTATACAGTTACTAACAGTAAAAAGGTCCCTATCAATATAATGCATTATATTTGTACTGAGTCTAGAAATACCAATGTTTACATGTCTTTCTTTCGTTTGTTTTTTGCAAGTTGTAGGGCAATAACCGATAGTAGTGTTTTTATTTTCTATTACCATTTTCTCCTACAATGACCTTTTGACCCAAATCCTTACCCTAAACTTAACCCTAACACTAAATGTACCCCATACCTTAAAACTTACCCTTGCAGTAACCCTAATTCTAACCCTAAATGTAACTCTAACCCTTACCCAAATTGTAACCTTAACCCTAGGTTTAGGGTTGATCGCTGCCTATTCAGTTTATTTTAGATTATGTGCCAATTTTCAAGAATATACTTATGGACTTAGCATGAGAGCACTTAAATTGTACTTAAAGGTCTTCCTCTGGAGCCCGAGGCAGCCCCTTACACTAACTGCTCAGGATTGCACGCTAAATTAAAATACAGTCCACATGGTCCTTGAGGACTATACTTTGTAGGACATATACATACGTCCATATGCGTTAAGGGGTTAAATATTTGTTGATATTCACTAGAAGTGAACCAAGTGTAAACTGGCAAGTGCATTGAAAAAAAACAGGCATTACCTGAGCTAGAAAGATAGGCAAGTTGGAGAATTTTTCAAACTCAGCTATTGCTGCCTGAATTTTGCAGTTCACTTGTCACTTTTAGTAAATAGCCACTAAGGGATTTTTTTTCTGAATCTATCCCTACATAAAAGAAATGCACATTGAATTCACAGTTTGTGTCACCAGCAGTCTAAATAAATGGTTCACAATCACTTTGTTTTAACTGTTATTATATAGGAAACAGGATACATGTTCTGAATACCACATCTTTACTACCAGAACACATTTTATTCTTGACTGGAGTAAACACATAATAAATATAATGGGTGTAAATACTGTTGGGAATAATAAGTTGAAATAAGACATATATGAGTACTTGTAAACAGAGGCAACCAAAAGAGAATATTTTGAATATGTGTCCACTACTTAAAAATGTCTGTTTAGTTAACATCAACTCCCTGATTTTTACTATTTGCTGGTTTAATTTAGGATCGTATAAGCTTGCTGATGGACAGAACAAAACTAGATAACACTATCATTTGCCAGTGCTCTCTAACTAATTTTCTATGAATTTTTTTTTTATATGTATTTAATGAATGTACATTGTCAGTCTTTCCAGTTTTACAGCATTACATTTTTCCCTTTTCCTTATAAATTGTTACATTGCACATTGTAATGTAAATACTTTTGACAGTTTATATATGGGACAAAAAAGTCATTCATCCCATGAAGATATTTGTCCTAGTCAAGCTGGATTTCCCAAGTCCTTTCAGCTCTGATTCTTAGTCACAGCACCAAATCTTTACTGCTGGAATGCAAGTCTTGGGTTCAGCCAAAGAACTGTTAGCAGTGAGTGAGAGTTAATGGATCAATCTGCTCTGTCTTGTCAATGCTTTTACTGCTGACTTCAGGAATGTGTTTGATGAAAAGAAAGTTACTTCTTGAGACAGAAGATACAGATGTACCATGTAGGGGTTAGGACCTAAAGGAACAATAAAGCAATGTTATCTGTGTTGTGTTTTTCTACTACCTCATGCCAAACTGACAGCACAAGAGTAAGAAAGTATTTTTCTCTGTCTTAGAATTAACCATTTATTCTGCCCTCCCTTTGGAGTAGGGGGATCTTTACTATAATAAGTTTATATTTGGGGAGATCTGTTCTTTGGAGGTCATAATCCCACTTTTATTTCACTTTCACAACTTTTCTTTGGCAAATGTCACATCAGTGATTGAGTATCGTCTTAAATGTCCTCTTTGATTTACTCTTTTAAAAAAAAAAAAAAAAACGTGTTTGTCTATGTCAGATCTAGAGCCTATCAGAAAAACAGTTATCATTTGATTTTTCTCTTCTAAAAAATGTAACACGTTAATGATTTGCTTGCAAAGTTCAAACATGTCTTCTCAGACTGTGACAGATGGAGCCAAAATAATGAATGATTAAAAGATTATTCCTATAACCATCTGTGATTGACATCTGTTTACATGAGTTTTTATGCCTTCTGGCATTTCCGCAAGTAAACGACTGATTGCATTCAAAGAAGTAACCAGACAAGTGATGTATCATTTAAATTATTATCTTTTTTTCTGCTAATGACTATCAGAAATGTAAACAAAAGGCTGCATGTTGGAGCAATAGAGGAAAATTAAAAGTACCCTTCCTGATAAGAAAAATACATTATAGAATAGAGCTGGATGTAAAGGCAATGACACCACTATTTTTGGAATAAAACAGGTACATTTTCATAGCAAAAATGAAAATTCCAAAATGTTTTATTGATACAAAAAGTTAGTATTTGTATACCACTCACAAGTATTTTTCAGTTTACTTAATCTGTATTGTTGTATTATTTACTTTTAAATAGTATATATATATAAGCATATTCACATTTTTAAAATGTTTGGTTCACTTTGTACATATGCCTCTAACCAGATATATATTTTAGGACATTGGACATTGCATTGTGATCACCTTGTATATATAAATATACATATATATTCAAGGTGATCACAATTATAACAAGTAGATGTTGTATTCATTGTAAAACTTGTATCTATTAAAAAATAACCATCCCCTGATTTTTACTGTTTGCTGGTTTAATTTGCATATAAAATGCATATATATATATATATATATATATATATATATATATATATATATATGCATATGTGAATATATGCATTTTTTAAAAGTCTAACCTATCTACTCTCCATATGGTAATAAAATGTATATGTGCATGTATAACTACTGATATGATGCTCAACCAACGTTCCCCATTTGTGGAGTTTGCTAATTTTGTGTAGACCAATAATTACCCTGCTCAATAAGCATTCCTTCACACTTGCTTTACTGTGCACTTCAGTTTTTTACCCATCTCCAGCAGTCTACATATAAACATTATATAACAGTTCTTTTGTAGGTCTGATTAATAATATATCTAAAACAACTTAACAGAACATATCTATTTTCTCTAACAAGAACAATCATGAGGCTACTATGTACAGTATGAAAAACACTCTACCGTGTTTCTCTAAAGATGTCTTTTAAGAAGTATTAAACTTTGGCACAATCTCAGCAATGCATTCCTTAACATTATAGCATTGGTGAAACTGGTCACTTTCTAAAACAAGCCTTTAATATGTTTATTATGTTGTTGCTTTAGTATTTAAGAAAATGGTATATAATGATATATAGGCCCATCAAATGTGTTATTTTTTTATTTTTTAATCTTGAATTGCTTTCTGGACTTACTCATATTTTAAACTTTTTGTCTGTACCTTTTTGATGTACCACACAGTGGCTATGCTTGAGGAATTTCCCTGCGCCATTTATTGTGTCTTAATAGATGATATGAACCACTTCTTCAGGACATTGTAAAATATTTTTTTCTTTTGGCCTAATTAAAGCAAAACATAGTAACATAGTAATTTAGGTTGAAAAAAGACATAAGTCCATCAAGTTCAACCCTTCTACCTATCATTCCAGCTTTTGATCCTAAAGAAGGCAACAACCCCTAAGGAAGCTATTTCGAATTTTGCCTCCTAGGGGGCCAAAATCCTTCTTGACTCCAAGAGGCAATCAGATTTCTCCACGGATCAATAAGCTCTATTATTAATGCGTATTCTATTATTAATAGCCCTGTGTGTTCTGCTTTTCTAAAAAAAGATCCAGACCATTTTTAAATCTTTTGTGGTTGATAGCACTACCTCTCTTGGCAGTGATTTCCATAACTTTATTGTTAAGAATCCCTTCATTTGCTGTCTATGAAATCTTTGATCTTCCAGTCTCAGGGGGAGACCTCTAGTTCTTTGTACATTTCTGTTAATGAACAGGTCACTGGTGAGCTCTTTATATTGGCCCTGCACATATTTATATATTGTTATCATATCCCCTCTGAGACGCAGAAACCAAAACCAAACAACATAAGCAAATTAAATGAAAATAAAGGTAATTGACAGCACTTGATAGATGAAGGAAATAAGGTGAGATTATACAAAACCATATGAAAGCTTTTTGTCCACTTCAGGTAGATCTAGCCGGCATATTTTTTATCTTCAAATGTTCTGCATAGCACACCAAATGTGTCACAGGCCAGGAGGGTGTCAGGAAGTAGCTTCCATAAGGTAATATAATAATAATGTGGAATCTGTTTGCACTACACAATATATAGTGAGAGTTGTAGGCAGTGGTGGGATTCAGCCAGTTCGTACCGGTTCATGCGAACCTGCTCCTAAACTTTTCCAAGTTCGCCGAACCGGTGCAAGCCAGTGGTGTATTATTTGGCAAATTGGCTGTGGCATATTAATGGGAAATTGGCTGTGGCATATTAATTGGCAATCTGGCTGTGGCATATTAATGGGCAGGCTAATGGTAGCAAAATGAGAAAATTGGCTGTGGCATATTAATGGGCAGTCTAATAGTGGCATATTAATGGGTAAATTGGCTGTGGCCAAAGTGATGCTGTGGCATGTTTGGTAGGGCACAATAACATGTACTATGGGGGAAAGTGAGACCATGGCTCCATTTCCCCCCCACACACTCTGCTGCCCCATGCTCCACCTCACACACACTCTGCTGCCCCATGTTTCCCTCACACACAAACACATTGAATACATTTACTGTCTGATATTCAGGATTTATGCATTTACTGCTCATTGGCATTATATACCAAGTTTATGTATTTATCGCTTCATTGGCATGATCTAGCAAGTTTATGTATTTATCGCTTCATTGGCATGATATAGCAAGTTTATGTATTTATCGCTTCATTGGCTTGATATACCAAGTTTATGTATTCAATGCGAAATTGGCAGATATTAATTAAATGAAATGTTGGTGTTAAATAAATGTGAAAAAAAAACATAATAGTAACTCAGAGGCCTATTGTGAGCAGGGTTATCTACCTCACGTACCAGTCTGTCCTAGTTTGTCTAACTTAGTATGTAGTTCCCTTCTCTGCTCTGTACCTAGCGCTACGTAAATTGTTGGCGCTAAATAAATAAAAAGTAATGTGATGTTTAGTGAACTGGAATTTGAGATTTAAGACCAGAGTATCCAAACTGAAAGCATAGCTTTCTGAGATAATTCTTCCAGCTTGTCTACTTTGGTTTTAAATTTGAAATTGACTGAATTCACTTTAAATAACCCACATTATATCAATTGTAGAAAACATTTTGCTGTTTAGAAAAAATCAAATAGTAAATATTACAGGAAATATAACACCATGCTTGAAAGTCAAAACTGGTTACTAAAATTTTTGAATACCGCCACTGGTTGTTGGTGCCGTACACCGACAGCTCTGGCAGGTGACACTCTTAGAACTGATAGGTTACGCTCAGACAGGACTGAATGGTAACAGTCAAACAGGACTGGAGGAGATGCTGAGGTTTGGAAACTGTGATAGAAGGAGGGACACTGAAACTAGGGGCAGGCACCAACATTGTCCATGGTGGATATTAATTGTACTTTGTGACAGACAATGGACTATGGACCCTTATATGCTGAGCTGACCCTGTAATGTCAGAGAACAGGAAGGGAGTAGATAGCCCAGGAAGCATCTTAAGATGTCAAGGCCTAGAACTATAATAAATATGTTGATTTAAGCAGAATCTTGTGGATTATTCAGTACAACTAACCAAGCCTATCTTACTTGAATAGTATTCAGTGAACCTGGAAAACTTTCCATTAATAATAAAATTGCCTTAGAGCCTGAAGTTATGCCTGTGATTCATGCACTTCACAAAGTTCACAGCATAGGTGCTCCATGATAGGTGTGTGGAGCATCCACCACTGTTCTGATATGAGGTGCTAATGAAAATGAGCATGATCAATCACTTGCGGAAGTACTACAATGTGCACATAAAAATGGCTGCAAAAATATATGCCTATGTATTGGAGTTCGCTCCTGGCAGACAAATTAACAGCATCATGATGTCTGGGTGATTTCACCAGTCATGTGGCAAAAATTGCAACAGGCATCTGCATAAGATGAAACAGGATGAAACACTTCAAAATGTGATGTTGATGTGTAGGATATTTAGGTATACAAACATGCAAGAGGAAAACAAAGTAAGTTTTTTTGTGACCGTTAATGATGTGTGACATAACAGCCCTAGTCTCTTCATGTCATACTTGTTAGTCATTTCAGCCGGCCTGTCCAAAATAATCTCTACTGCAGGAAGATATGGTGTAGATTCCGTGGCATACAGTGGGAGAGCATTTGTTTTCACCTGATGGACATGATTGCCTAGCAATGCTGGGTTCATCATCGTCGAGAAGATATAGTTTAAATGGTGTTTCCTTGGGAAATCTACTAATGAAAAAGATTTGGGAGTAGTAGTGGACAATTAGACTTAGCAGTAGTGCACAGTGTCAGCTGGCAGCTGCAAATGCAGAAAATAAGTTGTCATGTAGTAAGGGCTATTGACTCACGGGAGGAATATATTATTCTGCCTCTTAACAGGTCCATGGTAAGACCCCACCTTGAATCTGCAGTGTAAAAAGACATTATGGAACTATATAAAGTGCAGAGGAGGGCTACAAAACTGATATGAGGAATGGAAAGTTTTAGTTATAAAGAAAGGCTAGAAAAGTTAAATTTGCACACGCTAGAGAAATGGAATCTTAGAGGGGATATGCTAATGTTATATACAAATGTACAGGGCCCATGCAAAAGGCTTTCTAAAAACAGAACAGTGCAAAGGACCAGAGGTCATCTGCTAAGACTTGAGGAAATGAGATGTAGTCTACGACAGCAGAAAAGATTCTTTACAGTAAGGCCATAAAGTTATGGAATTCACTGCCTGAAGAGGTGGTGCTAGCAAATAAAATAGATGCCTTTAAAAGGGGCCTGAATACTTTTTAGTCGGAACACAGAGGGCTATGCATGTTAGTATAGGCATTAATATTTATTTAGTGCCTGTTGATCCAAGGAGAAATCTCATTGCCTTTTGGAGTCAAGAAGGAATTGTTTTCCTATTTAAAGCAGAATTCAAAATTGCAGGAATAAGGTTTTTTTTTTTGCATTCTTTTGGATCAACAGCGGTAAACAAGGATTAAGAAAATGGTTGAACTTGAAGGACGCAAGTCCTTTTGCAACCTAAACTACTTGTAACTATGGTGTACCCAGAAGTTATCAAACTCAGAAATGCCTCATTAGAGCATGTATGCAAGAAATTATAGGCTGTATTTTCATGGTTTAACATCCCTACAATCGGAAGGACACACAATGGACCACAATTCTCCTGCAGTTACTTCCAGGCATTTTCTGGATTTGGACTTCTTCACAAAACATCAAGTCCAAAATATCCTCAAGGAAATTGGTTAACTGACTGTGGAGTCAAAGAGACTAATTAAAAAGGCTAGTGTGAAGAATCACAAGTAGCTATGCTTCATTATCGAGCAACACTTTTGCAGGGGGGCAAATGTCCATAAATAGTTTTTGACACAGTATCATTCTAAGAGAAACATCCATATGTCCTATATAGAAAATGTATGTTGTGTTATTTTAAGTTCATGTGTTCTATGTTGATTGTCATGTTGCAAATGGTAGACATCTTGTGTTTGCAGCAATAGTGTTATTGTTTTATATATGAATATGTATGTATTGTTGTTTTTGTTTAGAAAGGGGAAAATGTTCTGTACAGAGTCCTATTTTTGCAGAAAATAGTGTAAATAGTGTAATTTAAAAACATTCAAGCATGCATTAAAATCCTATAAAAAAAACAGCTAGACGGACGGGGGTTGCATAGGACTTTCTCCTAAAGACCTCCAACACACACCGGAATATTTTCAAAAAGCAACGCATCTTATGTCCCTCTTGGGACAAAACGATTTCAAACCTGCTACTTGCATCCCTCAGCTAATACAAAACTTCCTCATTACACCTAGGAACTGCTAAATCTGCATAGCACTCCCTCTGATAAACCACTGTATATTCATTATCCTGCTATTGTAACCGCATTTCACCAACACAAAACCATCATGTTTTTAAACTGCTGAATCATCTGGTGAGCACCCAATTCATCCTTCCCTATTACACCACACAGATCCAGTACCTTCTATACCGTCACCAAGTTGCTAACTGCATTTTCCTTTGGACACTCTGAAACAACCCACCAATATTTAATGTTTACACTATTGTGCTGTGACCCCTGAGGAAGCCTTTTCAAGGGAGAAACGCGTTGGCTCTTTCTGAAGTTTCACAATCCAACAAACTTTTCAAGTGTTAACCGTATCCATATCCAAAATGACCTGAGATTTGTGCTATATGAATATATGCTGTTCCTCTGGACTTTCTGTTTATATTGATGTATTAAATATATGTGTTTTATACACATCTGTTATTTTTCTTTTATTCACCAGTGCTCACTTCAATACACTTCAGTTCTACTGCCTCTCTTCCGGGTCCTTTGGGAACGACCCATTGAGCTTCAGAGTACCTCTGTCTCTTGTCCTGTATCCATCTCTTACCTTTTACCCTCCTCTTTCTCTACACAGCCCTCTGACGCAGAGAAACTCACAGGAAATTGACATGGGAATTTCAAGCTTTATGTCAAAGTAATTGAGATTGAAAAATTGTCCCATTCAGCTGCATTAGAGAAGGTTTATCACCCGACTACTTTGACACATTTGCCATTAAAACCCAGTTCATTTGCATATGAAGCCAGAGGTGATGTCATAAACAGGAGACTACACAGATACATTTTAAACACATTTTCTCCTAATTTAGGCATTTGCTTGCAATTTTTCAACCACAATTTTTGATCATTTTCAATTATTTTTTTTTCTCTACAATCACAATAAAAAAAATGTTTAGGTGATACAGTCCCTTTAAGTCCATAAGATACTGGGATCTATTCAGTAAAAATGAACTGACAAATGAACTGAAAAATATACCCAACTCCGCTATTAATGCCTGATTCTTACTGTTCACTTGTCAGTATTAGTGAATAAACCCTTAAATAAATAATTTGTTAGGAGCTGACGTCTAAGTAAAGAAAGAATGCAGGAACAGTGTCAAATTATCTGAGCTATAACGCAGTATTTCAAAGCAGAAAGAGGATTTTGTACGAAAGTAGTTCATTAGGCTTTTATTGCAATGCTTTCTATTGTATTACATGCCCATAACATCTGACAAATTACGCACTTTTCTGATCCCCCTTCTGGATAGATCAACATGCTCAATACTTGACATAAGATGAAAAGCTGTAGTCTAGCTAATTGTTAGCGAAAGAATTGCAGAGTGTCTTAACCTGCCATTCAAGAAGCTCCTATGGCAGAAATGTTTTGCTTGTAAAGCCTTTAATTGTCTTTAAGAATCATATTTGTGATTCTGTCAGGGAAAAGTTTTTTGTGGGTTGACTAAAAAAATATAGTTCAGAGATTTAAAGTGACACTAAAAAGTACTATCCAAACAAAAAAGCAAAACACAGGTTAAAGATACGTTTCCCCTTATCCAGTATTAATCCTGGATGAATCTTTATAGATGAACACATGTTTATACTCTGCTCTGCTTCTCAACCAATCAGAGCAGCCACTTGCATCTATGGGAGTCTAATATATATCTTTACTAGTACAGAGGGAGACACTCATTTTAAATGTAATCATTAAGAGGGAACTAGTTGGGGCTCACTCTGTTGATTTATAAATTATGACTAGGGTCTCTAGTGAGTGACATTACGTAACCTTGGAATCTGTGAGGATATATAGACATATATTTTAAAAGTACAATTTTAACCCCATACTTTTTTAGAAAAGACATTTTTTTTTATACAAAACAGGCTCAGATAAAAGAACAGAATCTCTCATATAATCTATCGAACTCATACAGTTTCACTGGACACCATATATAGAGCACCTGTAAATTGGTGAGGCGCATGCCCAGATGATGGTCAGACTTCATTTATACATACACAAACTAGGCATTGGACGGCACCCAAAAACCGGCATATGTAATATAGAGCACTACTAGAGTGAGCCAAGTTGGCACACTATGCAATACGTAAGTTTTCTTTGCGTGCCACTTATAGGTCCAAAAAAATGTTTATGTTGTTGTGTACCAAATAGTTACGATTTATATTCATTGTATAGTGAAAAACAAGCACAGATATATCAGTCTACTCATAATTGTGACAATAACCATTGGATGGAGCTCATACCTCTTGTCATTCTAAAATGACACCAGAGATGGCAGTCCAAATAGGTGTGTAAGGGACAGAGATGCTTCCCTACAAGTAGGCCTGACGGCCATCTAATTCACTGTTGGAGTGTTATGCTTGTGAACATGATGTGTTCACTATATTGTCTGGTTGCAGCAACTTCATTTCTGTAGAGCGCCTTATTTCAGCATACTACTGCATATGAAGTGTTCCTTCAACCTCATTAAAGTAAACGTATTCCATAACATAAAATAGCTGTGGGCCTGTGTTTTGTAACTCCAGATGCCTTCTACAGACTACAGCACAGTTGTTGAGGTTTATTCTTGGCTGACCACATTTTTTTTCCTGCTGTTCAGCAGATACTTATTTCACCAGTGAATTGCACGCACGTGCACATGCATACTAGATAAAATACCAAAGTGACAATATCAGTTATATCTTTAGCTCCACTCAGTATATTATTAGACAGACACATAGAAGTTACTTCCCATTATGCCCAGCCAGTATATTTATCTGCTGCTAACTATAGCACTCATGAGTCAGGAAAAAACTACAATGGTGTTGAGCATCATGGGTAATGTAGTTAACAGCAGCTAAGTGGCAGAAGCTAACTATGAACCACAAACCTCAAGATGCCCGGCCTGCCTCGTCTCACTTGATACTGGCTGAGAATCATGGTCATGAGAGTCCATAGCAGTAGGCAGTTTACAAATAAAAACTTCCCACCCCATGGTTCCAGGACCATAGCTTCCAGAACCAGAGCTACCGATAGGCAAACTTGGCATTTGCCTAGGGTTTTTTTAATGCCAGTCTGCTCCCACCCTGTGAATAACTGCCTTGTTCACAGAGGAGCGCGGACAGCATCAGGTTGGTGAAACACCCTCAAACCTCAAGTCAGTGCAGACATGGGGGGAGGGGTAGACAGTAGATATGGGGGAATAGACAGCAGATATGTGGGAGAGAGACATGGGGAGGGGGAAGAGAGAAATACACGGAGGGGCTTAAACATTGATGTGTGTTAGACTATGCATTTACTTCTGTGTGCATGTGTTTTACACTGTGTATTTGTGTGTGTGATTGTGTATATATTCTATATGACACTGTATGTATAACACACACAGTGTATGTATAACACACAGTGTATGTGACTTTTAGGTATGTGCATGGTTGTATGTGTGCATGTGTCTTTGCATGGGTGACTGTGTGTGTACATGTGACTCTATGTGTATTTGACACTGAAAGTGTTTACAAATATGGTAAACTTTTCCTGCTAGAAGAGCTCAGCTCATCATGACTAAAGAGCCGTTACATCTAAAAAGCATTCACTCACAAAGCATTATGCTGGACCACTTGTCTTCCTCTTGCCATAGTAACTAACCGAGTTTGTCCCTGCACAATGCATAGTTAGAACAGTGAGATGAATGATCTTCTCATCTCAACTCATCTTTTAGTGACTTCACCACACTTTTATTATTCACACCAAATCAAAACCTTTTCTTGCACATTTATGTTAGTGGCATTTTTCTAAAGCCAGCAGCAGATTGTGGACGCTGTTCACGCAGCTGGTGGGAAAAACAGGTCTGAGAAGGTGGTGAAGAAAAGTTACGTGAATTTAAAAAATGTATACACCATAGACAGCATTTATATCACACCTGTTCTTCATGTAACACAGTTATTAGCTGTTCCAAGGATAGCTAGCAATTAGACATGTGCATTCGTTTTCGGACGAATGCATTTTCGGACGAAAATAGTATTTTCGTCCATTCGTCCGAAAAACGAATAACGAAAATTTTAACTAACAAAATCCCAATGAACGAATGGTTAATAAGCGAAAATCATTCGTTCATTCGTCCATTCGTCCATTCGTGCTATTGGCATTCTAAACCGAAATAGAGTCGGTTTATACAATACCAATAGCATTGTACTACATTCCATAAACCGACATGAATGACTTTCGGTTTATGGATTGCATGTAATGCTATTGGCTTCCTATAAAACAAAATTGAGTTACCATTCATACGAATAGGTCAATTGACCTATTCGTATGAATGGGGACTCTTTCGGTTTATAGAAAGCCAATAGCATTGCATGTATTCTATAAGCCGAAAGTCTTTAAAACGAACGACGTTCGGTTTATAGAATACATGTAATGCTATTGCTGTTCTATAAGCCGAAAGTCTATAAACCGAACGTCGTTCGGTTTATAGACTTTCGGCTTATAGAACAGCAATAGCATTACATGTATTCTATAAACCGAACGTCGTTCGTTTTAAAGACTTTCGGCTTATAGAATACTATTGGCATTCTATAAACCTAACTAGAGTCCCTCCTCATTCATAAGAATTTCTTATGAATGGGGACTCGACTCTAGTTCGGTTTATAGAAAGCCAATAGTATTCTATAAGCCGAAAGTCTATAAACCGAACGACGTTCGGATTATAGAATACATGTAATGCTATTGCTGTTCTATAAGCCGAAAGTCTATAAACCGAACGACGTTCGGTTTATAGACTTTCGGTTTATGGAATGTATAATGTAATGCTATTTGCAATGGCATTACTATAAACCGAAATAGAGTCGGTTTATAGAATGCCATTGCCAATTCCATAAACCGAAATTCGTTTATTATGTCGGTTTATGTAATGGCTATTTTGCTATTGGTATTCCATAAACCGACTCTATTTCGGTTTATAGAATTGCCAATAGCATGAAATGATTTGAATTTAGTATTAAAAAATAAATTGAAAAAAGTGGAGAGTTTTAACCCCTTTGTGACGCATGGTGCTTGCGTCCCAAATGACGTAAGCACCAAAACGTCACGATTTGTTCCTGGCCACTGATCACAAGGTGATCGTTAGCCAGGAACACAATGGCAGAGACCCAATCAGGGTCTTAATAGACCCTGTGGGTCCCTGCCCAAAAATTGCAAGCCCTTCGGACATCACGCACGATTTAGAGAAATGTAGCTGGTGCTCGTTTTGAGCACCAGCTAAATTTCCCCAGTCAGACAGAGGCCATTTAAAATGGCCTCATCTGACAGGTGGGATCCCGCTGCAAGTGCCTGCAGCATGATCCGAGCCGCGATATGAGCTGTTTAACACAGGACGTACTATGCCGTCCTAACGACTTTAAGGGACTTAAAATCAGGACGGCATAGAACGTCCCAACGTCACGAATGGGTTAACGTTTGCTCTGGTCATAATCACAGCACAGGCTTGTAGGAGTTAACTGTAATTACATTAATACATGAAAAGAATATAAGTAATATAGTAAAAATGTACAAAATAAAATTTATTTTGAAAAAACTAACAGCAGGGGATGTCTGCGCGATGAGAGCAGATCTCCCCTGCTGCCGCCCGGCATGACCGCCGGGACTTCTATGATGAAGCTGGGTACTTCCGGCTTCCTCATAAAAGTCCTGGCGGTCGTTCCGGGCGGCAGCAGGGGAGGTCTCGCTCATCGCGCAGACATCCTCTGCTGCCTCGCTAGCCACCAGGGAGAATCGGGCAGCTGGGGGATGTCTGCACGAATCGTGCAGACAACCTCCATGCTGCCCGACACTTCCGTCTATTATGTATAGTGCATACATCCCCCGGCTGCCCCCACTAGCCACCAGGGAGCAAGAAAGAGGTGAGGGGGGGGGACAGAATAACAAGGGGGGGGGGGCAGAGAGAAACAAGGGGAGGGAAGGGGGGAAGAGACAGACACAAGGGGAGCGAGGGGGGAGCCAAAGGGAGGGTGAGAGAGAGACAACACTAAGGGGGGGGAGAGCGACAAATCTGGGGGCAAGGGAAAGAGAGAGGCAGCATTGTCACATAAAAGGAAATAAAAACAAGAATTTTTTTATATCATAATTTTTTATTAAAAAAGCAATTTACATGTGAATATATACTAGACATGTGCATTCGTTTTCGGACTAATGCATTTTTGTCCGAAAATAGCATTTTCGTCCATTCGCCCAAAAAACGAAGAACGAAAATACTAAGCTAACGAAAGCCGAATGGACGAATGGTTAATAAACGAAAATCATTCGTTCATTCGTCCATTCGTAGTACTATTGCATTCTATAAGCCGAAATAGAGTCGGTTTATAGAATACAATAGCATTTAACTATACGGAGACAGAGTCTCCATTCATAAAATTATGAATGGAGACTTTGTCTCCGTATAGTTAAATGCCCACAGCCTATAAACCGAAGGTTCGGTTTATAGGCTGTGGGCATTTAACTATACGGCCCCATTGTATTCTATAAAACGAACGAATAATAATGAACGAAACGAAAATAATGAACGAATTTCGTCTGAAACGAATGCATTAATGAACGAAAGTCGTTTTAGACGAAATAAATAACATTTTCGTCCGAATGGACGAAAACGAAACGAAAATTTTAGTTTTGCACATGTCTACTAGCAATGTACATTCACAAGGAATGTTGCACATGGCTGCATATGTCATTAGGGCTGCCACACATGGAAAAAGTGCTAGGGTGTGTATAGAGGAATTTAACTATGTAGAGCAAATTAGCTGGACAGCAATTGACATGTTCAAATGAATGCTGCAAGTAGCTAAGGCCATGGGAGTTACAGTACAAAGTTTCATTGTATATCAATGTCTGCATAGCAGTAGAACTGTACATCTGTGGTTGCTCATCAATATGTGCATACATACATGTACAGACAGATAGATGTTATCTACATGATTGCATGGACTGATTATTAATGATAGTGTACAAATAGCAACGTTCCACTGTTATATTTCAGGTATTCTGACATCAAGTGCCACAGGTGGTGGTTCTCCTAAGCCAGCTGACCTGCTGCAAGTCATGGGGCCTGGGACAGTGACTTGGGTTGAGGGGACATTTGATACAGAATTACCTGGTCGTAAGTGCAATTTCGTATACTTTTCGTGCTTGTTGAATTGGCAACAGAGTGAGTGACTCTGTTGCCAAATTCAACGCAGCGTCGTCTTTCGGATGTAACGACGTCTCTCGGGTATTTCCGGGGTTTGTGTGTTGGCTGTTCTCAGCACACAAACCCCCAGAAATCCCCGAGAGACGTCGTGCCTCCGAGTGACAGGCGTGCTCCCGGCTGGCAGCACGCCTGTCGCTCAGGGGCACAATACACCCCTGCTCTCTACCTCATGTATCAGTCTGTTCCTGTTCGTCTAACATAGTATGTAGTTCCCTCCTAAGCTCAGCACCAAGCTCTATGCAAATTGTTGGCGGTGTATAAATAAATGTTAATGTAATGGACCTGGATTTAAATGGAAGAATAAATAATAATTTACACACAGATATGTTTATTTTAAAACATCAGCTTCCAGCAGGGGGAGCACATCCTAATCCTGATTGCAATGAAGGGAGACATTCTGAATCTATAAGAAAATACTCTTCACAAGCTTCCCATTCATGTAATTATTTGAAAGAAAATATTCTTACAAGTATGTGGAAAATAATCATAGTTTTTCCATCCCCAGTGTTCCTGCTCATGCAAGAGTGTATCATATTTTACTTTTTATTTTTGATTTATAAAGTAGCAACCTTCTCTTACCAGACTCTCTCGGGGATAGCCTAATTATTCATTGCTATAGAAATACTTAACATTAAAAATAAATAAGCTACTTGAAAGGTTAAATTTGTCGTCATAAAAATGACACACCCAACCTCAAAACAAAAAAAAAAGAAGCTAACTGTACACCACATTAAATTGGTCATAGTGTTTAACCTAGAGTTTCTTCTGTGTAGTATTATAAAAAAAAAAAATATTACCAAGGTCGTACTTAACACGTATATGTATGAAATTGTGAAGATTGGAGAATGCGATATAAACAACTTTGAAAAAAAACCATTTGCTTTTATAATTCAATACACTATTGATTGGTGGTCAGTTTTGGTTTTTATTTACATTTTATGTGCTCAATATACATGGGGATGTTTGCTGTGGTGACCAAGGCAGAGGAAGTTCCTGTCACATGCTTGGCAATTTTTTTCTCTAAGTAAGACATTAGGAGACAAAGAAGTGGGATCCCTCAACAGCGGGAACAGACAAAAGCTGAAATAGCCAGCCCCATAGGATGTAACATACTCAGGAAAGGAAGCATTTTTAGCTTATAGACTGGTCCCACCCATAAGGGCAGTCCAGATCCAAATTGCCTGGCAGGTCTCTTCTGCACGAGAAACACAACAACCACAGATGTATGCTTCGGCCTTCAATGGCCTTGTCAGTGTGGTATAGCTGGTATCTCTCTAGGTGGAGCAAGCATGAACCCACATCTGGGCATACCCCTATAACAAAGACTTTATATAGAAATAGTGCACTTATGTGTTGCATGGTAGCTTCTACCTCAGGGATAAGAAAAGTGTAAGTATACAAATATACCAGTATTTGTGGCAAGGTCTGTAAAGGTCTACAGAACATCATTAAATTATCCATCAATGTCCACCATGAACAATCTTGGTGCCTCCCGCCGTTCTTCCATCTTTGGAGTTCAGTGTGTATACAGAATTTGAACTACATAACTGTGCTCATAAAACATTCACGGAGGCAGCCACTGAGCCAGCTTTGGCAGCACTTTGTCTTGTAACCAGCCCTGAAGCCTCGGAATGCACTACCCCCTGTAGCATGAAGGTGGAGAAGATAAGAACCTATGAACAGTGCTGCTTGCAGTGGCAACAAAGGTGACGATTGCAAATATTAATATATAAAAAGTTCTGCTCACTCCTAAGTGGTAAAATACCGCAATCCCCATATCATGAAGGAGAAAGGTGGATGGCGGGAGAGCAAGAGAATGTTACAATAAACTGTTTTAATGGTAATATTTCTGTGTGTGTGAAAAGATAATTATTCACTTTAGGACCTGTCTTGATAGTTGTTTCCAGGCAATAACCCCCCCCCCCCCCCCCCCAAAAAAAAAATACAACACACAATAGTGCTCACTGAGTTTCAGTCAATAAATACCAGAACCAGATAAATTAAATTGCACTCACAAGATTGGAGCAATGTACTGCTCTACTATTTCTTCCAATGGGAGAAATTAACTTGGCAATAGAACTTCTTAACAGCCCACAATACAGCTTAATGTAGTCATACTCAATGTAAATGTATTGGTATATGTGGAGACAAAAACATGTAGAACGCCACAATAGTGTAAAATTGTAAAAAAGTGCAAAATCTTTTTTAATACAAGAATATACAGAGGCTTGAGCACGGTTAAGTAACATAGTAACATAGTAACATAGTAATTTAGGTTGAAAAAAGACACAAGTCCATCAAGTTCAACCCATCTACCTATCATTTCAGCGTTTTGATCCAAAAGAAGGCAAAGAAAAACCTAAGGAAGCTTTTTCGAATGTTGCCTCCTAGGGGGAAAAAAAATTAGTTCTCAAATCTCAAATAGAGCACAACTGGCTGATTTTGGTATTATGAGTTTTAGACTTATGATTAAGCGTGCATCCACATGAAACGCGTTACGTTTTCCACCCCATGTCTGCTGTTTCACATGTACCTTCATTTCTGCAAATAAACATCACCTATTTTTCAACTTGGATTCCTGAGTGTGGATTCTTCCCTTCACCATTTCTCCATTTATTGATTCTTTAACGCTGGGTTAAGCGTGGGAAGCCGGCACCTGGACCACACAGTGAGAGGAACACACACCCTTTCAGTGCTGGAAGGCACTGCAGCTGAGAGCGGTGGAGCCCGGATTTCCTTGACTGGAGCTCTTTGTCTGATTTTGGTATCAGTGGCTTCCCTCCCACTGGACTTCAAGCGAGGACTCTTATCTTGATCGCTGAAGACCATGTTGCTGATGACTAAGACCAGTCTAAAGTGCTAGAGGGAGCTCTCTTGCTGAGACCTATGATCTGAGAAGGCTTGTAAATGTGGAATTCCGGCCACAGAGAGGAAGGGGCATGTCATACGCATTTTGCTGGACTACTGCTTCATGTGCCGTGATGTTTAGCCATTTACCCTTTTTTTTAGGCATAGGCCTCTTCGGATGGGAAAAAAGTCCTATGGGGTTATTCACTTAAAGGTGAGTTGAGGTGAGTTGAACATTTCATCTCACCAATTTAGCTATATATTGTGCAGGACCAAACCTGGTTAGTTCCCCTGCTAGGTGAACTCAACAGGTTTTTTTCTGCACCATGTATAGCTGAATTAATTATAAATGCTCTCCTCTATGACAGAATTCTATCTGTGCATTCTAGAATCCTTTTGCCTAAGTGGGATCCTCACATTCAATAGATCTTACATTTCATGTGTGACAACTTGGGCTTCCCTCCATGCTGGAATTAGCTGAAAGATTAATATTTTCCCTAACTGCATAAATAGATCAAGTGACTGGAACCAAGGTTATTCTGAATAAGGGTGTGCCTTCCCTTGCTCTGAATCCTACTGGATAACTGTACTGTACCAGCTCCCAGGCACTTTGCGGACAGACTCGGTTACTGCATGAGTTGCTGGAACCTCAACTAAAACTAAATTGAACTTGAATTGAACCAGAATAGACCGTCTAGGTTTTATACAAAATGTTAAAGGGACAGATCTAAATACGTCTATGCAATATATATACATGGTAATAAATAGCTGTGTACAAGTGTGAGGACTGGATATTATTTATTGTGCAATGAGATCTAATCTTTCACCAACAAGAGTAATTGAAGTGATAGTTTACAAACTTCTTAAACCATTCTAGCAGGACAAATGATGTGATCTGCCCTGGTAAATTAATAATCATTATCAGATCCAATAATCACTACCAGGCCTGTATACTGATTATCAATAGCCTACACTACCACATGGAGAGGCAAGATTTTTTTTTAGCAGTTTCAGACTTTCCCCAGCGGTTTCCATTTTATTGGAAGTGTGGTATATAACCTTATGGATAGTGCATGCTACAACATCAAAGGAATTCTCCTTAAAAGCAAATGTTTAACCTAAGCCAAACTCTGCCATATGCGAGGCACTTTAAACACAACATACTTATGTTAGCAAAAATACGAAATCTGTTATCTTTCTTCTTTTTTTTTTTGTCTTTACTCTTTTCATGGATATGGTTTAATTTGCTAAGCAATAACTAATGCTTTTAAGACAAAATAAACATATTGCTTGAACAAAAAAGAAAATAATGAGTTGCATGATGCATTTTTCTGTGGAAAATCTATTTGATAAGTAAAACTATCATATCAAACACCAGAATAATCTGTCTTATACTGCTTTTAGGGGTTATGATAGAAACATTTAAATACATAAAGGGAATCAACACAGTAAAGGAAGAGAGTATATTTAAAAGAAGAAAAACTACCACAACTAGAGCACATAGTCTTAAATTAGAGGGGCAAAGATTTAAAAGTAATATCAGGAAGTATTACTTTACTGAGAGTGTAGTGGATGTATGGAATAGCCTTTCAGCGGAAGTGGTAGAGGTAAACACAGTCAAGGATTTTAACCATGCGTGGGATAGGCACAAGGATATCCTAGCTATAAGTCAGGGAACTGGGGACTAATAAAAGTATTTAGAAAATTGGGCAGACTAGATGGACCGAATGGTTCTTGTCTACTGACACATTCTTTGTTTCTATGTTTCTTCTTATAGCTGTAGAACTCGCATTTTCCAAATCTCTTATATTACATTTATTATGTTTTCAACATGTGTGTAGGGTTGCCACCATGAGGGTATTTTACCTGTAGGCTGGGAAAAAAATTGGCATGAGGCCAATGTTATAGGGACTGTAAGCCGACAATAGACAAATATCTGTAGATAAATGTGAGGTGTATATTAATGATAAATGCCCAATACCAGTCAAAATATATTTAATTACTTAAATGTGCTCATTGGAGAAATGATGTTAGTGGTGACATTGGGGATTGCCCAAGGGTATCGATTTGCGACCGTTCAGCGTCTGATGGCTTAAATCATCTATAATACTCTGTGAGCTAAGAGGCTAGCTGCAGAGTATGGTAGATGTAGTGCTCTCACAGCTGGAGTGCTGCAGTTTTACATGTCTGACCTAGCCTTAATTTTACAACCACAAAATGGAAAAACACTCGCTTACAGCTATATTAAAATACATTTACCACAATTAAAGGGAGAGTAGAAAATCATATGTACTTTTTGTTATTTACATATTGTTATATTTACCACTTTTCTTTCATATTTATTTTTGAAAGAATATTACAAATATAACATAATCAATAATTATGGACAACTGCAGAAGGTTTTATTGTAATCCCTCGCCTCAGGTGGTTCACAGGGACCACAGGGGTCTGTATCCCTCCATTGGGGTATGTATCCCTGTAGGGGTCTGTATCCTACATATTCTTCCTTCTCGCATGCCTCAGTCAGAGGACTCCCACCAAACAGACTTTGAAACATTGCCCGAATTCTAGGTCAGAGCCACCTCCTATTGGCCGGGTGGGTTCTATGGACACAGGTGGCACTTTAAGGGGGTGGCAATTGCCATACCTCCCAAGTGTCCCTATTTAGGAGGGACAGCCCCTATTTTGCACCCAAACCCACCCTGTTCCTCTTTCCTCCTCTATTGTCCTTCTTTTCTGGAAGCTCAGAATTTGTATTTTGTTAGTGTGTATCACAGAACTCCAGAACAATACAAATTTATTAAAAGTCCATTAAATGTGTTTTTATATGAATTAGTGTAAATAAAATACTTAATTCTTGTTCTAAATGACATCATATTACATAAATAGTTACCCTAAAGTCAGTGAAAACAGTCTGCAATGCCCCTCCCCCACAAAATAAAAGTGTTCCTCTTTGGACATTTGAAATGTTAGGAGGCATGTATGACTGTCTGTGTCTTTCTGTGTGACTGTGGGGAATTAGATTTTTCTTAGGAGAAAGCAAACCAAAAATTGACAGTTGCCTTGTGTGTGACACTGTGTGCGATGGTGTATGTGAATGCATCTATGGGGATTTCATACCTCCAAACGTTTCCTCATGGTGAATTTGGACGACAGGGGTGGAGCTTTTGGAGGTTGTGCGTCAGCGCTACCATGCATGCCCTACTAGTAAGTGCCCCTTTGTCCCCCCACCCATCCAGATGCCCATGCCAATACCATGATATACAAAAAAATTATCTAAAATTCAATTAATATGTGAAACCCTGTTTGTACTATATGAATGATGAGTTTTGCACAACCTGCAAAGTAACAAAATACTAGACAGATATTTAGGATATTTCATTTTCTGTAAACATTCTCCTTTGATAGGTCACATAGGTTTGCTCAATGTGCCGGGAGATATAGATCAGATGTTTCTAAAAATTCTTTGATGTTAAAATGCACAAGACTAATAAAACACAACACATATTAATACTTCACATAGTCAAGGAAAAATTGTTAGAAACATGGCTACGAGAGGGTTAACACACATTTCATCATGCAATATATCAGATATTAAAAAATTGTGCGCTAAAATAGAAAATATAATATAAACAAAATTTATATTCAAAAACATGAAGCCAAGATTTAAGTATTATTATTTTATCATTTCAGAGATATGAAAGTATATAAATCTGGAAATGAAGACATGGTTGAATCATAAAATATTTAATTACAAAGTGACTCTGACATTTTGGAATATTAGATACAGCCTTAAGTTCAACTTCCAGACAAACTGCAAGTTTGCTTTGTGTGATAGATTGCATGCCGCCAAGAATACCTGATTTATTGTTCTTTAATCGTTCTTGTCGGCACAGTGTTTGCTCGTTAATCGTTCTGTTTGCAGCTGTGTGAAAAGGAAGTTATCGAAAAGGAAAAGGAATTCTTTAAGAAAGCTTCTGTGCACTTTGGAGAAGATATTAAGCCAATGGGAAAATGGTATCAATTTCTAGGTTCTGAAATTAAAAGCAGAAGACAGCTTATTTTTTTTAAAGAAAATAGAGAAATAGGAAATAAAAAAACACTTTTTTTACAAGATGATATTTTAGTTACAGTGGCCCAGAATCTTGATACATATTGATTCATATATTATAAATCTATGTTTGAATTATAAGACAAGGTGTGCCATTGTTTTGCAAGGTCGGATATCTATTCGCTCGAATTCTGAGCACCCTGCTAGAATACGATTTCAGTTGCCTCATTCCTGTTAGAATGATTATATATATATATATATAATTTCCAATACATTAGAGTGCCCACCGGTGATTATGAAAAAACGTCAATAATTATTGTACATAAATCAACAACATGGTATGAAGCCTTTATCAAGATTTATCCAAATGACTCTTCATAAAGCATTTATACCAGAAAGATAGTTGTTATCATCTCTATGTATAGTAAATATACATGGGTTTTCCGATAGTGTTCTGAATCCGATATAGAGTTTGAATGCTCTTCTATTGCACAATCAACACAGTCCGAAGGGATCAGTGTACTCATATCAAACAGGTAACGAGCTCTTAAAGCTCTAGTTTTGATTACGGCTACGTAAAAACGTCTTTCTTTGATAACAACACTGGAGATTTAGTCACAATATATGGCCATATTATGCTTAGCCCACCACTGTGCTAAGGTATTCCAATTTAGGTGGGTCTTAACACTGAATACGTTTGCTTGTATGGGCAGTGAGGTATTTTAGAACAGCTTAAAAATAACGTAACTAAAAGGAGAGTGTGAGATTTTTTACACCTAAATTGGTCAAGATTAGATAGGATTAAGAACTGTTTAGCACTACATGTACTTATAGCAGCCAAAATGACCGTAGTTAGAAACTGGAGAAATGAAGAGGTACCAACTTGGACAATAGTGAAATGACAAATAGAATACTAACTTAAAATGGAAAATGGTCTGCTCACAGGAAGATTTGATAACACATGAGGCACTAGAATATTGGCAAACAATATGTGGGGATTAATTAAAGTAAGATCGAAAGTTTTATTTCCCCCAGGCACATTCAAACACCTGACGTTTATAGAAAAATAAGGTCTCTCCCAACAAATAGGATGAAATGATTAAGGAGAAATCTTTAAAAAAAAAAAACATAGTGCAAGGCAAACAAGGCAAGTGCCTTGGGCGGTACTTGCCTTGTTTGCCTAGGAGGCGGCATGTGATGGAGTTGAAAGGGTAATGTAATGGGATCATGGGGGCACTCACACCAAACAGGTAACAATATCTTAACTGTTTTAATAATCTCAGATGTCTTAATCATTTAGATTTATAGAACATTTAAATGTTTCCTAAAGTTAACCAGGGTATCGTGCCCCTATAACTTGATAAAACAAATATCCCCCAAGGGGACAAGAAACCTTTGTTAACTCAAAGAACTACTGATGTATCTTACACTCTTTATAATGCATATTTTTAACTAGTTAATATTCCAATTTGTTGCTCGGAGCATACATTTTTATTTATGATCGGTGCAAAGAATCTGTACTCTTATTACACCTCTATTTCCTTTAGTTGTGTAGGCTACATGACTCTTGTTGGAGTAGCAGAACTGTCTGACACCATCTGTTATTCTTCATCCATATTATATTAATATATATACACAGGCTTCTCCTTCCATAGAATCCAGTGCCTATTACAAGTTTGTAACCATCTTCATTCCTACGTACCTCTTGCATGATCTGTATAATCTTATCTATACCCATGCTGGCCTTTTTCTCCCACTTTTCCTGTTGAATATAATTATAAAGCAATGGTACTTGTTATTGTGTATCCTGTGGAAAGCTGGTTTATCATTTTGTACCTACCATATTTTCCGGCGTATAAGACGACTGGGCGTATAAGATGACCCCCCAACTAAGTCGTCTTATAAGCCGAAAAAATCGCATCTATATTTTAACTTTTTAGGTTAAAATATAGAGTTTGCCACCCTCCTCCCCCCTTCCACAATCCCCAATTCCCAGTACTTACCTATTTTCTGCTCTGTCTAAAGCTGTTAATCAGGTGTGTGGCTGTGAGGGAAGCGTTGTGAGTTTAAACAAACTTTATTGAAGCCGCGCGGCCTGAGGGGAGCTCACAACGCTTCCCTCACAGCCACGCACCGGCTTAACAGCGAGAGAGGAGACAGAGCAGAAAATAGGTAAGTAAATCCCAGTACCCGGCGTATAAGACGACCCCCCAACTTTTAAGAAGATTTTCAGGGGTTAAAAAGTCGTCTTATACGCCAGAAAATACGGTATGATGATCAGTGGGGTCATGGACCAAATGTGTTTAATATTTCGGGTTGCAGGATTGATTCCAGCAGGGGTTGAGTCAGCCCTTTGTTCTTCTGTGGTGGATACAATCAGTACAATTAAATAATAGTAATATCCCTAGGACACACTCACAAATTGCAGAATATCTCAGTGTACATTTCCTGGATAAATATCTGATTATTATTACATATTACCTCGATACAGAATTACAAATTAATAAATTAATAAGAAAAACAAATTAGGCCAACCCGCCATGTAATTCTGGGTATGCTCCTTTCAGGCTGGATCCTAAAGTGGGCTTAAATGATGCCACATACATAGATGAAACACAATGCTGCCTGTGTCCAGTGCAAGACAAGAAGTAATGTCAGGACTGACCAAAATTTGATGGCAGGGGACCCACAAAAAATAAGGCTCTCCTAACAATCCTGACACATTTGGGACAATTATCAACCATGCCATCCACCCATTGCAAGAATACAACAATCTAGTACTCCAAAGACAGTTAGGCTTGCTTTACATGGTGGATTAGTGGCTCACCAGGATAACCTGGCCCTGCCTGGTTACTAACATGACATATCCTTTTCAGCACATTTACATTCACATTTACTGTAAATCAGTCAATAATAAATTCTAGTACAGCTCTACTTTTTTTTAGCCCATGTTTAATTGGTTTGCTATAAAATAAATAAAGATACACTGTAACAACACCCTCCAATAAATTACTGGATATTATTATGAGGTTTCATATGTCAATGTTACATTTTATTTTATTGTTTGATTTAGAGCTACAAGAAATAGTAGTCCATGAATCGGAAACTTCCCCCACTGCACCCTTCAGCTTGTCTGGCATTTCAACATTTTAAATGAAAACTTATTAACTATTAAAACTATTAATTTGCTCGATTATAAGTCCTCGCTAACAGCCAGTGGATGTCTGCGCAATGCAAGTGGAAGTTGCACATGGAAGTGTCGGACAGCATGGAGGATGTCTGCATGTATCGTGCAGACATCCCTCCGGCTGCCCCCACTAGCCACCAGGGAGAGAGAGACAAAGGGAGGGGGAGGGAGGGGGGAGAGAGAGACAAGGGGAGGGGTGGGGCGAGAGACAGGGGGAGGGGGTAGAAGAGAGAGAGAAAAATGTTTGAATGGAGGGGGAGAGAGAGAAAAGTTTGGAGGCGGAGAGAGAGGGAAAACGTTGGGGGGGAGAGAGACAGCACTTGGTGGAAGAGGGGAGAGACAGACAAAGCTAGGGAGCTGGAGAGAGAGACAGTATTTGGAGGGGGGAGAGAGGCAGCACTGCGCAAGGCTGGGGGGGGGGGGGTGAGAGGGAGCATTAGGCAAGTCTGGGGGGTACATTGGTACAGAAAAGGAAATAAAAACAAGAAATGCATTTTTTATATGATCATTTTTATTAAATATTAAAAAGCATTTTACATGTGAATATATACAAGTTAAACTTTTTTCCTATAGGGTCTTATATTCAGGCTTTTAGTTTTTTTCCTAAAGAAATATCAAAAGTTTGGGGGGTCGTCTTATAATCAGGGTCATCTTATATTCGAGCAAATACGGTATTTAAAATACTATTTTACAAAGATACATTTTCTGTATGAAGGGACTACATAAGCTAACATTTTACATATACTGTGAAAACATATGCAAGCAAGATATGAATTATGAGATAAAAATGGTGTTGTATGAACAGTTTCCTGTATAATACATTGTGTGATCATCATGGAAGCAGTAGGTCTGGCTGAGCCTTATGGGAACTGTAGTTAACAAGAGATGATGGGACAGGAGTTAGTTCTGGACTATAACTACCATTATGCCCACGTCATGGTGGGAACCTGGCTGAGCATCATGGAAATTGTAGTTCCCAGCTAACATCTGGATCATTATCTACTTTTGACTGTATTTCCCATGAGGCTCCGCCAGTATCATGGAAGCAGGATGTCTGGATGAGCATCATGGGAACTGTAGTTAACAGCAGGTGGTGTGCCAGGTGTTCGTTCTGGACTGGACTATAACTGGGTGCTGGTGGGGGGCGCCACAAAGGTGCCCCACAAAGGGTGCCTGAACACCTAAGGCTGGCCCTGGTGGGATTATATCCATTATGATAGTGTATTTGTATATTCTGCCATGAAGTGGTGTCATGAACTGATGGTAGCACATTTTTTGATTACTGCAATTACTAATAATTTTGCTAATGTGATCTATAAATGAAATATGGATTAGATAGAGAGATAAATAGATAGATACCTAGATAGATAGATAGATAGATAGATAGATAGATAGATAGATAGATAGATAGATAGAACTGCAATCCAGTGGTCCCAATGTTATCATCTGGACTATGAGACACCGGAGAATGAATACTGCACACATGCCCAGACTCACTGTCAGTTTGAGTCGCTCAAGTGCAGTCGCTCAAGTACAGTAGTGCTGAAACTCCACCCCCCAGGGGCAAGAATAAGGTGGTGTGCAAATATCACAGACAGCGTGCAAATACAGGCAATATATAAAATACCTGCCTTGGTAAAATGTGAACATTCATGTATTGTCTAGACATTTTTTACAATCACATTATCTGAGAGACAGGGCATGGTACACAGCATTGTAGCCTAAAATATATAACCTTTTATATTTAAAGGGTACAAAGGCTATCAGAAGAATGTTCAACCAGTATGATCACAGAATATGTGTTTTTTAATATTTTTTTATTTCAAACATTCCAATTACAACAAAATATTAACATAGAAGTCGTATGGTCTGTAGTGGCTCAAATCTATTGTCTTAAATCAAGAGGGACTCATGGTAGAAGGTAGTATTGGATTGAATTAAAAATTAGATATTCGAAATGTCATGCCCAATGTCAAGCAATGTGGTGTCTACCCATGATTGTAAGTTACTGGCTTGGCTGCAATGTAAAATAGAGCACTGCAACATATTGCAATAACACTGGTCCAAAGTAATGATGTCTTGGGCATAACTTGTTTTGAACCTACCTAATACAATCATAAACTACATCCGTGGTTCAACGTGGTTATTGCTCAAGGAACGTGTCCTAGAATAAGTTGATTTCATTCCAAATTGACAGAGAGAGAGTACATGTAACAAACCCTCTAGATTAAGCATTATTGGTGAATATGGGATGGGGTAGTTAAACCTGAGAATAAGCAGGCAGTATACTCTTGCTTTAAAAATTAATGTAAACATTTATTCAAATCTGATCTCTTATCTAGTGATGGAAGATTTGCATTAATCAGACATAAGCACATACACACAAAAAACTAATGACATAGTTAAAATGTTATTACGTACATTTTCAAAAAATTCTGTTAATGTTTTACTAGGCCACCACTGCACCTGGACCGGCCATGCACTGACAAGTGATGTGTGGACAAAGCTGCTATAGGGCTACCTGAATAGACCCCTAAAAATGGCTCCATCCGTATACACCTTTAACCTTCTCGCACTATAACATGGAAGTGCAATGGCACGAGGAGAAGCCTAGGAAATGTCTGTAATATTAACAAGATTCTGCCCCTTTGACCCAATGAAGTCAATGCTTCTACTAATCAACTTCACATCTTTACATAAAGCAGGAGTCAATTTCATGTACATAGACAGATTAAGTAGCATAAATAGCCAAACCCACATGAGATGGCTTAAATCAAGAGCAAAATGGTTTGTTTCATGTTTTTTGTGAAGACAGGATAACTTTATTACAATTCATTTAGAGCAATTGCAGAGAATATCTGCCAAGTGATTTGTACAAACTTGACAGTGATGAAACATAGGCCTGTCTTTACCATCTCAATGCCATTAACTTTAACTGAGTTAATGGTTTCAGTAATTAAAGTTTTCACTTCATCATACAAACCCAACTCAATTAAAGGATATGTGTGTACATGTTGCTCTGCTTAATCTTTATCACTGAAACACAAATGCATTTAAATGTATGTTTTATTTGATATTAATAGTAGATATATGACTAATAATCATAATTATCTGTACCCCAGGGAGTTGGGACTGGTCTATACCCTAAGTCCTGATTAAATAAAAAATAATGGCCACCTCCACACCATGCCTCCCTACTATAGAGGGCTAGTATTTCAAAAGACTATAGCAGGCTCGGGTTGGCTGACTGTCCCAGCCCTATTATTGGCTGGGTTGAAAACTATGCCTTACGGCTTCTGATCGACTGATCGAGTCAGCTAATTAGAGCCTCCTAAAATCCTTGGAAATATTGACCTTCCTGTTGACAGCAGGATGAATAGAGGTAGCTGTGCACTGGTTTTATTTTTTATTTTTTTTCCAGAGCGGGTTTTTAGCTATGCTGATTTTGTTTTTGGAATGGCCCCTTTTCATTGGCCAGAAGATGAGGATCCAGAGAATCACTGATCATTGCTGGAACCTGGATCTTTTATTTTATAGGTCTCCCTTTATGTGCTAGGGGTGGGCAGTGCACTCAAAGTATGTTTTCTTTACAGGTATTGAAGGAATTTTTTGGTTGTTCCCCCCCACCTGGGCAAGTTAGGGGTGGGGGTGTTGGATTGATTTTATTCTTTATGCATTTTATTTTTCCTGAGACATTTGGCCAACCCCTGGCACAAGGGAGGTTGCAATTTTTCATTATGACTTGGGCATAGCGCAGCCCCAGTTCCCTAGGGGGTATTATTTTATTAATTTGGGGCCACATGGCACAGCCCAGCCCTTGATTTTTTTGTGTGACTGCCCTTGGGCAAGTTATTTTTATTCAATGAGGCCAGAGGTGTCTGGGCCCAGGAGACAAAATATTTTTTAGGAAGGGCAAGTGGGGGGCATTGGGAGAGTCCGTTGGCTCCTCAATTGTTTTTACAGTTTAAGGATCTCAGTGCTATTTGGAACACTCCAGCTTTAAGATACCTCTGCACAAGTCAAGCTTTTTTTTTGGTGTGTAAAACTGACAGACAAAAAAATGAAATATTTTTTGCCTGTTAGCTTTTACCAGCAGTTTGTGAGGTAATTAATGCAAAATTATGTTTTTTTTAACAGGTACAGTAATTTTTTTTAACAGGTGTGGCAATACCTATTACCATATTACCCTACCCATTAATGGTGTTAGCAGTGGGCATTGAATAATCAATGCCAATTAATGTACTGCAAACGTTAGTTTTTGCAATAACGAGGAGCATTGCATCTACCCCATGGGTGTCAAACTGGTGTCCCATGGGCTGCATGCGGATTTGGTTTACCATGTCATGGATAAAAAGAGCATATGCTACTTTGTCCTGCTTCATGAAAAAAAATATTGTTAGGCCCTCCAACTTAAGTATCTGCATGGTCAGCCCTCCAAATTAAAAATGAAGGAAAACACTGACCTACCCCATTGACCTTTGATTAGTCTGTTGTATTGAGCTTCACACCCATATTCGTTTTTTTTTTCATATGAATTATTACTGTTACAGCTGAATATCAGAAGAAGTGGAAGTTTGATTCCTCAATTACCAATCTAGCCTTTTAATGGCAGACGCGATTGACCAACTGGTTCTCTGCATTCACAATCTAGGTTTCCACAACTCTCTGCTTTCCTGCTTTTTAAGTTTTTTCCTTCTATGCTCATCGGTTCTACGTGCTAACTGTGTATGAAAACAGGCCAACCAATTAACAGCATTGAGATCTAAGGAGAACAAGAGAGACAGAAAAAGCCACCCAAACCTCAAATGGTTCAGGAGGGGGGTTCCAGCTAAGGAGAAATCCACTTACCTACTCAACTGTGGTCAGCAGGACATGACTATTCCCTGATTGGTAGCCACAAGGAAAAAATATATAATCTGAGAATGACTATGATAAAGCATACAGCATGGTCTAATTAAACTATGGGCCAAAGACATTTAATTTGGAGTCATAATCATGAGCAGGAGATCCAGTCAAAACAAGATCTGACACCAAATAAGAACCTTCACGGAAGCCTCGTGAACATTCCTGGAACTTTCCATTGATCTATAACTTGTTCTGTAAAATAACATCTTCTTAAAGAAATGGATGAAGACAATGGTCATCAGGAGGCTTTGAACTTCTGTCTCATGAATTAAAGTTATTAATATTAAACTGTTTTATAAAATGTTATAAAGTGGCAAATAAAATACTAAATAATACTCTGCTTTACTACCAAATTCCCTTGATTATGGAATCATTTTGTTGAGTTTCTATTTCAAAGTTTGCAATTACAAATAAATAAGTCCCTTTTAGCCCCACACTATGACTTCAAACAGAGGAATAGCTGAGTAAATCCGGCGGTAAGCAAACTTGGTCAGATAACCACTTTTGAGGTGGCTTAGTAGTCAAAACTTTACATAAGTAAATGAGTATCTACAACTTAGATGTGGACATTAAGTAATACAAATTAGAGATGGAGCCAATAAAAGCATGAGCCAAGGATTCATAAATCGACAGGATGAGCCAAGAATGACTAATCTTGTAACCTTCAGAGCAAGTTTCCAAGAATCTGAAGTCACCATGAACACTAGAGAGAAAGAAACAAACTGGGTTTGCTTGAAAAGGATCGTGACCTAAACAGTGATGACCATGTAAATATAGAGTATAAAACAATACATCTCTTGGTTTTGTCATTAAAAAGAAATAAAAAGAAAATAACGGAGTCTGTGAGCTACAGGAAATGGAATTAAAAAAAGTTTAAATAATCTACATATTTTACTGACAGAAGTGCAACATGCAATATGGATGCATCCCTCCACAAAAATAACTAATTTATTTATTTAAAGTTATTTTACGTGGCATCATAGCACAGAAATGTTCGTTGTAGTAAATTTCAGCTTTCACCAGATCCATCCTCAGTCCTGGAGTATATTTCTTTTTAATGTAATTGTATACAAAAAGGGCACTAATTTGGGCAAAACAACAAATAAGACAACAGTGAAAAGCACTGTACACATCTAAAAGTATACATTATAAATTAAAAAAATAATAATTTTTTAGAAGTTAAGGAGTTTTTCTTTAAGAATTAAAGACAATGGTTCCCAAACCGTATAGCATAATACCATAGAATAATATTTTTAATATACATTTTGTATTTTCATACTGTTATATGTAGTTTTATTTTTTTATATGTCAGGTACTATATACATTGTTTATTAATATTTTAGTGAATTATTATTCACTAAAGGTGAGTTGCAGGTGAATTCAGGTTAGATGAAGTGAGTTCAGGTGTTGGAAAAAAGTTGGAATTCAGTGTCAAAGCGATGACAGTGTTTTTACAAATTCAACAAGCACTTTGAAAACACAAAACACTTGGATAGAATGTTGGTTTAGCCCCTTCTCAATGCTAGAACATTCTATGCTGTCGCATTGATGGCATGGTACGTTCTCAGTGAAAATGAGCGGGGAAAGTGATCAATGATCTCTTCCATTACTCAAGTGAAGTTGCTGTAATGCCTCAATATCAAGGCATTAAGTGATTGGGTTAGCATTAGGGTTACAGTTAGGGTTAGAATTTGTTTTGGGTTAGTGGTAGGGTTAGGGTTGTGTTTAGGGTGAGGATTAGGTTTGGGGTCAAACTGCAGGAGAAAATGGTTAGGAAATAGCAATATGCTACTTTCAGTTATTGCCCTATAACTGCAAAAAAAAAAAAAAACAGAAAAACATTTAGACTCAGGACAGTACTCAGAACTGTAACGATTAGAAAAAGTGGTTTTGTTTTACATTTTTCACCATTTTTTTTATAGTAAACTACATTGTATGATCAAAATAATGGTAAATGAAGACATCCCTTCTTGTCCCCCAAAAAAATATATAATTTGTGTACACTTAATGAGAAAATAAAAAATTACAGGTAAACACAAACACCACAGAAGTGGGGAAAACAGCCTACGGGCACAACATTCCAAAACCAGTCTCGTCCGTAAGGGGTTAAAAACTATAAATATGTACAGAATATTTTATTAATTATGCAATATACTGTTTTTTAATATTTTTTAAATGGCTTTTTTAGTAGCCATGCCAAGTCTTCCTTTTTTTTCTCTTGTTGATAAATATAAGTTATGGATAATAAGCAGGCAGGGAGTGCCCATATTCATTGTAGATCCGACAAACTATTCCTGAGCAAACCTAAATAACTTCTAAAATTAGCAGCATTAATTATCCTTTCATTGAGTCACCTGGGAATTCCTCTGCTCTTATTAACATTTATAATGGTATAAGTTTGGGAGTGCCGTCGTGATTGACAATTATTCTATTATGCTTTTGATAAAATTACACATTTATGATGAACGGTTTAACGTAATGTGTTCCTCTTGCTGGCATGGAAACCAGATCAACACTGAAACTTCTATTATGTGCTAAAAAGAATTTAAATTTATGACATGGTGTAAAAGAGAATTTATGCTTTCTCTCAGTCTGAATTAATGAAAACATACTTAAATAGAGATGTTGCTAGTCAACAAGTTAATGTTACAGCACGGGTTAGGAACAATGTGAATGTGCATCATCCCACTGTATCTCTTTTTGTATGTTCATACATTTATGGATCTCTCAGAAGTGGAAGAACTATAAGGTCTACCAAGAAAAAAAGGAAAATCTGACATGTCCCGTTGACTTGGAGTATAGGTGCTCCTACCCGTAAGTAGTACAGAACCCCTTTAGACTTTAGGGAGCATAACCATCTGGAAGTAATCACTTTAAAAACTTTAAACAATTAAAATACAAGCTTTATTCTTCAGGCAGAAAAATGAACGCTCTAGTGGATTAAGACATGTCAACTTCCTGATCATAACCAATCCCACACCGGACAAACCTTACCTTAAATACTAAAAATACAACAACTTGGTGGTGTACCACACCTCTAAATAGTCAGGAACCAATACCTAATTGCAAGTAATTAATGAACAGAGTGGGTAAACGTACCCTCAGGGGAGCTAACCTAAAGTGAATAGACAATTCATAGCATATCTAATTCCAATGTAGATTGATTATACATAGACACAGTGAGATCAAAGAAAACAACTTACCAATAAATAACAAGTGCATACAATAATGCACAGGATGTTCCATAGCCCCTTGTGTGACTCTCCCATCCAAACGCCCCCACTAAATTGATGCAGATATCCTTCCGGTTTTATTATTACTTTCTTCTCCCACTGAATCACTGATTTTCATGAGCATTTTTTTATTTGTTGTGCTAATATGGCTGTAATTGGTTCTACCTTTGTTTGGTTGCAAACTGTTTGATACTGTACCATGGTGTTCTCTTTTTTATCGTTTCTAGTTTTCGCTGGAATTAAAGATACCTTTTGAAGACCTTGTTCTCATGGGCCCCTTGTGAGTGCAATACTACACACATTCATATATCAAGCGTCAGGTACCATCTGCACTATTGTTTCTCCAATCATTTTTTGTCCCCCCCATGCCTTTGTGCTCCATTTACTGTTGTTGTACATACCACTGAGCATTAAAGTGATTTATTTTTTGGGGGATGCTGCTGTGCACTGGAGGAGTATTACCTATTTTTATTTATCTATAGTGCCACTGGTGTTGAGATTATTGTTGAGTTTTTACACATGCTGTTTTATGCTCTTGCAAAAGTATAGAGAATGAGATGGAGTACATGTAGGATAAAACTTTTCTTAAACCTTTACATATTTTGTAGCATGCAAAACACAACACATTTGTTCCAAATGTGTGTATTTCCGCACATGGAGTGCCTTTTTTTAAATGTTTGCTTGATATTCCTCAAACATTTGGTATTGCGTGGTATTGACCACTTCCAAGTGACAGTGTTTTACATTATATAAAGCTCAAGATCAAAGTATAATAAAATATAAATAATTATAAATTCACATATTTTGCTATGATGGATCTTTATCCAGCCATTTATACAACTTATAAAGTCTGTTCTAGATGGAAAGAAATGCCTCCATATTGACACTACTGAGCAAGCACATAATTATATTACATGCCTTCCTACTTTCCCACTTTGCGCAGGATAGTTACGATTTTGGGATGAAATATCGCTGTCCCGCATGCTCTACCTCTGTCCCAGTTTTTCAGCTGGACAGCGGGATGTAAGACTGCAAGCCTGCAGAAAAAAATGTAATTCTCCGGTGCATGCACTGTGCGTGCACAGCATTATGGTCTGTTGCTGTAGCAGTGCCAGCGCTTACCACGCATACTCTGTGGTACTGACACTTGACCTCACAAGCTCCGTCCAATGCATCCCAAATTGCCGAGTGCAAGAGTTGGGAGGCATGATCTAACATTCTTATTATTGTATTATTATTACTGAAAATGTGTAATAGAAATCTGACCAACCAACAAATAGACAAAAAAGAAGGACCAATACAAAGAGAAACAAGTGAGTTAACTCTTATGGCTTGCGTCAACACACCCATGAAAAAAACAAATGGTAATACCGTTTATAATCCAGTGTCAGGTGTATAAATCAAGGAAGATTTGTAATCGTACCCTACTAATAAATGAGAAAAATGAGAGTGGGTTATGTGACAAAATCCAATTGGCCATTTTCTATCATTTTCTTTAATTAAAAAAAATAGGTGATGACCTTTGTTTTTGAGGTCTTAAATGAATTAAACAATACAATCTTTTAGTAAATGAGTCATGGTAAAAAGGATTATTTCTTGTATAACCTTGGATGTTTGGTAAGTATCTAAAAGGCAGAAATCCAGTAGCAAGTTATTTTTGAAGAACATAAGATTTTCTCAAGCAGCTTAATTCTTTTTTTTTTTTTTTTTTTGAAAGTGGAATTATTTTAATGGTTCTCAGAATGTCTTCATTCTTGCAATAGTACTATGTGCCTGACAAGGTCTGTGCTGATCACATGGCAACATTCTGACTAAGACTGGCTCTTTGCTTGGGAAAACCACTCCTCCTGTTTCATGTATCTCTGAGAGCTTTGAAGCTTAAATCTTCGATACAGGCTTACTCAAGCTTTCGTTTACTTTTTCTGTTACCTAAAAAGCTTATGTTTACTCACCATGGCAATTACTTAGGTCTAATTTAGAATGGATATGGTACAAACAACTCAATTATGGTAAATGTTTCAAGCATCTTTCCCACTTACTAAACTGAAGGACATCCAGTATTATTTTTTTAAATTAACTTTAATGAACATTATGGAAATAAAGTATTAACATAGACTATGATATAATCAAAAATAATATTATTCAAACATATAATTTTATTGGTAACAATTTCAAACTCGCAAACAACTCATTTTAAAATCTGCATGCACAATATTTGTAGAAAAATTTAAAGTGCCATTCTAAAACTTTCCATTATCATTTATTAAAGTTCATATTTACACATACCTTCCAGTATTCTGAATGGCCAAAGAGGGACACTTATTTTTTTGAGAGTGGCTGGTTATGGCCGGGCATTGTCTCAAAACTTTCAGTGAATTTATTCACTTAATTATTTAATTACTTATTATTTATTTATTCACACAAATTAATATAATAATACATTAACTGCCACTATAAAGCATATTATTTGTATAACTGTCAAGCTACACTGATTTAAAGTAAGAATTCAGAGCTCCCAGAAAAGAGGAGAAAAGAGGTACAGAAGGATGGGGTGCAAAATTGTGCAAGAGTCTACTAAATAGGGACTCTAGGGAGTATGTTTATATAAATTCATATCAATAATTATGCATAAAGTGGTTGTAATAATTCTTAAATTTCAAATGATGTGTTGATTTGTTGTTAAGGTCAGGAAACCAGAAAAATGTTTAATAACTATAACTAGAAACTTTCTTGAAACCAACTTCAAGACTGAAACTTAAGTGGAAAAATTAACATTATTATTTTTTTTTAGCAATGGTATATTCAAACATCATGTCTGTGTCAAGAGCACATGTGCACTTCTCCTGATGTGGCAATACACCAGTGCTATTTTCCATAAACTCAACTAACTACCAGATTCAGGTCCATTTATCGCCTCTTTGATGGTAATTATAAATAAACAGAAATATATGATAGTTTGCCCTTTTAAAATATCATACCTTAGTTATTGCCCATGTCTCATTTGTACGAAGACACGATGGAGAGGGATGTGTGGTTAAAATGATAGACATGTCTGTGGATCCAATAGTTACAGATTGCTCTGGATTTGAACTCTCAAAATGTAAAGAAATGAATATTTAAACATGGCTGCTGATTATTTGTATTGCATAGTTCGAAAAAAAAAATGATATTTGATTATTTCACACCATTGCAAATCTCATACTTTTTACACAAATTATTGTATGCTGTAAACCCAGCAGGAAAATACAATTCACATCTTTCACGACCGAACAATGCAAACATTCTAATGTCATATGATGCAGTTATCCAAGTGTTTTAACAAGATCAGTCATTAAATAAATCCTGGCTGTCATGAAATCAGTGATAGAGATACTGGAAACTACTCAACCAATACTTCTGCTAGGACCAGGAAAAGATCATTCCAGGGATAATTTATTTCTTCCATAGCTATGGCAGCTGAAGCCTTTTTCCCATCTGTGTCTCTAATTCCTTTCCACTTTCTCCATTTTTTTCCTAATTAGGACCTATCACAACTACCCTCTTGCCTTCTGTCTGTCTCATATTTGACAGTTTCTGGAGTTAGGTCCGCATGGTCCTTGTCATTGTAATGCACTAGTCCAAGATAAGTGGCTATGCATTTATATATTCATATTAATCACTTTTCAAATGAAAAATGCACAGATCCAAATTCCATTATTCTGCCTTTTGTAGTTAAACAGATTTTTAAAGTGACTTTGTCTGCTAAATTTTGCTTTTACTGTGAATGTAGAGAATACCCAAAATTTCTATGTAGTGTGTTAACGAAGAAAAATGTAAATGTATATATTGTGGGGAATAAAAGGGTGTATTAGAAAACTGTAAGTTATAGTTGCTGTTTATGACATCACATTTTTACCTGATGTGCAAATGATCTAATATGGGAACTGTGTAATTTGCATACCAGGACGTAATGTATTGTCATAAACAGGAGACACCGTAAATTGATTTAAAGTGTATTTTTTATTTTATGTATTTGCTTGCATTTCAACCAACACAATGAACAAATCATTATGTATTTTCTACATTCACAGTCCAAACGATGAGTCCCACACAAACTACAAACTATATATAAATTAAAGGAAATTTTTTATGGTGATAAAATATTGCACTTCTGGAAATGATCAAATACATATTTTCATATTGAAATTTTTTAAAATATAAAATGCATAGATTCACTGATAATTTTATGTAGGTTGGTACAAAGGCTAGTTGATGCATATGAGTACAGTATTGCCAATATGCATGATTCCCTTTAATCATTTTTCTTCTATACCCTTCCGTGCCTCTCCCTTACCACTGTGCCCTCCACTGGCTACCCGTCTGCCCAATGATAAAATGTAAAATTCTGTCTTTAACCTACAAAGCCGTCCACTCCTCAGCCCCTCCATACATTGCCTCGCTCGTGAATCGATACTTCCCTGCACTATCTTTGCGCTCCTCAATGGACTACAGCCCTCCTCTAACCCCATCAACTCTTCCCACTCGTGCTCCCAAGATTTCGCCCGACCTGCCTCCTCTCTCTTCAACTCCCTTCTGCAGATCATCCGGCTCTCTCCATCCTTTTCCCCTACCTCAAAACTCATCTTACTTACTTACTACCCATCCCACTAGAATACCGGTCACTTTACCGCTAGCTAATCCCACCTAGCTGGAACACACACAATTCATCTTTGGCCAGTCCCACCTAGTGCCAGCCATCCACATTACTGTTACTACAACTTCAACCCCTCTGTCCTCTTCAATCCCTTATGTGTTTCATGTACCCCATTCCCTCTAGATTGTAAGCTTGTGAGCAGGGCTCTCTACTTCATGCCCCAGTCTGTTCTAGTTTGTCTAACTTAGTATTTAGTTCCCTTCTATGCTCTGTACCTAGCGCTATGTAAATGTTTGGCGCTATATACATAAAGGTTAATGTAATGTAATGTGCAATTTGTAGTTGTGTATTCAATCTGTACAAGATTGACGTCTGTTCTGTCCTCCCGAGTAAGCATTTCTACCAGCTGTGTGTTTTTATTTGCCACCATGAATGTTCCATAAAGCATGGATGGTATTGATATAGTTAGTTATTTTCATTATTGTGCTTAAATAAAGAACACATTTTGTGTTGGCTCATTTATCATCAGAACACAATGATCTTAAGTGGGAAAACATTTTAAGTTTAATAACATTATAGGGTGTATGGCAATAATTTGGGGAAAATGTATATTCACTTCTCAAATAGGTTGAGTAATCAGAAATTAAATATTAGATGGTCGAAAAAATAAAGCTAAGAGTTTACATTCCATTATACTTTATTTGTTTCATATATTTACAACCATAGTTTTTGCGTTAATTAACCATGACTAATTTGTCATTAACTAAAAATACACATATTATTAGTTTTTTTCCCCAGTGACGTAAAAGGCATTAATATGATTGCAAAAATACCAAAACAATCTATAAAACACTGCAAGCAGGATTTTATAATCTGTATCAGAGGTATCCAAGCTAGTTTCAGGAAAATATGTCTTCACTAGTATTTTAGAAGAGTTCTAGAAGGGATCCTGTCAACTTGCCATTGTTTGTACAGTGTACGTAGAGAATAAAAAATGACCCTGTCTGTTAGCAGCGAATGCATAAAAATGGGTTTAAAATGTATTTTTGACGTCTCTTGTTTATGACATCCCCTTGTGGCTTGTATAATGTACATTTTAAGAGACACCACACACATTTTAAAAAAATAATTAACACATTTGCTTGCAATTCTGCTAACACAGTTAACTACACTTACTGAATAGACAATGTTTAATTAAGAGACTCTTTAAATGTGTTCTAAATCCTACAACGATAGTTATGCATTTCTAAGCTCACTTGAGCACATAAACTCTGACGCAAAGGTATCAAAACTCTTATTTTTGCTGGTAAGCCTTGATTATGTGACCCATTATCTAAGAACCAATGATGTTCCAAAATAAAAAGAAATACACAGAAATATCCAGTTGGTTGACCCTGGGAAGAACAGAAATATCACAGCATTACAAAAAAGTGACCATTGATGGGAGAAATATAAGTTATCACCATTTTCCTGTAAATTGAACTATCTTCACCCTACCTGCCAGGGGTGAAACAAGGGGTCTTCAGTAAAAAAAAAAAATAGTTTCCCTTAACAGTATAAAGTAAATTCTTACATCACCAACCTTTTTTTTAATCAATTTAACTCTTCTGTTTGGGAAAACTGTACTTGGCTGTGGAGGGGACCTTTGCCCATTGGATTGACTGTATCAGTGGGATCCAAATCTTAAGAGGACTCATATGAGGTAAGTCCAGATCTGATGGTGCATAGGAAAGAATCCACAACTGGCAACAGTCTTACTAAGCAAAATTTTATTTTACTGACAGATTGGTACAACTAATGTCATTTCATCATAGTCAGGTACTTCTGGATGAGAGTCATCCAACTGTTGCTGAACTAGACTTCCCACGGAAAGATATCAGTTGTATATCCTACTCCAAGATGGAAATCCAAAGACATTTACTGCCAGCAAGACTGTGTAAAGGTGCTATTTAAAATTATGCTCTTCAAAGTGTACGATAATGTAACATTTACTTTTTCTGGCATACAGATTTTTTTTTTTAATAAGTATCGTAGGTTTACTCCATATCTAAGGTAAAATAAATATTGCACTACGGTATAAGTAATTGGTGCAATTGTAGTAGCATTATTGTTATTTTACTAATTTGTGATTATGCAATGTGGTATTTTATTTATTGTGTTAGAGTACTTTATGTTTCTTTATAACAGACTTTATTATAAACAAAGTGAATTCTATCAATGGGACAATGTCAATATATTCCTGGTCTACCACAGTTCAGCTAACACCCCCTTATGATTCATTAAACTATAAGAACTTTCGATTCTGTTGGCCATTCTGATTTGCATGCACTGCCTCGGGACTTATAAATCTTCTATATCTCACAGGCTGGAAGTTAGCACTTGTTCTTAACTTGTACAAACTAAACAAGTTTAAATCCATTCTCAATATTTGTCTTGTGGTACTCGTTTATCATATGTTTAATCAAACATGATATAAAAAAAAAAAACAGTATTAAAAGATGATGCCCAAAGCTACAGAAAGTAAAAAGTAGGTATTAAAGAGTTTGAGAAAAATGTATTTTACTACAAAATCCTTCCTTTATTAAGGGTTAAAAAATATGTCCTGCTGGACAAAACCTGATATGTATCTTAATAGATTCATGCAGATTTACTCACTGCTGTTCCAGCCAATCAGAGCGGGGGTCTTTCCACTCTATCTGATCAAGATCTGCAGAATGCTGGGGTCTTTCGCTGGTAGCGTAGAGAGAAGCCCTTATTTTTGCATGGGATCAGCAGAGATGTATCTAAGTATTGTAGTTTTTTCCTTGTGGTTTTTCTTATTATTATTTAAATGTTGTTATTTTGTAGTGCCTACCACCTAGGGTTTATTTTTTTCCGGGCCTACTGTGACTGTCAGCAAACGTTTATGTAATCATTTAAATATGCCACCTTCCATCATCCAGCTGGATGTCTGAAGGTGAGTATTGTCTCTCTCTGTCTCAGAAGCAAGAGATGTCACTTAAAGTAGTTGTTCGCCATTGCCATAGAAAGAACTGCAAGGAACAGTCAGTGGCCAGGTTAGCCTTTATATTTTAAATTGAATCAATCAGGGTCTGCGTTGGAAAGTGCATGCCATTTCCCCATGATAATAAGTAGTTATTAGTAAAGTTTAGTGTCAGCAACCTGCCTTACCTCAGCTACATCTATTTTCTCCCATTTTCTGATGAGTGGTTCAGTCTCTATTGCAGAAAAGTGTCACAAGAAGCGGGATTATGCCATAACCAGATGTAAACTTGGCAATTAGACCAACATTAATATGTCATGTTTTACCATAAAACTCTCCTGTATTTCTGCAGGTGTTTTAGTGGAAAAATATACATGATGAGTTGGTAGTGATCAAACTCCATGCTACGTTAACTGAATTCAAAGTATTCAGGTCTGGAACTATAAACAAAGGGATTCTTATCAGTTGTTTCAACATAACTTTATTTAAATCCAAAAAGAATAAAATTAAAATACATTTTCATTAAAATCTTGGCTCCGTTCACTCTTTATTACTATTTATATACGTTTTAATTAAATATGTCACACTTTTTTTTTTTTTTACAGGTCCTATTAGCTAATATTTTGTTAATGACAAATAGCCCTTTCATGTTTTGATCTGTATACAGACGTCATTACATAAAATTCATTAGAAGAGTTACCGCGTGCGTTTATAGCCAACGCTTTGCTTATTCTGTTTCCGAAAACAGTGGCAAATGGGGGAAATGTGGATGAATCATGGAAAGATTTCCAACTTTTCGCTGCTTAAAAAAAAAAAAAGTTTAAATATTTTGTAGTTACCACTAACATCAAGATTTAATTTTACATAAAAATAAGAATCAGATTAATACATTATAATGGTTTATTAAAGATTTATAAGCCAAAGGGAGTAGAGCTGTAGTTCAGACCTTTGCAAAACATGTCCATTGCCCAGATTTATAATTTTATGTACTTTTTCTGTGCTGTAACAATTATATTGTATTAGAACTTTATGTATGTTATGTGCTGGCCTCAAAGCTATACAATGTATTCCAGCTGACCCTTTATATTGTTTTGTGAGTAGGATGAAGCTACCAACACCCTTTTGGGCAAAAGTGACATTCCAACACCTGCTATGAATCCCTTTTTCTTATTTTTAAGTAATATAATATTTAGAATTGTGCAACTAAACCTTTTATCTTCATTTGAAGTCATCCATTTCAAATCAGGTATATATGGAATGGGTAAACTCATGTTGAAATAGAAAGATACACCTAACAACTACAAAGACTTCCAAGGCTTCTGTGGGCATATCATTTGTTTGTTTTTATAATTATTTTTCTACCGATCATAATTTAACCCCTTAGTGATAAGACATTTTCACCTTGACTATCCCTTGGTGACACAGGCTGTTTTTACATTTCTGGGATGTTTGTGTTTAGCTGTAATTTTCTTCTTTCTCAAATACTGTACCTACACAAATTATATGTTGTTCTTATCGTCATAAGAAGGGCTTTCATTAGATACTATTATGTTCATCATATCTTATAATTTACTACAATAAAAAATCATAAAATATGATGAAAAAATGTTACTTTTTTTTCTAACGTTGACCTAAAATGTAATTTACACAAATACTGTAATATTAAAAAAGACTAAATAGTTTCTAAATTTTGTCCCGAGTTCAGAAATATGTTTGTTTCCATGTTTTTCTGCAGTTTTTTGCGAGTTATGGGGCAAAAACCAAAAATACTGTTTTTTTCCTATGTTGAACTCTTTACCCCAACCCTAAATTTAACCCCAACTCTAACCCTTATGCTAACCCTTAATATATTTTGATTTTAATTTAATTGTAACCCTTTCCCTTATGCTAACCCTTATTTAATTGTAACCCTAGCTGCTATACAAACCCTAACCCTAGATTTAAGGTAATTAAATCTTTTTTTTCATTGCAATGTTGCTGACTGCCTCTAGGGGCAGTCAAGCAACATATTCAGAGGATCTGAAGTGAATTTGTCTTGCTGCTCCGGCAATATGGCTCCCAGAGCTGCAATTTCGGTTCTGGCTATTGCCTCATCATCGAGGCAATAGCGCAGCACCGTCAGAGCGGTATTCGTGATCGTGAAAAACGGTTGTTTTCCCTGCTGGACGTGTCAAGCACGTCCATTGTCAGGAACGGAGTTTCCGGCTGGACGTGCCTGACACATCCATTGTCGCAAAGGGGTTAATAATGCTCTTTTATATAGAGTTTTTCTCTCCAAAGTGGACTCTTTTAATCTGCAGATGATGTAATTATCACCCCATTTAATGGCATTTATTTTATCAAGTTCATAAGGTTGAAAGGATAAGTTGAGATCAAACCTGCAACCCTTGGGTTTGAATGGATTCTATATGTGATACACTAGCCAACTGAGCTATATCTTTTTCGTCAAAGAAATAGTGAAGTATTGTTTAATTTGAATATTTCATCAAGTGAAGACATTTTTAAAGGGACACTGCCACTTACATAGGATGTACCGAGATTACGAGTGCATTTAAAACAAACACATATATAAGACATATGTCAGTGGGTTTTTTTTTCTATGTTTGAATTAATTGCATTAACTGTCTCCAGCATCCATTTTGAGAATTTTACCCATGATGCAACATTCTCCAAAATCTTCCAGCAAGTCTCACTTGATGATTTCATAAGATACTCCCCTGCTCTCTTACTGGCTCCTGTGTATCATAGTGGTCCTGACCAGGTGGCTGTGTACAAGATTTTTTACCTGCCTTCCAACACAAAGAGAGGAGATTGACCTGATCAAACAGGATCATAACTTGTAATGTAATTACATTACCTTCCCATTCAGTACAAGTCTATGATCAGAATTCTGATTTATAGTGAGATACTAGTGTTGTAAAGTCATTGGGGAGTGGCACCCAAAAACACTATATTTCACAAAATGGCGGTGCCCAGTCACATTCGTCTAGTAAAGAAATTGATAAAATAATCTCACATAACAAAAACAAAAGACATATCTAAAATAAGCAATACAAAATAAAAATAAATAAACCCTTTTCATTTTTTGGTGGGCGTGTCCCTCTAAATAAAAAATACTTTCACAAAATACAAACAATAACGTTACTCTTTGCACTTCATAGCTTTGTCTGGTGGCTGACATGCTGTTTAGAATTTCGGGTCAGATCTTCTTTAATCTGACCCAAAATGAAAGAAGATCTAACACAAGATTCTAAACCACATGTCAGCCCCCAGACTAAGCAATATGGAGAGAAACATGGCTCAGTAAGGCATTCGTTAAATGTGCCTATAGTTGTTTCTTAAAGCGACATATAACTTTATTATAATAACATTACAATGACACTAACATGAAAATCAAGTTTTGGGAGGAGTCTCAATTCAGGTGATACTTTGGAATGTTAATTACAAAAGGAATTCATCACTGAAGACCTCATAAAAAGGGCTGAGAAGGGAACAAGGTCTGAGCTCTGTAGCCAGACAGACAGGTGACTGCTCTGGAGGCTGACTGACAGTGACTGCTCTGTAGCAGGATTGGCAGGTGACTGGACATGGCACAGACTTGAAGTCCTCAGACAAAGCACAGACTGGAAGCTCCCAGATGAGGTACGGACTTGAAGTTCTCGGGCAGGGCACAGACTACAAACCCTTGGAAAGGGCACAAGCTGGAAGTCCTCGTCCAGGGCACAGGCTACAAACCCTTGGAAATGGCACAAGCTAGAAGCTCTTGGACAGGGCACAGGCTAGAAACATCATACAGGGCACAGGCTTTAACTATGCTGCGGCAGGATAGAAACAACAGATTGCTTGATTTGTGGAAAAAAAAGTTCAAAACATCACTCATAAAGGCATTTCCAATGTTTTTTTTATGAACTTTCTTTACTTAGAAAAACCTGAGGTTGTAAATAAAACTTTATTTTCATTTAATTCCTATTCTATAACTTTGTGAACTATTGGATTTGTGACTGTATAGATGAAATCAGGAGGCCATTCAATTATGTATTACATAGTCTGCTTAAATAGTATTTGTATGAAGGAGAGGGAGAGTTAACGCAGATATATCCTCAATGTTTATATTAAATGAGAGACTGCAAATCAATAAACATTTATACATAATTTCCTGTATAAAACGACTTTAGTCTGTTAATGCAACGTACTGGACATTTGTTAGATTTCTAATAACAAACGAGTAAATATGCTGATTTAATATCGCATATTATTATAAAATCCACAGGAAAGGAAGTAAAAATGTAAATATGTCTAAAATGTACTGGATTCAAAAGTTAAGCTAACATATTAAAACAATGCAACAGGAACTATTGCATAGATGTTTAAAGACAACACTTGAATGCAGGAATTAAGGAAAATTTTAATTTTTCTACCAGTAAACAGGACACTTTAAACAAGATGTAATATTACAAAAGAATTGTTTTCTTCCATAAGTTTCCCAGTGCTGCTGGATTTTCTATTCACATAGGATATAGCTATGGAAATGGATATTAAAATGGATTACTCAGCTGATCTGTAATGTATATATGGCAGAAAATTCAGATTTCACTGAAAGGAAGTACATTCATTGAAATATATAGAATAAGGAGCCTGCCAGAAGTCAAAATGTAATAAAAAAAAATATGGGGCCTTTATGATAGGAAACTTTAATTAAATGTGTGTAATACAATCTGAGAAACTAGTTTCATCTAATAGTTATACAGAAGCTTGTCTTATTTTCCAGCCAGAAAGCCAAAATCGGACTCCTTGTGTCATTGTATTGTGTGGGTATGGGTATTAACCTTTTTTGTTCCAGAGACTATTTCACATATCTAGGAGATGTAGTATGCACATCATGATGTAGGCTTTTCTATAGACAAAAGTCAACTTAAAATGTACATCTTCACAATCAATAATTTCTTCCATATGAGCCTACAAAAAAAGTAAATTCAGCTAGATGCTGATCATTATTAAGTGCCACTTTTTCCATCTTGAATTTTATACTTCACTTTATAATGAATATGTTAATTGTGTTTGTAGTAGTGTTCTCTATAATTCTAAATCTTTACATTTGTGTTACCTTGTTTTATTATGGCCTCATGATCTTTTAGACATACTTTGTATTATATCCTAAAGACTTGGCTGTATATTTGTAATTGTTAAAACGTAATCTATCTGAAAATAATGTTTTCATTTGTTTATAACAGTAAATGCATCAGTGTCAATGTATTGGAAAAATAAAGTCTCAACTTCATTAGATAAAAAAAAGTATATTAAAATGTATTATTTAAAAAATATATATTTTGGAGGTGAAATCCTTTTTCATGGCTCTTAAAGGCACATGAAGTTAAAAAAATAAAAATAATCCTCATTGTTTTATTACTTGTATCCTAAACAGCCATCCCTGTTAATCACACTTTATGAAATGCTAGTGTTTTTCTGCTATGTCCATAAATAGATCTTTACTTAACTCAACCTTCTGTCTGCATCTAAACATATAGATGGACATGGAATGGCTGAAAAGTTTTGGCCTGGGGGAAAAACTATTTAGTGGCCAAGAGTGCAACTTCATCAGCCCACCTGATATCATCAAAGATAGTCACAAATAGACATGTTGACAGATAAAGTACACAGACTGATAGACAAGCAAGGCAGTAGGTTAAAAAGACAGAAATCGCTAGGCACTGGGGCATTTACAAGTGACAAATAGTGCAACCTCAGGTTGCGTCAGGTTCTGAACACATACATTTTTGCTTTAATTTGATTTAAATATGCATTTAAAAAGCAGGTCCACTCCCAGTTAGCATGGTCTTTTAATTAATTAGTAAGCTCAAAATAAAATTTTAATTCCTTTCTTTTGTATGTCTTTGTTAGTCATTCTGAAATTCTCCTAGTATGCCTCCAGCTTTCAAAATGAAGTGATCTTTGTCTACTAAGCAATCACTATTCACCTGCTTGGAGATCATTATTTATTTGACATAGACCTTTATTTACTTGGAACAGACATACACATTAGAATGGTAAATTGTGGATGTTGTCATTCATATTATTATTATTATTGTCATTATATCACCTACAAAAATGTGGGGTTTAGTGCTGAATATTAAACAGAGAAAATATATTTTCTAAATTAGAGGATAGAGCTCCCTACTCTAACAGATAATACTATTCTCCAAATCACAGGTATATCTATTAATATGAATCCTCAGATTCTTCTCAGGGGTCTATTCACTATAAGGTGAGTTGCAGGTGAATTCAGATGAGGTAAGTTGAGTGGTACATTGTGCAGAAACAGTCCTGGTGAGTTTGCTTTGCAGTTAAAATGGTGAGATGAAATAATCATTTGACCTCAACTCACCTCATCTCACCTCAATTCTGCTGCAACTCACCATTTAGTGAATAGACCCCAGTGAGTGTGCATGTCTAAGTGTGTTAGTGAGAATGCAGGGAATGATTGGCAACATGGGCAGGAGGACAACTCATAATCTCATCCAGTGGGCCTGATTTGCACCACTTTTCACTTTTAAATGCCTCAGTTAGTAACACTAGATCTTTTTCTCCAATAGTCTTGTCTGCCTATCAGTCTCAGTACCTTATCCGTCAGCAAATCTGTCTTGCATGTCTATGGCTAAGGAAGTGGTGCCAAAGGCAACTAAGACATGTTTCCCTCTTGGCCAACAGCTGCCAACCCTCCACTGTGAATATGCATCTGTGAGTGACTGTGAGAGTGTGTCATAGAAACATAGAATCATAGAATGTGTCGGCAGATAAGAACCATTCGGTCCATCTAGTCTGCCCATTTTTTTTTTTTTAGTACTTTTATTAGTCCCCCGTTCCCGGTCTTATAGCTAGGATAGCCTTGTGTCTATCCCACGCATGCTTAAAATCCTTGACTGTGTTTACCTCTACCACTTCTGCTGGAAGGCTATTCCATACATCCACTACCCTCTCAGTAAAGTAATACTTCCTGATATTACTTTTAAATCGTTGCCCCTCTAATTTAAGACTATGTCCTCTAGTTGTGGTAGTTTTTCTTCTTTTAAATATACTCTCTTCCTTTACTGTGTTGATTCCCTTTATGTATTTAAATGTTTCTATCATATCCCCCCTGTTACGTCTTTCCTCCAAGCTATACATGTTAAGATGCTTTAACCTTTCCTGGTAAGTTTTATCCTTCAACCCATGAACCAGTTTAGTAGCCCTTCTCTGAACTCTCTCCAAAGTATCAATATCCTTCTGGAGATACGGTCTCCAGTACTGCGTGCAATACTCCAAGTGAGGTCTCACCAGTGCTCTGTACAATGGCATGAGCACTTCCCTCCTTCTACTGCTAATACCTCTCCCTATGCAACCAAGCATTCTGCTAGCATTTCCTGCTGCTCTATTACATTGCCTACCTACCTTCAAGTCCTCTGAAATTATTACTCCTAAATCCCTTTCCTCAGATGTTGAGGTTAGGACTGTACCAAATAGTCTATATTCTGCTTTTGGGTTTTTACGCCCAAGGTGCATAATCTTGCACTTGTCCACATTAAATGCCAGTGTCATACATGATTTAGATTAAAAAGATCTCTGAAAACATGCAACACACTGATTGAAGTTAAAATGCTATCAGTACTATGGGGGTCATGTACTAAACAAATGCAGAGGGGAAAAAAGTAGGTAAAACATGAGTAGTTTGCAAATATTTGTAACGTTTTGCACTTTTTTTGGCGCAATTTGCACCTCTTCTGTTTATATAATATTGTGATTATATAATCTGTGCATGCATTCTGCGCATGCTAAAGACTTTTGTGCCTATTTAGTGAAAAATAATTCTTATTTTGCATGTGAAAATTACGCCAGCTTTTAGAAAGTGCTAATAAAAAAGACAATATATATAATAATCACAAACTGTAACTTGTGTATTTCTGCGGGTTTGTGTGCTGGCTGTTCGCAGCACATACCCCCCCCCCCCCCCCCTGGAAATACACGAGTTACATCGTGCCTCCGAGTGACAGATGTGCTCTGGACTGGCAGCACGTCTGTCAAACAGGGGCTCGATACTCCCCTGGTATTAGGGATGGTTGGAGCTAGGTGGGTGCAGAAAGGGCCTGGCTTAGGAATTAAGGCACCTTGTAAGGTGTGTGTGTTTTGCCATTCACAAGTGGTGGTAAGGTACAGTAATCAGAAAATAACATTGTTTATTTTTATTTATTTCCTCTGCACCCACATTGCACACAAGACTTAACCCAGCACCCAGATCTGCACTTACAGGACTTAACCCAACACCCACTTTGCACTCAGGACTATAGCAATATAGGAAAATCCGAGTAACAAAGTATTTTACTGACTGAGTCTCTTTAGGCAAACCTAGATAGGAGTCAGGAACAATCAGCACATAAGATAATATTATTTTAAGTCAAATGGTACCACATCTCAACATCACAGCCAGTGGTGTATCTTGATTTTGTGCTGCCCTAGGCAAACAAAATCCAGGCACCCCCCTACCCAAGCTGCACACCCACGTTACACACCTACGACATGCCCCATCACCTCCATTTTATGACCCCACATCACACATAACATTCAGACTCACATCAAGCTCATACTCCCATCACACACACACTCCTATTCCCATCACACTCAGTCACACACTCCTACTCCCATCACACTCAGTCACACACTCCTACTCCCATCACACTCAGTCACACACACACTGACTCCCATCACACACACTGTCTCCCATCACACACACTCTGACTCCCATCACACTCAGTCACACACACTGTCTCCCATCACACACACTCTGACTCCCATCACACTCAGTCACACACACTGTCTCCCATCACACACACTGACTCCCATCACACTCAGTCACACACATTGTCTCCCATCACACACACTCTGACTCCCATCACACTCAGTCACACACGCTGTCTCCCATCACACACACTCTGACTCCCATCACACTCAGTCACACACACTGTCTCCCATCACACACACTCTGACTCCTATCAGCACTTACCTTTCCCTGGCAGGCAGGCAGCATGGTCCCTCCATGCTGCCTGTTCGGCTTCCCGGCGATTGTGCCGACAGGTCACGTGACCGGGCGCGCATATGACGTCAGCGCGCCCATCACGTGACTGTCGGCACTTCCGTGTCACACTGCACGGGGAGCCGAACAGGCAGCACGGAGGTTTCTCTGTGCTGCCTGTTCGGCTCCCCGTGCAGCCTGGCAGACAGAGCGATGGTGAGGGGGTATCTTCTGATCCCCTCTCACCTCCGTGTCTGCCTGCAAGCACAGTCTTTTTAATTTTTTTTAAAAGGCCGGATTTTTTATTTTTTTTCAGTACTGGGGGGCGCTGCGCCCCCCAAAATTTGCCGCCCTAGGCATCAGCCTAGGATGCCTCGCGGTAAATGCAGCACTGATCACAGCACATAGAATGAGGTAGCAGGAGGTAAAGCATAGGACACTATTCACACAAGATAGCTGCTGGTTGGTATCCAGATGCAGACTGTAGCTTGCACTCCAAAGAAGATGACAGTAAGCTAGAACTGTATTTCAGTAACATACTCTCTTCTAAAGATTGCAGCAGATATGAACTAGAGAACAGACTGTAAAGAAGCTTTTAAATTCTAGAGAGTTGCAGCAGTAAAACTAGAGCGCAGGCTGTAGCACAGCTTGCACTTCAGGAGATTCACAGCAGAGAAGTCTTGCAACCAGTTAGAAAAGGAATAATACCTAGCTGAATGAAAGTAGACATGATGGGGTACATAAGGTCAAAGGAGAATACAGAAGAATAGGCAAGGAAGCAAGGGTGAGAGACACAGACAGCCCAGCAGAAACTGGTACACCATGGTGGATACTGGTACATGGGAATCACAAAATAAATTTGAGCACTGGAACCAAAGTAACCAGGAACCGCAACAGGTGAGGATCAGCTGGCACACTGACCTAGTGAAATCTGACATTTCACACTTTCCACCCTGCGTGTTGCGTATTACTGCTCGGTGTCCAGGTACAACGCATTGCGCGCAGGTTAGTCTCTGAGATATGCCGCTCTGGTTAGCCACACAAAGGCTACCAGAAGCGGATTCCCTAATCATGACAGTACCCCCTCTCGAGGGCCGTCCACATGTTGTAAATCCAAAGGTTTATCAGGACATGTTCGGTGAAATTTAGCAATAAAATAAGGAGCATGCAAGTCAGATGTGGGTGGACATGTATGCACCTTAGGACCATAGCCTTCCCAATGGGCAACGTATTGCAAAGAATTATGCACCATCCTGGAATCCACTACTTCTTCAAACACATATTACACATGAGAATCCACACAACCGGCTGGGAAAGAGGAGGATGACTGATAAACCAATTATAATTTAAACATTTTAACAAAGAAACATGCAGCTTGGTGGTATTATAACCTAAACATACCTATTGCCTGGGGCATATCAATCATGGTTACAGGGGTTGCAACTACGATCGATATGCCACTCTACGTGGCCAGGGTGACCCCTGCTACCTGCCCTTTAAAAGCAACTGGCTGTGGGTAACCCCTGAAGTTTGCAGCAAGGAGAGTGTAGAGATAATCTGATTTAATGATCTCTCACACTGTCAGATCCAGGACGCAGGAAGTGACATTAACTTACATCCATTTCCTGTATTATGGTTCAGTGAAAGAGAGACAGGCAAGCTGCTTGGAGAGTAAGATGGCACAGAAAGGCTGTTTGGGGGCAAAGGTGGTACATAGAGGGTTTTTGGGGGCTAGAATGTCAAAAAATAAGCTGTTTCTGGGCTGATATGGAACAGAAATTCTGGGAACAAAGATGGCACAGATAGGCTGATTTGGGCAAAGATGGCACAGCATCTGTTTGGGAGCTAAGATGGCATAGAAGCTATGTGTAGGGCCAAAATGGCACAAGAGGGTGGGGACAAAGATGACCCATATATGCTGCTTGGAGGGAAAAGCTAGCTGTTATCTTCTGATACTAGGAGATAGGATCCACAATGCAGAATAGGCACTAGACTCCAACAGACTACACAGATAAGGAGGGAAATGCACCTCAAATGGCAACACACCCTTGAGTAAGAGTAATGGTAAACCACCGAGGACTTGTAAACCCACCACTGTAATCTATTGAAGAGTAAGAGTAATATTATGTCGGATCTCAGAGCGTGCGTTCCCTGCATAGCGTTGTGCGGAGCTCGTCTGGAAGTGCAGCGTGCCCTGAGAGGGGCTACTGGAGTCTGCGGGAGAGAGATGGGATTCCTCTGAAAGGTAACACTAGCACTGTGGGAACATATTTCTTGGAGAAGTCAGGTGCCTATTACAGTAATTATCATGTGACCTTCCGGCTTCCGTCAGCAGCGGAGGATGTCTCCTCACCAGAGAGATTGGGGCAGCCGGTGGATATCTGTCAGATCCAGCATGCAGGAAGTGACATTACATTACATCCATTTCCTGTATTATGGTTCAGTGAAAGAGAGACAGGCAAGCTGCTTGGAGAGTAAGATGGCACAGAAAGGCTGTTTCTGGGCTGATATGACCCAGAAATTCTTGGGACAAAGATGGCACAGAGAGGCTGATTTGGGCAAAGATGGCACAGCAGCTGTTTGGGGGCTAAGATGGCACATACGTGTAGACATCCTCTGCTGCTGCCTGGCACTTCCGTCGGGACTTCTATGACGGAAGCCGGGAGGTCACATGACCTTCCAGCCGTCCGTCATAATATAGAGACGTGTCGGGCAGCATGGATCCCCCGGCTTCCCCCACTAACCACCAGGGAGAGTAGGTACGGGGGAGCGAACGGGGAGAGAGGCAACATTAGGGTGAGGGAGCGGGGGGACGGGGGGGGGGGGGGTGGTGGAGAGGCAGCATTGGGCAAGTCGGGGGGGGGGGGGGGGAGCATTGGGCAAGTCTGGGGGATAGGGACAGCATTGGCACATAAAAGGAAATAAAAACAAGAAATGCATTTTTTATATCATAATTTTTATTAAAAATAAAAAAGCAATTTACATGTGAATATATACAAGTTAAACTTCTTCCTATAGGGAAGTCTTATATTCAGGCTTTTAGTTTTTTTCCTAAAGGAATGTCCAAAGTAAGGGGGGTCAAATATGGTAATTTGTGAAACACTGCAGTTTATACACAGATTATGTTTCATTACTGTGGATCTCTGTTATACATTTATAGACACCAAATACTCCTAATATTGGGGATAGTAGGGTATGAAGAGGAGTAGTGATATCAGTTACACAAGAAGTACTGTGCCTCCAGAATAGGAATACTTGGTTGGTACGTACATAATATCCTAATTTAGAGCCAATTCTAGCGTGTAAGGAGTGACGCTAAAGAATGATGAAAAGTGTGGCAAGTGCTGTTATAACTCTAGCCAGTAGGTGGCGCGTGTAATCTATAGAAAGATGGGAAATGCCAGTAAAACGGAAGGAGGGGTGTACTACAAGTGCTCACAGAGTATTGGAATCGTTCTCATATATGACTTTGCGCACCTTTAGGCTTGCCAGCTCATTGCGAGGTTACTGTGGCTTCTGATTGGCAGAGAGTTGTGACATCAGAGCAGAAACAAAAGCAAATACGAATGCAGGAGAGGCAAGTGAAGAGAGCTCACCGGTGAGGGGTACATGAAAAGGGGACATGCTCCAATACTGGCTGCTGTGCATGGAATAATCAGCACTGCATAGGAATCTGCCCTTCACTTTCAACTCCAGGATCATTGGAATTGGTGATCATATCATACCCACAGCTGAGATCAATTGCTGCTTGAGTTGTACAGAAAATTACAGGACACTTTGTCTTTCCTTATTCCTCCAGCGAGGGAGGTTTGTGTCCATGGTAAAGGCTGTGTGACTTGTTGCCTTTGCTAGAACTCCTCATCATTTGTGTAAAGTATGTTTAAAGAGAGTAGGACTGGACGGAGGATACATTCCGGGCTCTGCTTACCAGCCATAGGGAGGACGCGTTTGGAGTAGCAGCAAGTGATGTGGAAAGCACACAGCGAAAACAGAAAACCCTCATCCAGACACAAACTCGGCACACAGGTACTGCTAACTCCATGCAGAGTACGCCAGCGAGTTATTAACCATGCTTACAGGAGATGGATGGAATATATTATTACTAGTTACATATATATCTATCTATATATCTATATATATATATATATATATATATATGTATATGGTGTGTGTCTATGTATATATATATATATATATATATATATATATATATATATATATATATATATATATATATATATATATATGGTGTGTGTCTATGTATATATATATATATATATATATATATATATATATAATACATATTATATATGGCTTGTGTATGTGTGTATATATATATATATATTTTTTTTTTTATTTTTTTTTTCTTATGCTACATTTTATATAGAATGTGCCTGTATATGGTACATTTCATATACAGGATATATGTAAGTATATATATATATATATATATATATATATATATATATATATATTATATATGGTATATTTTATATACAGTGTGTGTATATACATGTGTGATACTTTTCATATACAGTATATATAATCTGGTGCATTGTATAAACAGTAAATGTATGTATGTGTATATGTGTGTGTGTGTGTGTGTGTGTATGCATGAGATGTATGCGAAAATAAGTAACCATAGAAGTTAAATTATTAGAGTCTGTGTTTATATATTGTTTGACAATGCATTGTGTGTATGCTAAGGTTATTTTCATAGCTATTTAAAAACTCTTTTACTGTAATTTATAAACGTATTTTAACTTAGAACTAAACAATACTTTATGCTAAAATACCTAATGTGTATATGTGGCTAGCAGAGTTCATTCTCTCTTTTCAGCCCTTTAAATGCCGTCAGTGGTTGCAAGTTACTGGGCCTCTGAATGTAATGTTACTGTTTATTCTCCCTACCAATCCCTGATCACACACAGGGAAGTTTTCATCAAGAAACGTTCTCAGAAGGGATTTAATTGCTTGGTGGAGTTGTTTAATTCTTTTTCCCCTTTGATTTACCAGTGGCCAATAGGGTTTAGGCTGCTGCCTTTATATATATTTTAACACCTGTACAGAGTTCCTGTGTCTAACCTTGTGATCTGAGAGGTGCAGACACAACACCTTCTTAGAAGGTAAACACCTTTCTAAACACATGCTTCATGTTTCCACATCACCTCTTTCCCTAGTCCCAGCAGTAATGGCTAACCTCCTCTCTCCAGCTATTGTGGCAGAAGAGTGTGCCTGAGCATCATGGGAAATATAGTCCAGAACAGCTGTGACTGCTAACACTACCTGTGCAATTCAGAATGAACTGATTATTTGTAAGCAACTGATTGTATATGTTGTATTGCTTTTTGCATTTTAGCAGTTGTAGAACAAGGCTTGTTTTTTTTTTTTCAGGGCAGGTTAAATTAACATTTTCATTTAATAATAAAAGTTTAACTTAATTTCCCTTAAGTGAGATATTTAATAGAACACTGTATTTAGCTCAGGGATAGCTTTTTGTTATATATATATATATATGTATGTATGTGTGTGTGTGTGTGTGTGTGTGTGTATTATAGTGTGTATATATATATATATATATATATATATATATATATATACTATTTTCCAGAGGTGCAATGCTTGATGCAGACTGACTGAAAATCTAGCCTAGCAACAGAGTTCAAAGACTAAAATAGATTATAACCAGCTGCTGGTGTAAGCAACTCCCATCATGCTCATTTAGCCTAAAGCTTTCTTATCATAAGAGGCTTGTTTATTCCTAGTGTACACTTGGACAGTCGTGTGTTCAGAAACACACATACAACCCCCATGCTGTTCTTCCCTAATACTATAAACATTTTTTCGTGGCAATATCTCCATATTACATAGTATGTGAATGTATTTACTTTATATTATTATTATTTTTTTTCCTTTTTGTGTGTCTTTTCAAATAAGTGGTTACCATTTAAGTTTATATTGTGGGAAGTTCTCCCCATCCATTGAGTTTGTATAAACTTTTCAGTTCACACATGTAAGCACTCTGAATACTTTGTAAATTGTTTGCATATCTGGTCATCATGTGTGGAATATTTGTCCTGTGAACAAAAAAACGACTGCATACAAACTGCACACGTCTCACGTGCATGCCACATGGGGTTACTGTATGTACCAAAAGCCATTCTGATCCAAAGTTCTCAGACTGAAGCAATCGCCATGGAAACCAATAGAATGTTCCTGCTGGTTGCTCCAGGATTGCTCTTTATTTAAAAGTGCCAACTTTTATTTAAAAGTGGCAAGGTGTCATGCATGAGCTGTGAGCTATATAATGTAGAAATAGATGTTAGAATGTTTGTATTTGTGTGCTATCAGAGCTTTTGTTCTAGAAGTTACTCAAGTCTTTTTTTTTTTGGTTGTCCATTCATCAGGTTGACAATGGTAGCCGGGATCCGCTGTCTGCTTCTGCTGCTGCTTTATCAGGTCCTATTGAGTGGCTGTACTGGTCTGATTCCAGAGGTGGGAAAAAGGAAGTACACCGAGTCCGGTCGGGCATCTCCCCAGCAGTCACTGGGTATCCTCAACCAATTCGAGCTCCGTTTGCTCAATATGTTTGGCTTGAAGAGGCGTCCAACTCCTGGCAAGGACATTGTTATCCCCCACTATATGCTGGAATTGTACCATATGCACTCAAGCCATCTGGCAGAGGACCAGGAAAGGCCCCCCATGGATTATCAGAGTGAGCGTGTTGCCAGCCAAGCTAACACAGTCAGGAGCTTTCACCATGAAGGTAAGAAAAACAGGGGGCAACTGTGGTGCAGCAAGCTGTCATGCTCGCCTGCGTCTTCCTGACTTTGATTCTATGACTTGTAGAACTGCCGACATACTTCACAGCGAATACATCATACTGCCCAATCAAACTTAACACTACACTTTGTAAAAGAAAAAAAAAACAACAACTTTATTCCTTTTTGTAAATGATGAAGTAGGATTTAAGTGCCGTTTGCAATCATCCATACACTTATAAAAAAAATGTGTTTTATGCAAGCAGAAATATAGGCTACAATAAAGACCCTTAGCGAGTATTGTGTAATTAAATTCCACAGTAGATGTCTACTAACACTTGATAAATGAGAAACAAAATAATCTGCTGTGTTTCTTGTTGAATTAAAACGCCCATCTCAGCTGCCTGAGGATGATGTGAGTTCTAGTACAACATTTACTTGAAGACAGCAGGTTTCTCAACTTCAAAAATGTATTTATTTAGCTGCAATATCCCCAACATCACCGGATACACCAGATCAATGTTTAGTGCTGTGTGATTTAAAAATATTTATCTAAATTGAAGGAATAAGGTTAATCATTTTTGCATGTGAGGAACTGGTGGCCTTTTGAGAGGAGATTAAAAAAAAAAATCTTCATCCCCCCCCCCCCCCCCCTCTTCTGCTTTATGTACTCATTCTGACATCTGTCCACACACCGGGCCCTTGTTAGTCTTTCAAACTGATTCCAAATTAAGAATTCCCACAGATAGGTTTCATTTTTAATACTAAATACTTGAAAAATCCCCTAATTTATAGTAGATCTGAGGTGGTTTTGTAAAATGTTTAATCCTTATCTAATCCCCGTGAGATATCAGCAACCCTAGTAATTGTATTGGTTTTCTTGTCTTTTCTTTCCCTCCTCACTTTCTACAATGACTTTCTTGTCTTCTGTAAAATCTTGGACAGTCTCAGATAAAATATAAGCAAAATCTCCCAAAGCAGGGCCGATAATAGACTTGCAACAGCTGTCTTCTTGGCTTCTAAGCATTTTTGAAAACAGATGAAATGATTATAATATAAAGATGCTCTGAGGACCTCTTTCAAATACAGGCTTTTATTAGGTGTAAAGTCTATACTTCATCTTGCAAAGGACGTCATCCAACACAAGTTATTTTTTAGATATAAACACTACATATATGTTTTTTTTTTTGTTATTTATGGCGTCTGAAATATTGTAATCAATTACTTTTATTGGATTCACGTTTTAATCTTAAACATTGAAATTTGCCTCTGTATCTGTTGTATAAATGTTTGCACATTTCTCCATGAATGGCTTTTCAAATGTGTGTGTGTGTGAGAACAAGGGTCTATTGAGGAAGCTGTGCAGAGCATGTAATCAGCAAAAGCAACAATATCAAGGGATATTTATATATAAATCTTGACAGAAGTCCAAAATTGTATTTTCTTTACTACTTAAGGACTGCTGTGCGTGCATAACATGTACGTTTTACATGTGTCCATTATACAACATATGTGCACATATATAAACGTGTGTGTATATATGTATATGTATGTATGTGTGTGTGTGTGTATATATATGTATATGTATATATATATATATATGTGTGTGTGTGTGTGTGTGTGTGTAGTAGTTTGGAGAAAGGAGCACTCAGGGGACTTGATTTCATGAAGAATCAGTGATATATTTTACAAAGATCAACGTTTCAGTCCCACACAGGGGACGTTTATCAAGATATGTATATGTGTGTGTGTGTGTGTGTGTGTGAACATGTAATATTTGTATTTCTTTTTCTTTTCCCACACAGTGCCTGCATATTTATTGTTACTCTAATAACTATTTTACAGTGAGAGCCATAGTTTCCTGTCAGGTGTCAGTTGTTTGGTAACATCATTGCAAAATTCTATTACATAATAGCTGTAGTGTGTGTCACCATAGTAGAGCTAATAAAAGAAATGAACCAGATATGAGCTTGTCTGCATATTTAACGTAAATAGTCCATGAGCAAACCAAGAATTCATCAGTTGAAATGCTAGCATTAATGTGCAGTATAGCACACCTACAATCTATATATTCCAGCTTAAGAAGGATTTATATTTATATAGAGGAGGGAGAAGTGAATAACTTCATTGTTGTGTGATGTTAAAAGTAGAAAATGTACTAAACCTCAACTCAAAGGGTACAATTAAGGTACAGAGTAGATCTGGCCAGCTGGAGGCCTGTTGGTGATTGGTCCACAGGATTTTTTGGAAACATCAAAGGATGTTAATTTAAAACCAAGCAGAATGGATAGTTCATATGCATATGACAGTCAAATCTAGGAGAGTTGGCTGAGCACACATGAGGCAAAGTATTTTAGCAAACGTGAGTAATTCTGCAGTCTGCTGTATTATGCAAAAGGTGTGGAATTCTAATCTCTCCCGAGGAGGTTGGTGCATTAGGTCATCTTTAATTATGGTTTTATCGAGTATTTTGGGATTTTTCCATTACGTTTATCAACCTGACTCCATTATTTGTGGTCCACAATTCTGTAAAATCACCTTGGTATGAGAGGGAATGTGGGTTCTTGTGAATGCTTGTCTGTGCAGGTGGGAGGTAGTAGAAATTTCAAATGAATTAGTGCTTTCTCTGCTATCCATAAGAATTTCTTCTGATATAAGAGATTTACAGTAATATACAAATGCCAAAACCTATGGAATTATCAGCTCCCTGGCTCCAACAAATAACAAGGCTTGTCCTAAAATGGACTCCTTGGCTCCTAAAGTTTAGAAATATTTATCAAGGCCTATGTTAGGCCAAGGTGTCCAAATTAGAAAAGGAAATATCAGTAAAGCACAAGCTGAACAAAGGCTGCTAACGAGCCGTGTTTTCACCATACAAACTCAATGGACGCCCACCACGCAATACAAACGTGAGAACTTTATTGATCAGATGCAGGCAACGTTTCAACTCTCGCAAGTTGTTGTCAGGCCTCGCGAGAGTTTAAATGTTGTCTGCTTCTGATCAATAAAGTTCTCACGTTTGTATCGAGTGCTGGACGTCTATTGACTTTATATGTTGTTTAGATTTGGGGGGCAGTGATTGTCATGCTTATGTCAAGTTTACACCAATCACAAAGCTTGACATTAAATATGAGGCAACTGGCACTGTATTTTAGGAAATATATTTTTGGTTGTGACGGTACAGACCTTGGCTCAGTAGCTAGGTTTGTGCCAACATCTTATGTGCATGCACACCGTGTATTAAAAAATGCCTGGGCAAACATGTACATGTGCATTGGCCTACAAAGCATATCAAAAAGGCGACATTTGCAAATCACTATGATAACTTATCCTTATTGTGCCATATGTTCTTCTGCACAGTAGACTTAGTCTACTGACGACAGAACCGAAGAACCCGAGAATCCTTAATTTATATGCCAAAGTGTGTTGACATAACGGTGAAAAAGTATTGTTGCTTGGTTGAGTTTTACAAATGTAGTAGAGATATTTACAGCGTGCAAGAGTAGCAAACATGAATGAATAATGGGGGCAACACAGGTACAAGTAGATTGATGGGGTAGGTAAGAAATTACTTCCTTTCTCATCCCAATAAGAATGTTAGGTTAGAGCTTCCTGGTTCTCCACCAAAACACCCAACACATGGACTCCAATCCTCCCCACCAGGAAACATTAGTTCTAGTGTGAGGAGGCTATCAAACAGTCTTAAAGAGCCCAGAAGCTAACACTGGAAGATAAAACATGAAAATGATGTATGGTTCTCCATTGTTAAGATCAAAAGACTTCCATAGAAGTCTGCACTCCTTGTTTTTAGTAGTAACACTAAAGATAGAATGGAATTGATGCAGGGCAGGAATGGCCAACTTAAATACAAAAGTAACATAAAGTTGGCAGATGGTGAGTGTTTTTACTTAAGAAAAATCTCTAGTGGTAATGTCCTGGAGAGTATCGCATGACCTGTCCTGTTTCTTCCCCCAACCCTCCATTATTCTCTCCCGATCATTTGGCATTTCCTTTGCCACTCATATTTCCATTATTTATATACCGTATTTGCTCGATTATAAGACGACCCTGATTATAAGACGACCCCCCCAAACTTTGGATATTCCTTTAGGAAAAAAACTAAAAGCCTGAATATAAGACTACCCTATAGGAAAAAAGTTAAATTTTTATATATTCACATGTAAATTGCTTTTTTAATAAAATATTATATAAAAAAAAAATGCATTTCTTGTGTTTATTTCTTTTTATGTGCCAATGCTGCCTCTCTCTTTCCCTTGCCCCCAGCTTTGTCTCACTCCCCACTCCCCCCTCACCTGTCTCTTCCCCCTCACATGTTTCTCTCTGCCCCCCTTCCTCTGTCTCTCCCCCCTTTCCTGCTCTGTCCCCCCTGTCTCTCTGCCCCGCACCCTCCCTCCCCCTGTCTCTCTGCCCCCCTCCCTCCATCCCCCTGTCTCTCTGTCCCCCCCCCCTTTCACCAGGGTAAATCGGGCAGCTGGGGGATGTCTGCACGATACTTGCAGACATCCTCCATGCTGCCCGACACGGCAGTCTATTATGACGGACAGCTGTCCGTCATAATAGTCTGCCGTGTCGGGCAGCATGGAGGATGTCTGCACGTATCGTGCAGACAACCCCCAGCTGCCCGATTTACCCTGGTGGATAGTGGGGCAGCAGAGGAAGTCTGCGCGATGAGCGCAGACCTCCCCTGCTGCTGCCCGGCACGCTCGCCGGGACTTCTGTGACGAAAGCGGAAGTACCCGGCTTCTTCACAGAAGCCCCGGCGGTCGTGCCGGGCGGAAGCAGGGGAGTTTGCGCTCGTTGCGCAGACATCCCCTGCTGCTAGAGAGGGGGATCCAGGTCCCCTGCAGCTCTGCTGGGGACCTGGATCACAGTCTTATAATCTGACCTCAATTTGAGGTCAGATTATAAGAGACCTCGATTATAAGACGAGGGGGATTTTTCAGAGCATTTGCTCTGAAAAAAACCTTGTCTTATAATCGAGCAAATACGGTATATATATACATATATATATATATATCTCCTTCCCTTACTTCATTGCAAAATAATTGCAGAAGCATGGTTTTTTGAATGGCATTTTAATGGCTTTAAGAACTTTGTGGTCTTGCGTAGGATGTAGAAAGGCAATTTTAGAACTAAATATGTAGCACATTGCTCAGTCTGCTTAGTGTAGTCCATTATTTCAATCTGACCTTGATGGAAATTCCACAGCATTGCAATCTCATTCCTAGTCTTTTTGAGACCCTCTTTGACTCCATATCATCATATCATTGATTGGGAGATATATGATGGAAAATCAGATAGTTTACTAGAGAAAACATATTTGAAGATGATACTATATATTAAATCAATGGGGGTGTTTTTTGCCCAAAATTTGATTACAAATATTAGTTCACTCTAATATAGCATCTTCAATTCAAGATATTATGCACATTTTGATTATTCTATGCAATAAAATAATAATCTGCCTATTTTTAAAAGGAAGCACACTAAACTTTAAAAAAACAAAACACTTTTGCTTCCATGACAGAAGAAATATGTAATTAAGACTTGTGTAGGGGTCCAGTGGCATGTACATGCAAAGATACATGCCATTTTTCTTATATCTGGAACTTGCATGCTTCACTCAAATCATAAACGTTGATCTGGTCGCCAACTAACATTTGTTTTTCGGCTAAATCGATAGAGGAGATGCTTAGTAGAACCTTGCTAATGATGTCATCTAAAAACGAGGGTCTCTCAGTGAGAATGTGCCCCAGTGTTGCCACTTGTGTAAATATCCGCAGTTGACTGGTTATGAGAAGTGTACTGCAACTTCCAGCTGCAATGGGTGTTGGAATAGAAGCCGTGTATCCCTCCTAAATAACATCCTGCTGCTGGAGTATAGCCAGCATAAAAAAAACACGTTTGATGTTATTTTTAAAGTTTAATGACTCTTTTACCATTACAGCCATGCTATACTCAAAGCCCATCTGGTTTTCAGGGTGGACATTATACTATTCTAGGTGACTGCAAAGTCTGGTTGAATGAAGCACAAAGTACAATATGCTGATAGTTGTAGGGAATATGCATCTCTCTATGATTGGTCTAAAAAAAATGGGCTACATCATAGCTTGACAAATCCCAGGAAACAGGAAGCTGTGGCTTCTAAAATCCCTGCTGTTGGCGCCTAACTTTTTTGATTGTTTTTTCATCGAATCTCATGGAAGGACCACCACCTTAGCTTCTAAGTTTTATTTCTCTTTACTCTATGATGTAGCACTTACACTATTCTTTTTTTTTTGAGAAAGCAATATTGAGGACAGAAACACAAATAAAGAAAGCAAAGTAGCACATTTTAAATCTTTGTTAGCGCTCCAAATCAGCGGTAGGCAACCTGCGGCCCTCCTCTGCCAGCCTCTTGGGAGATGTAGTTTGTCAGCAGCTGGAGGGCCACAGGTTGCCTACCCCTGCTCTAAACCAAACAGAATATCGCTAAAATTAACTATGGTCAGCAACCAAAAATGTAGACATGAGAATGGACAAAAGGTGACTTCCATCAATCATCAAATACACACTATGTGGTGTGAGGAAATCTGGGCAATTCATTTTTTATATATATGTATATATGTTTCAAAATGTGCAATTGGGTGTTTTATAGCAGCTAACTTTTAATTTGAAGACTTTCTTTTTCTTATAACGTGTAAAGACCTGGTCAACTTTCTTAAAGCTTTGCCCTTAATTCTGCACTATATCATGGCCCTATTTCATTATATACTAAAACAAGGAGTATCAAATGGGTTCTGTACACTAAAGTGAATTCATTTTAATGCCTCGTCATTAGAGTCAAACTCATACTACTATTGTGCAATGAATGTCAGGAAGTATTCTATAGCAGCTTTAAAGTTTTGGGAATCCAGGACTAGAAACAAAGTAGAGTCCAGACTAATCAGGTATACCCTCCAATTAGTGATAGGTGTGAGGCTCACCATGCAGTCATGTGCTGCTGCTTACGGACTTCAACCATGTAGATACAAGCATGTCGCCGTCTCTCTCAAGTGTCTCTAATTAGGAGGGACAGTCCCTATTTTGCACACAAATCCCCCTATCACTCATTAAAGTGTGTAAATAAAATATTTAATTATTTTTCTTAATGACTTACCAAATTACATGAATTGTTACCAATTGGCCATAGAGTCCCTTAAAAAGTTCTTAGAAAGCCCCACCCACAGCTGCACCTTCAGCCACTCCCACAATAATAAGTGTCCTTCATTGGACATTGGAAATGCTGTGAGGTATGCTGATATAATGTTATTTCATACCTTTTTTCTACAATCATGCCTGGGTGGATTTTTTTCTAATAGCGCTGGACTTTGCCCGCAATTTGTGCAGCCACTGACTGCTCGTATTATAACTCTCTGCAATGCTTGAATCCAGGAGTAGGCAGCAATGGCAGCTGTTATCAGTGTCTCCAATCACATTGCTATAGCAAGAGTGATGTCGGACCACAGTTATCCGTTGCTGGAAATAGTGCTCTCTGTGTTATACACGTCACTAAAGAGAATTCCAAAGGCAGAGATCAGTAAAACCAGGTTTCTTTCACAGCTCCAGATCTGCCAAATACAGTAAAAAATGGTTTACTTAAAGCCCTTCAAAGAGTACGGATCCCATGCCAAGAGGAGCTGTACTGCAAAAAATATTGGTGGGTTGTGTTCAATGGACAATGCTTGTTTTATTTTTTTATTTAGTTTCATTGTCCTGCGGCCTTTGGGAATTGTCCAAATTGCGATGTTTTTTTTTTAAAATTAGACTTTGATTATGAAAATGAGAACCACCCTAGTACTCCCTATGACCTCATTTATCTGCAGAATTCAAATAAACAAATACCTGAAGGAGCAGGGAAGGGGGGGGGGGGGGGGGGGGGGATTGCTTTGCTACATTTTGCAGACTTCTGTTGAGACTTCTAAGTAGTCATACAGGATGTCTTTTTAAAGTCTGCTACCACATGCACCACTAATTCCTCAACATCCTCAGGCTGTTTGGGTTTCTGTGTCTATTTGTATTTAGAAAAGGTATAATACTTAGTAGGGTATTAGTCTATATTTTGTAATAAAAAATAAAATCACAGGGGAAAAAATATATAGTATGTGTGTGTGTGTGTGTGTGTGTGTGTGTATATATATATATATATATATATATATATATATATATATATATATATATACTCATACATTTGTTACATGGAGACTTAATATTTATTTCTGCTTTTCTGTGGATGGTAAGTTTTTTAATTTTTAAAAAAATATTATTATACATTTTTTGGGTAAAAATAAAATGTAAAACACCTAGTCATATAACCAAATGTTCCTTAATTTGCAAACCACATTTAGTGTAAAGTTTCTTTGTCTGGCTTGTGAGATTACAGTGCTAAAACTACAAAGTGAGGGAGTGTAGTGGGGGTTTTTTGTGAGTGCAAGGTATATGTTATCACAAAGTTATCACATATCCCCCCACATGTCTGATCTGCCCTGTTTACAATGTAAACCAAACATGATTACCATTTGTGACTTGTGGAAACAAGATTACGTATTCTGTTATGGGAACATGTCTCTGCTGCCATTTTTTGGTAATTTTATTGCATGTACATTTAACTGTATCAGCATGGTGTCTGACCCTGTGTACGCATAGCATCATATAAACTTTATAATGGTAACAGCAATACCTGTTGCTAAAACCTGTATTGTGTTTTTTTAGACACTAGATTTAGGTTCTAGTTATAGATAATTTCACATGCTACAAATAAGTACAAGATTTTGCAGATGTGACTGAGTTACCAAGTGGCCTAGTACCAAGTGAAGCCTTATATGCAGTTTTTATGAGACGTGTGGAGAAAGGCAGGTCTGTTTATTTTCTTTAATTTATATATTGTAGCACTTATCTTATACTATTTTTAGATACTGTTGCCTCTGACAGGGCCTCTGTCCAAACCCCATAGGTGTGTAGAAAAGGTTATGGATATTATATTTTACTGCTGCAATAATCCTGTTATTGTTTGATGGTGACAGAAACACACACATGAAAACAGCTAAGTGGCACATTTGAAATACTTATTAGTGCTCTAAACCAATCAGAATATGACTAGAATTCAAACCTTGGTCAGCGACCAATAATGTAAACTTAAGGATGGACAAATGGCAAATACACCATACGTGGAGTAGAAAATCTGTGCAATCCCATTTTTTACTCATTTTTTAACATGTGCAAATTAGAGCTTTCATAGTAGTTAACTTTTAATTTGAAGTCTTTCTTTCTTTTATAACATGGTTCGGCTAACTAGAATTTTTTTTTTTTTTTTTAGTTCTTAAAAGTTGTCTGTTCTAACAGCCTTTTGCTTTTCTAAGCTTTGATTGCTTTGTATAATAAGTAAGTGCTTATAGCAGGAACGATTATTGATAAAACATTCTTCTCTAATGTGGTTTGTGCCCCTTTAGGTATGAAAGTAATAAATAGTAGACTCACTGTATGATTTCATTCATACTAATTCTGCTTTGGAGTCCGAGGTTTGGGGAGGCATGATTTAAAACTTGAACTCTAAATCATTTTGTACCAAGAGCCAAAATATACATTTATGGACAAATAATCTTTTCTTTGATAAAGAATTTTTGGGGGACTTTTTAAAGGCGCGTACAAACAAATGCCGTTTATGAGCATGCCTTCCTGTTTTCTTCAGTTGGGTTTTGCAAGTTTGTTGTAGTTCATGGTGATCGTTGAAACAAAAATATTTAAGAGGAATCCAATTTAAAGGAATATCCAGTCTAGAGGGAAAACAACAACATATGAATGTAGCTGACACTTTAAGAGTAAATATGCATTTACGTGTTTAAATAAATATATTTATTATTTATGTATTTATTTTGAAAGGGCATCAACCCCTTTAGCTAACAATAGGTGTTCCATCATCTTGTGGGCCAATCAGAGAACTCCCAGAAAGATACATGGGAAAGCCCAGTACATATGAGTGTGATGTCATCATTGTGCAGATGCATGTTAGGAGTACAGTTGTTTTTATGCAGCATGCTCCACCAAACACACAAAGACTATGTACACATAAAGGACAATGATGTATTGTTTTACTTGTATTTCTTTAGTGAAATCCCACCACTCTGCTCTCCATTAGTGACTGATTTCCTACTTGAAGGAGCACTAGTTACTCAGTTTTCTGTTTGGCAATTTCCTCACAGTTTCATTACCCAAATGGCCAGTAGTGGCCTAGGCATTGTATTGTTTATAACAGTGCAGTACAATAAAGCCTGATTAAGGTTATCTAACAGACTCAGATAAGATTAGAGCTTCCTAAGCCAATAAAGCAAGTTTACAGCAGCTTTGTTTAACTGAAAACCAACCTCTCCAAAAAACAAGTTGGGACTTACAGCTGACTTATTTGTTTTCCTTTTTTTTTTTTAAATGTTCGTCATTTCCTAACAACTGTGTGTGTGTGATTTTTCTTTTTTTGTGTTGCAATTGACCAGAGTTCACTAGTCTCAAATGTTGACTTACTCACTATAATTTAAATGTAGCCAATCAAATCCTACATTATGAGTCCCGCACATAAATGGACCAGTCCATTAAAAAAAAAAACCTCATAGGTTTCATCATCTGTAGTATATGTGTGTCTGTGTTTTTGTTAATAATCCTCAAAAAGCCATGATCATGTGACTGCCCCAAGCATAATCCATTTACAGTAATTATCATGCAGTTTTGGACTCCACTTTATCAACGTCCCAGCTCCACATATTGCAGCTAAAAAAATGTTTGTCTAAATATATAAAAGGAAAACCATTTTTTTCCCCTCTTTTATAAAGGTATGCTTTAACAGACAGGGGTAGAAGTTACAGTTGGTTAATTCTGATTTGCTTTTATGTGTAAAAAATCTTAAATTAAAAAAGAAAGTTACAGAAATCTGATTACACACTGCCACACATGCACTCTCTCTTTAAAAGAATTAGATCACTCCCGGTTTTTTACAGAAGGCAGGATCTCATTAAAATATCATCACAGATGTTTGAATTGTGGCCTTTAATTAAGATCCTAAAGTATGTATAAGAAATGTAGCAAATCGCATGTTAATGTTTTACATTTGCTTGGGAGACCATTTAGTGTTTGTGGATGTGTGTATTTCTTTTCCTTTTTCTGAACGTAATCACTTAAGTGCTTTTCAGTCCATTTAAATTCTTGTTCTATCTGTGCTAACTACACTGCTACGTCTTTCTTCCCTGTATTATTTTTTTTTTTTTAAGACATAATTTACCCATTATTGGAACCACCTGGAATGCATGTTGTGCCACTACTTAAAACGTAAATGGGAACAATGAAAGAAGCATTCATATGTTACATACTTGTGGTGTAAACAAAACTTTGAGACAATATACAGACCTATCCCTTCTTGTATTCGCTTGGTTTAAAATGTATTCGGAGAGGCAAACAGATGTGACAGGTTTGCTAAATATCTTTTTTTTTTCTGAGGCGTTCTCTAAAATATAACATTCTCTCATTTTATTAGAAGCCAGAATAAGCCTTTGATCTGCAGAGTTGAAAACCTAGTCTTTTTTTTTTCTGTTTTCTTTTCATGATTGTTGTTCTGTATACAGGCCACCTTCGTTTTAATGTGTGAGTTTGAAGTTGAATTAAAAGATACGCACTTTTTAAATTATGTTAACTCTGATTTTCTATCACATGATCTCTTCTTGCAGTACAAATGAGCACTCTTTAAACTCACTGTATCCCTAATTGTGAGGCCATATTATTTTTAATAATATATTTAATTTTTCTTATTTTTCCCCTTTTGACTTAGAATCCATGGCGGAGCTTCCGGAGTCCAGTGAAAGAACTGTGCAGCATTTCTTTTTCAATCTGACTTCAATACCCGATGAGGAGCTGATCACCTCAGCTGAACTTCGGATATATCGAGAACAGATACGAGAGCCATTTGAGAGGGACATTAGCAAGCTTCATCGAATTAATATCTATGATATTGTAAAGCCAGCAGCAGCTGCATCTAGAGGACCTGTTTCAAGACTATTGGACACCAGGTTGATTCATCATAACCAAAGCCAGTGGGAAAGTTTTGATGTTACGCCAGCTATTACACGATGGATTGCACATAGACAGCCTAACCATGGGTTGATAGTAGAAGTGACTCCTTTGGACAATGACAAGAATGTCTCAAAGAGGCATGTGAGGATTAGCAGATCTTTGTCTCCAGAGAAAGAGAACTGGTCCCAAGTGAGGCCATTGTTAGTGACTTTTAGCCATGACGGCAAAGGACATCCTCTTCATAAAAGAGAGAAGCGACAAGCGAGGCACAGGCAGCGGAAACGGCTTAAATCCAGCTGCCGGAGACATCCGTTATATGTGGACTTCAGTGATGTTGGTTGGAACGATTGGATTGTTGCTCCTCCTGGCTATCATGCCTTCTACTGCCATGGAGAATGCCCTTTTCCACTAGCAGATCATTTAAACTCTACCAATCATGCTATCGTACAAACTTTGGTTAATTCTGTCAACTCAAATATCCCTAAAGCTTGCTGTGTACCAACAGAATTAAGTCCTATCTCCATGCTCTATCTCGATGAGAACGAAAAAGTTGTGTTGAAAAATTACCAGGACATGGTTGTGGAAGGGTGTGGGTGCCGTTAATATAGACACTTTAATATTTCCCAATGGAGACTTTATTTATGCAATGAAAATGCTAAAAAAAACAAACAGTTATTTTGAAAAACAAAATATATTTATGTCTACAAGAAGGTTGAGAACAAATATTTTAATCAGAGAAATATTCCTTTTTTTAGCTGTACATTTTTATATGGGTTTATACCCAGCACATGAAGTATAATGGTCAGATTCTTATTTTGTATTTATTTACCACTATAACCACTTTTTTTTTTTTAGAAAATAAATAGCTGTTTTTGTATTTATATTTAGTCAAAACGATAAAAAATATAGGGTTTGTATATAAGTCATTTGTAAAACAGATTCATGTGTGTGTATTTAAGTTAAAAATTATACATGAAAGGTGAAAATTGCAATGTATTTTAACTTTCTAAAATGCTACTGTTTTGCTCCTTATTTTAAATCCATTAGAAATAAGGTCATCTATCCTTATTCTCCAAAATATTGTGTGGTTCAGGCATTCTACAGTCTGATCAACTTTTAACAACTTTGTTTTCTTGAGAGTAACTGCTGATTTTCAAAACAGATACTGCCATTCTCACATGAATATCGGCCAATGGGATAAAAGAAAAACACAACACAACATACGGTGTTACAGATGCCCCTCCCCCCCCTTTGTGTGTTGTAGAAGAAACTTGTAAGAAATTGTATCATAAAAATAGCTCTGACATTGGACAAAATACATTATTAAAAAAAAAAAATCCCTACAATAGTCTGGATTTTTTTTAAAATTATATTTATTTTATTTAAGTAAATTTAATCAAACCATTATACTTACAATGGTTTAATCTATGTTCATTTGTATTTCCTATTTGTCTTTAAACTGCTGGTAAAGTATGTACTTTTCCCCCCACCTTTTTCTGCCTCTTGGTATTTTTTTCTTCTCCTTATTTTCTAAATAGACTTCCTTCTCCCCTCTCTCGATGCCAGTATATCAATTCTGGGTTGTGTGTTTAATTGGGGGGGGGGGGGGGGGGGGGGATTGGTGTGTTTTTGTTAAGCCAGATTTGATCAATAAATGGTAAAGCTATGACTTTGTCTAAAGTTCAAATATTTGTCTGACTCTTCTATTTCTTTCATATAAAACAAGTCTTCAGCTCAGTTATCAGGCTATAAATTCCCAAAAATATGGTAAAACAGCACTCCCTTCTGCCTAAGTGTACGGGCCAGGGGTCCACATAAATGACAAAAAAATAATAATCACAAAAATAACAAAATGCACCCCAGGGGGATTCTGGAATAAAACTTCACCTCACCTAAGTTCTGTACAAATTCGGTGCATGCTCATCTTACAAAAATGCTGTATTTATCTCATTATGTTTTAATCTAGTAAAACAAATAAACATTTAAATAGCATACTTTCAATATCTACCATCTCTCATAGTGGTTATATTAACCACTCAGGTCTTTCATTTACATAACTATATAGCCTAACATATCCTACAGCATTGCACAAAACAAGCTGTATTCTCTACACATTGCTAGGCTACATTTTGGCTAAGCTGTAATTTGGCACTAAACATTCTCTTTAATATAAGAACAAGTTAAAGTTGCCCCCCCCCCCCCCCCCCATGCTACAGTGTAAACCCTATGGATATCTGTACAGACAGATGTGGGATTGCAGCCAAGTGAGGCAAAGAATGAAGGATTGTTGCTTACATCTTATGTTGGGGTGCGAAATGGATAGGTTTTCTCCACCGGGTGGCACACTCTTGAGCACACTTGCTGTGGCGCTTCATAATAAACGTATTTTGTTATGCATTTCGGAGTCTCGATCCTATTTGTTTCCTTTGTTGACCTCCTTCCTGTCTGTGTGTTGCTACATCTTATGTTATCAAGCTGCTAGTGCAGAGATAGAGACTCTTTTCTTCAAATCAGTAGACTGGAATAGTACATGCCATTTAAAAAAGTGTTGCGGTTTTTTGAAGAGGTAGTTTCACCTAGAGTGTCCAAAAATATTGTTAAATAAATCTTCAACTCAGTCTGAAACAGCATATCAGGTTTAATGCAAACGTTCTGCTTATCTTCCCCGAAATGTGCTACACCATAGCTCACAGAGCTTTGTGAAACCACGCTTTCCCCATTCCAAACACTTGAAACAGCTCTGTTTCAATAGAGAGAGGCTGATTGCACAGTAATAGCTAATCTTGCAATTATATAGTATAGTGAGGGTGCCAGTGGCGGATGCTCCATATGTGCTAGGTGTGCGCTGCACACCTAACACGGAGCACCAGCATTTGTATTTCTGGGGTTAGTGTGCTCCGAGCAGAGAGCACACAAACCCCAGAAATACATCTGAAAGAGTCACTCACTCTGTTGTCAATTCAACAAGCACGAAAAGTATACGAATTTTCATATACTTTTCGTGCTTGTTGAATTGGCAACAGAGTGAGAAACTCTGTTGCCGAATTCAGCGCAGCGTCGTCTTTCGGATGTAACAACCTCTCTCGGGTATTTACGGGGTTTGTGTGGTGGATGTTCTCACACACAAACCCCCGGAAATACCTGAGAGACGTTGTGCCTCCGAGTGACAGGCGTGCTCCGGGCTGGCAGCACGCCTGTCACGATATGCCCCTGAAGGGTGCTAGTCTACAGCATATACATGTTGAGTATCCCTTATCCAAAATGCTTGGGAGTATGCCTGAAGTATTTTGGATAATAGATCATTTTGGATAATGGATCATTTTCACCAATAAGATATATTAAAGCATCTCAGCACTCAAGAAATACTGTAGTATCAATGCAAATACTGTATAGAGCACACAAAAAAATCACTTTTACTGTGATGTAGCTTTTATGTGAGGCATCATTGGGAACCTGTGTCAGGCCTGCTCACATGCCATTGTATTGCAGCTTAAGGGGGCTAGGCACTAAATAAATGGTTGTGCGCTTGTATTCTGACAGATGTGTGTGAAATTTGCAACTTGTCGCAAAATATGAAAAATTGTTGAATAACGGATCATTTTGGAATCGGATTTCTGGATAAGGGATACTCAACCTATACTATCAAACAGACTATTTATATATATATTTTGACATCTTACTGATGTCACTAAATTAAGGTAAATATATGTTTTATAAAGACTATACTAAAAACAAGTACAATACAGAAAAAAAGGTGCCCAGTAGAAATCCAAACAATTGCAATTGCTTGTGAAATCATTAGCTTGACCCCACTTGGTTGAAAACACATCAGCTCTCATTCAACATGAGACCATGTGCAGAATCTTCCATACATGTAAAACATCCAAAGTCATGGCAAGGAACATGATGGATGATGGCACTTAACATACTGTTATTTACAAAGACCTTTAAACAAGACCATTATGAGGAATTGAGTAATACTCGTAAGAGCTTTCCTCCCCAAAAAGGACATGTGTGATAACGTACCACCCAACAGGGCTCCATAGACCAAGAAGCTTTCATTCATTTATTGAAAGTGTTGAATTCTCTGACCAGTTCACAAGCTTTGGCTCCATAGAGAAGAATCAAAATGTATAAAAATGTTTCTGCATTAGAATGTTTAAAAAAAGTTCAGCAAAACATGAAGTTATTGAATAACGGACACAAAATACCAGTAAATCTATTTATCCACGGTGACCAGATTCTGCTATAAATAGAACGAGATAACGTTTTAAAGAAAAATGGAAAGAGTTACTAGAACTAGGGGTGAATGAATGTGTTAGAATGAATGAATGAATGAATGAATTTATGGGATGAATTTACTGTTTTTTGGGGTTTATTGCACTTTAAATAAATAAAAAAATACCAGTAAATCTGTAAACGAGAATGTATTGGCTTTAAAAGTTTGTAAGAATTCACTTTTAAGTAGTATGATCTTTTTTGTAATCTTTCCATTTACAGTCAGTATCTTACCTTACAAACGTATCATCTGAAAGGATCAGCATATCAGTCCCAATCCCTGATTTATTACGGTTTCTGAAACCGTCCCCCGTCCCCCCGTCCCCTTGTTTAATAATAATATTAATTTTGGACAATATTTGTCACACACAATCAAATATGAAGTGTCTATTCTTCACTGTTTTTCTTATAGAAAAACCAACATCAGATTTGCGATACTTCCTGAGTACAATAAAACATTTCCCTATTCAAAATGTTTGTTATCTTTGCAGTATGTGAACGCTTGTAACCTTTAGCGAATAGGCCTCACTGGTGACTTTTTTCAAATCATGCCACTTCCCTTTTGGCTAAATACAACTTCTTAGCATATTTCTTTTCAATGATTAAGCAAGTTCATTTGACCTTATTCTTAACAATCATTTTGTTTTTTAAGAGATAAAGGTGTCATCAAGACTGACGCTACTAGTGAGCACTGCTAAAGTGGCTGTGAGCAGTAGAGATATACAGAAGGTTTATATATCTTGCCTCACCACCTATGGATCTGAGCATTGTAGAGGAAATTATCTTTTGTGTTTGTTTACAGAGAGAATAAGGCCAACATTCTAAAAATATTAATGAATTTACTTTGTTCAGCTGATTTCCTTTTTGTATCATTTAGAATATATCCTGGGTTCTGTTGGAGAGAGTCCAAGCAGAAGGAGATTTTCTTTATGGATTATGTTAAGGGTATAGTGGTCAAGTTGCCAACATCCACATCCCAGATTGGTCGATGAGTGGCATTCTGAAACACCTTTGCTAATTCACCTGTTGGTCTGTTAGACTATAAGTCTTATAGCAGAGAAAGTAAATACTTACCAGTAAATGTTTAACCTTGGTATCTCATGTCAATGACCAGTATATGCATAGCCTTGGTATATCATGCCAATGAGCAGTAAATGCATAACCTTGGTATCTCATGCCAATGAACAGTGAATGCAAAATCTTGGTATAGTATGCCAATGAGCAGTAAGTGCATAAACTTAGCATATCATGCCAATTAGTAGTAAACACATAATCTTTGTAAAACATGTGACACAGACAGTGCCTCACACACAGACACATTTCCTGACACAGACAGCCCTTCCCTTTCGACATATGCTGTATTTTTTGTTGATTGGTCTGTACACATTATTGTTCCGCAGAATTGTTGGGAGTTTTCTGCTGCAGTTCTAATGTATTGTAGACTGGTATCTAGTGATAGGCAGACAGAGTGAGAAGAGAAGCACACAGACATCAATCTGTCTGCGCAAAGGGAGGCTGGAACTCCCCAGTCAGCGACTCTGCCAGCAAACCTTTTTTTCTGTTTATTTATATTTATAAGGAGCCCCAAGCAGGTTCCAGGAGGGGTGCAAGGAATAACCTACAGGGGCTATTGTCTCTTGAAAATTCCATCTGACTCCTGGAGCAGCAACAGAGTAGAGATAAGATCTAGGCTTGTTAAGAAGATCTCTCTTAACCTGCCCAGAAAGTTCTGCAGCACAAGGAGGTGCTATTTACACCTCTGTCATTGCCACTTCACTTCCTGTGCGATGTCTGAAGAGTTAGAGCTTTGGGAGATGACATCACCCCACCAGAGACAGCAGGCAGGAGAACACTGTCATTGATGAATGTCAAGAGGGAAGTTAGGAGCAGCAGCACTGATGGCTGAACACAATGAGAATTGTAGTTATTTGAAGACAGGGGCTATGGAAAGTCTATTCATGTTTGTTGAGTGCAACTCCCATAATATTCATCCATTCATAATGTTGGATGAACTTCATGTGAATTGTAATTAAGCTTTGGGGATCTACACTATAAATTTGCATTGTATTGTTTGACAACAGCTACCATTCTATACAGTCATCCATATTGCTGGATAAACATCATTGGAATTATTGCTAATAGTACACTGGGACAGTAGTGGACCACCCGACCACCCCAGCTACTGTTAACTAAAGCTTCCATGATGTTCAGGGTCATGCAAGCTGAACATAACAGGGACTGTAGCTTACATTAGCTGGGATGCCAAGGTTTCACTACCACCAAAGTCTTTTTAACTAATAATTAGCATTCCCACCAGTGAGAGGGGTTATGACGGTATCTTAGGGAATGGGAATTTTGACTCCCCTAAAACCAAAGGAAAAAACCCTACAGACTCACTTGACTGCACAGACCATAACCACAAGCAGATACGCAAAATAATGTCTCCTAGTGTTTTGTCTGACCCTTCCTATATCAGTAATATCTGCTAAAGAAAACATGATGGCAACATATATTGAAAAAGTCAGCAAAATAGAACCAATCATTTTTTTGGCATTAAACACTAATTTTATTATTTGTGATTTAGGGTACCCACATGAATTATATATATATTAAATGTTCTTATTTAATATTCAAAAAATGTTTTTTTTTTCAGAATTACAGGGATTGCATTTAATATAAATTTATGTTTATAAACTTCAATTTAATATGAAGGATTTGTTAAAATCCTTTCTGACTCCTACTTAAAACTTAAAAAAAGATTATTTGCTAACATCTTGCGTCAGATAACCCAAGCTTCTAAACAACATGCTTGCCTACTGATTAAGCAAAGAGGCCGCAGTAAGTATGGGTGTACCCAATGTATTTAGTACACAAGGCAGGTCATATCTTTCACACCCCACCAGCCCAACTTTCCTTTGGATATCCCCGTGTCTGTCTCTCTCTACTCTATCCCCCCATGCTTGTCTCTCTCCCCAACTTCCATTTATGTTCGTCTCTCTCCCCATCCTCCCCCATGACTCTTTCCCCAATTCCCCCAATGCTTTTCTCTTTCTCTCTCCAACTCCCCCCATGTTTGTCTCTCTCCCCATCTCCCACCATGTTTGTCTCTCTCCCCATCTCCCCCCATGTTTGTCTCTTTCCCCAACTGCTAGCACACAGAGAGACCTTTGTTTTTGCATGTGATAAACAGAGGTGACCCAGTTAAGTGAAAAGGAAAGTTTAGTTGTCCTTTAAAGCATTTCTATTTAAAATGACTACATCGAATCATTTAATTAAACATAAATTATCGTCCGACAGTTATCCTGAATCCTGTAGCAAAGTCAGATATTGCTAGAACCATCACTTGTCCTCAAAGGGTTTAAAAAGCACGTTTCCTATGAATCTTGATGGCGCATTTTATTAGTTGCATTAAGGACATCTATGTGCAGAGAGCACATGTCTGCTTGCCATTTAAAACTTTTATTTGCTAGAGGACATGTTATTGGTTGGAAGGACATTTACCTCCCTGATCTCGCTGACACCATTTGTCATTAAAACGGATTTTATCAGATGTAACAAGAAAATGTTTCAATGCAGTAACCTTGTATTTGCACAATCCATTACAAATGTTTAGGGGGTTTTTATGGCTTAATTATGTTTTACTTTTACAAATCTCCATGAAAACACACTTAATCTAGTCAACATTTAGTTTGATACAGTACTGGGAGAGATTAATTATGAAGCCATTTTACTGTAAAGCTCTTTTCCACTAAATTGTTGCTTTTTTATTGATTTCAGGGGGCAACTAATTGCCATATGGCAGCTTTATGTTAATGTTTAATGAAGATCAGGAAACACAGTTTGTGAAAAGCTTTTGTTTAGTAACTGCAGAGTTTCAAGAACTGTTTTATACTTCCTGACAGTGTAGCTCTTACCTTAATGATTTGTTTTTATTGCATGAGAGCGTAAACCTTTTTTTGCAGTTTGGAAGTAATACCCCTGTAGACTAATACATGCTGCCTATTTATCAGAAAATCTGGTATAGTGTTGGTTTTGTAATCTGGTGTGTTACAGCCTTAAAAAAAAGGCCAAACGATCTACTCAGTAATGAGAGAACAGCAGACAATTGATATGGGAGAATTAAACTGTAGGCCAATGTAGCAGAGGTGGAAAAATAATCCAATGCAGCCACTACCTTGGCCTTAAGATTGAAGTTCCTGTCTCAATTCCCTTCCATTCCCTCTTTATTAAGTAGGCCCTTTAATAATATAGAGCATCAAACTGGAGCTCTCAAGCAGTTGCTGAACTCAACCTCCCATAATCTTTTCATAGCCAGAGAAGATGGGAGTCCTAATTAACCAACCATTACAAGGATGTACTTGGACAAGTCTTATATAGAACTTTGTGCTCCTTCTCCTTTAAAGAGGCAATTCCACCTGCAGCATGGAGACATCCAGTGTGCGGCCTATGGACCATATGTGGCCCATCTCACATCAAGGTGCATCCCGACTGACTTAGCCAGCCATATTCTCATTAGCACTTAAAAATGATTCATTTTGTTTGATTAAAGTTTTGGACTGTTCCCATATTACTGCTAAATAACATTTTCTATGGCTAAAAAGCAATTATTTACTATTGCCATAAATATGAATATGTAATAAGTCCCACTACACATGTGGCGTGAACCACAACCCTCTACATTCCAAGCTCTTGAAACAACTTAGCTCAAACATGGTTGTCACCTTGGCCATTGTTTAACCTTTACATGCTGCCGTGCAGTTTGTAGAAATCATATGTGTATACTTTACACTGCAGCCAACCACTGTCAGTGAACAGGGTTACTGGAACTGTTCAAGACAATAAACTAGTATACGTTGGGCTGATGTGGGCGCAGAGGCGTAACTAGAAACTCCCCCCATTTATCTTCCCCGCCCCTTCATTTGTATAACACATACACATACATACACAGTCGCACATACTAATACACAGACACACAGAATGACACACATTCAGATACACAGAATGACACTTCTACAGATACAAACACTGACACACATACAGATACACATGCAGATACCCATACACACATACAGACAGACACGCATGCAGATGCACATACACAGAATGACACTCATACAGATATAAACAGTGACACACATACACATGCAGACAAACAGATACACATACAGACACACATGCAGACAAACAGATACATATACAGACACACATGCAGACGGATACACATACAGACACACAGACAGATACACATATAGACATGCATGCAAATACACAGACACACTTAATGACAAACATTCAGATTAACATAAAAATAGATACTCATGCAGACAAAGAGATACACATACAGACCCACATGCAGACACAGACTTACACACAGACACACATTCTCATACACAGAAACTGTTACACAATTCTCTTACACACAAAATTTAGTCAACCTCCTGTTCTAGCTGTCATTACAATTTTCACATATACCTTCTACACACTGCAAGTGGGTGCAAAATGGCAACCCTAAGCTCAACATTTATAGCATGTAAAAAATAAGCTACTGTATTTTATTAAATATGAGGCAACGTTTGTTTCAGAGCATATGCACCGGGTGACACTCTGGACAAGGGGGGATCTTGGATAAAGTGCATGGCAAGTCCTCTAGGTGCAATGGCAAGTTCTCTGGGTTCAACAGCAAGTCATTTGGGTGTATGGCAAATCCTCTGGATACAAGGCAAGTCTCCAGGGTGCATGACATGTCGTCTGGGTGCATGACAAGTTATCTGGATGCAATGCAAGTCATCTGAGAATATAGCAAATATGCAATGGCAACTCCAGTGGGTATGGGAGAAATTAAGTGGGAGCTGCAATGTGGTGCAGGAGGAAGTCCAGTGAGTACTGCAATGTGGTGAAGGGGAAATTACAGTGTGTGCTACAGTGAGAGTCCAAGGCAAGTCCAGTGGGTGTTGCAATGTGGTGCAGGGGCAAGGCCATTGGTGCTACAATTTGGGGCAGAGGCAAGTCAACTGGGTGCTATAGAGTCCTAGAAGTCCTGCAGTGTGCTGCAATGTGGTGCAAGGGCAAGTCCAGCAGGTGCAAGGGCAAGTCCAGAATGTGCTGCACGTTTTGTGAGTGAAATATTGTGCTGGGGTGGCGATGATAAAAGGGGACTTGAAATCAAGTTAAGAAATACATTTTATTTCAATAGCATGTTTGTTAAACGTGAAAAAGGTTTATATGTGAAACAATATTTACCTTTTTTTTTCCTATTAGGTCACCTTATATTAAACCCTTTTCTTCTTCTCATTCCTTAAGTCACAAAGTTTGTGGGTTGCCTTATATTCAAGCAAATCCATAGGGCCATCATATAATAAGGTCGTGGTATTGTTAAAATGAGATCTGGATGTTGTATAGAAATACTTACCCTAATCCTGTGATTACAGCCGATCGGGAAAAGACAAGATTAATTGAGATGCAAATGTGATCTTCTAATTCCAATTCGTAATAATATGATGCCTTTAATTTTATTTGTAAAAGTGATCCCTTATGTTTTGAACATGTGTTAATATTGAATAGTTTGTTTCTTACCAAAGACGCTTATGTCTACAAACTCCGACACAATAGAAAACATTGTGCTCATTAAAATGCAAAATTGGTTGCTAAGAAACCGGTTGATATACAAAACCAAACATTTTATATAATTTTGCTTACTGTGGAACTTTGTTCATTACTCGCACAGTTTTTTTTTTTTAAATGACACAGTTGTCTCAAGATGGATACATCTGCTGCTCTACATAAAGTTGCAAATATTCAAATAATAGGTCTAATGTTCCTCTTTCTCTCCATTACAAGCATCTATGTGTCCCTTAATACATTACATTAATGTTTATTTATATAGCAATAACTTATTCCGCAGTACTTGGTACCGAGATATGATTACAAAGAAAGAGAACACGGAGGACACTCGCGGTCAATGAGCCAGGTAAAAAGCACGCCTATTGCCTGAAGTATTCTGAAGATGGAGCCTCCCTCAACGACAGCTATCCAGCCTGTACTTGGTAGAAAACAGAGACACAAATCAATCGGTTTGCGGCGGGAGCTCATAATTGGTAAGTTGAAAAATAATCGATTTAATAAATGTATTTGAATGGGAACAAAAGTGACGACACATACAGTGAACACCTTAAGCGTTTCGTGCCTCAAAGGATTAAGTGTTTTTGAGGCACGAAACTCGTTATGTTTAATTAAAAGGTTAGGTGCAGTCATTTTAAATAAAAAATGCTTTTTTCGTTTACCTGTTGGTAATGTGTCTGGGTGGCAAACCTGTTCAAAACATGAAGAGGGTACATACTAATTTGGACAAACAGAGACAGAGCGATACATACAGCCCTGCTTAGAAGAAAGAGAAGCCAACTTGGGAAGCACAGTGTCTCCAGGCAATGTTGTAGGTGTGAATATTTAATATACTTTATTGTTCTGGTAAGAAACTACTATACAGAAGAAGCTCAGTGTGGGGAAAGAAAAGAACAGAAAAACTTAACACAAATCATAGAGGGGATTTATTTAATTCCTAAATCACTAATGAATAACAGCCAAAAAGACTGGACAATTGGGAAAGGGGTGTGATCTTTAAAAGCTTAGGAATCCCTGATCTAAAGAGATAGGGGACAAGAGACAAAGAAGGTGAGGAAAATACATGGTGGTAGTAGTCAAGTACACTATGGGTAACATTCTCATGGTATTCCTCGTAGACCCTTTTTTTTTTATACTGATTGACTGACACAGTTCACACAGAGGAATTGGTAAAACAGTAAACAGGCACTTAAATAGGGTTACTTAAAGAAAGCCAGACTGACTTTTAAACGTTCTCCAGCACAGTAATCAACAAGAAAAATGTGGCGCAGGATGTGTTTGACCAAAGTGGGCAGGGCTATTAATAATATTCTCCAATTATGCCTCTCGTTCTGCATCTAAAAAAGCTGTTCTCTTTCCAGCTGCGCAGTCTGCCTTGTTATAAGCAAGGGTGTGCGTGGCAAGGTCTAGGAAGGTCCACAGAACATCATTACATTGTCTGTCACAAAACTCCAGTAAATGTCCACTATGAATTATGTCTGTAGTGAAAAACAATGGAGTGCTAAAAGTCATACAATTGTGTAAAATAATAAATAATTTAATTAAATTGTATAAATCTGGAAGGGGATGCAGAAATCTTCACCAGTTTTTCTGGATTTCTTAGGGTAAGTTTTCAAGGATGAACCCCCTGAAAATGCAGACTATACACAATATAGTTTCAACACTCCAATTGCATTCACCTCTCAGAAACATGACACTCACATTTTTCTGAGAAGAAACACACCGATCAGCCATAACATTATAACCACTGACATGTGGCAAGCCGGCAGAGGCAGTTGGATGCATTGGGCAATGTTCTCCTGGGTTCTGCCATTCATGTGGATGTTACTTTGACACGTACCACCTACCTAAGCATTGATACAGATCAAGGAAACACTTTCATGGAAACGGTATTAGATAATGGTCTCTTTAAGCAGGATAATTCTCCCTGTCACAATGCAAAAATGGTTCAAGAATGGTTTGCGGAACACAACAATGAGTTCAAAAGTTTTGTCTTGGCCTCCAAATTTCCCATATCTCAATCCAGTCGAGCATCTTTGGGATGTGCCGGACAGGACAAGCAAGTCCGATCCATGGAGTCCCCAACTGGCAACTTACAGAACTTAAAGTATCTGCTGCTAACGTCTTGCGCCAGATACCACAGCACACCTTCAGAGACCTAGTGAAGTCCATGCCTCGACTGGTCAGGGCTGTTTTGGTGTAAACAAGGGACTTACACAAAATTAGGCAATTGATCATAATGTTAAAGCTTATTGGTGTATACTCTTTAAAATTATTATGAATAATATCTGTGCCTACCCCTGGTTTAAAGTACAGCTCAAAACTGGAAAGAATCAATAAGGTTTTTCATTTAATTCAATGATAACTTGGTCCCCAGGACATACTTGAAAATGAGAGAAATCTGAATTCTTCTTGAAAAAAACACTTTCTAAATAAATACATAACAATAATATATTTATTAAAACCCATTTCAATTCCATTTGTGGAGATTTTATTAGGATATTAATATAAAGTTATTTCCGTATGAAAGAGCATGTAGTTGAATATTCTCTACACCAATAATATAGATAAATTGTAGAATTAAATATTTCCATTGCAACTGTTTCTCCCTATTGTATTTTCCTAATCTTTGTAAGAGCTGAAATAGAATAGTTATGTTTTTAAGTTTTTGATCAAGCTCGTTTTGACATCATTCACCAGCAGGGGGCAACAGTCATACTAACTGCAGGAACAGTATTGTTTGAGAATATAATGAGTAATTGTCTGTGACTCACAGGACAATATAATATAAGGAGGAATATAACTAGTTTTATTTGACTAAGAGTCTGAACCAGAATTACAGTCAAATATTTCCATTAAAATAATATATTGTTAATGTTTTATATGGTAATATTTAAATTTAAACACCATAATCTTTAGTGTCAGCTTCTGTTTTAGCTAGGCTTCAGTTCTTGCGCTTTGTACAACATTCTTCCTTAAATGTGCTTTTTTTGCTACAAGTAAGAAATTTAATGTTGAGCAATGCAATTTAGGAATCATGAAAATATCAAAAACAGAGCAGCCAATCAAATATTGACCAATCTGGTAATGCAACTGAAGTCGCCATCGCAACTGGACCGCCCATCAGTTAAAATTCTCAAAAGTCAAAGTGCAAAGAAATACAAACCATTTAAACCCACTAAATTTATTCACAGAAGCTGAAGCTTGCATCACGTGGCTCTATGAATGTGGTCAGCACAGCACATAATCCAACCTTATACATACCGTATTTGCGCAAATATAAGACTACCCTGATTATAAGACGACCCCCCCAAACTTTGGATATTCCTTTAGGAAAAAAAACCTAAAAGCCTGAATATAAGACTACTTTATAGGAAAAAGTTTAACTTGTATATATTCACATGTAAATTGCTTTTTAATATTTAATAAAATGTATGAGATACAAAAATGCATTTCTTGTTTTTATTTCTATTTATGGGCCAATGCTGTGCCTACCCTCCAGACTTGCCCAATGCTCCCTCTCCCCCTCCCCCCAGACTTGCCCAATGCTGCCTCTCCACCCCTCCCCCAGACTTGCCCAATGCTGGCTCTACCTCTCCCCCCCCCCCCCAACACTGGCTCTCTTTCCCCCCTCCCTCTCCCCAATGCTGGTTCTCTTGTACCCCCCCTCCCTCCCCCCAACACTGACTCTCTTCTCCTTTCCCCTCCCTCCAACGCTGCCTCTCTTCTTGCCAATTGTGGCTATGTTATAGCACATCTAAGCTATCTGGCTAATGACCGTGGTAGCTTTGGTTCAACAATAGTTAAGAGCTACCTGTTGGCAAGACCCACATAGTCTAGCAAGAAGACCTCCACTTGTTCACTGATACAAATCGCACATTATATGTGGGGGCTGGGTTAACTTCTGCAACATGTTTATGTAGAGTTTACCTGATGTACCCCTTTTCAATTCTGTCTTTTTTCTTCCCACAGCAGCTGTTTTAGAGAGGTTAACCATTACAGACATGGTGGTCCTCTTACATGTACAAAGAACATTAGGCTTTCGTAGAGCTATACTTAAATGGAGATAAACTGGGTGGAGATTGTAAGCTCTGTGTAATGTAGTAGTTAATTCCCTTCTATGCTCTGTATCAGGTTCTGCGTAAATTGTTGCCGCTATATATATATATATATATATATATATAGATATATATATATATATAGATATATATATATAAATGTTTATGTATGTGTTACTTGAATAAATAACAATAGAAATATGTTTCTAGGCTGAAAAATATATTACAATAAAAATAAAATAGCAAAGTATATGTCATCAGTAGTATGCTCCTCGGCATACCCTGCAGAGTGCCAGAGTTACTGATATTATCACCTACTTTGTTTGCAATTCGCTTAGTACCAGTGTTGGATATTTTGAGATGATATTGCCTAACATATCAGTGCTTTGCAGCTACTTTGATTGGTTAACGTGGATGAAAGTGAACCCTGAGAAAATTAAAGGCCTCTTGGGTAGTTTATTACACCATGTAGATCAATGGTCACCCAAATGGCCTCGGTCTTGAGTGCTGCTTGATTCTCAGTTTAACTGATGAAATAAAATTTACTTGATGGGGCTCCTGGCATCTAAATTCCATTTTGTTCCATTCATTCAGCAATCTTATCACTTTTGACATTGTCCGTAGTGAACACAAAATGAGGTTCCTAGTCACTCCATCATTCTGAAATGATGCCACCTTCATAGAGGCTCCATCACTACAGACATTTCAAAGAAGACTCAAGGCTTACCTCTTTTATCAAACATTCAACCAGCTCATGTGACTAGCAAGAACTCAATTTGAACTGTCTGCATGAGTATTTGTAAACATGTTATTATTAAGCAACCATTAAAAAATATAGTGTTTTATTACTGTCATTGGAATACTTTCCACTAAAAAGTTTTTGTTTTTTTTGGAATCCATTCTCCTTCTCACTTGTTGCTGTTGAAATGGATGTTCCAGACACCTTTTCAAAGGCAATCAGTGGGCTCCCATAAGATTGAATGAGCACTCCCAAAGTTCAGTATAGATGGATATAATAGATGATCACATATTCACTAGTAGAAGCTGAGAATGCCCATTTCAGGCCACACATGTATATGAATAGAATTCTCAAACTTGCAGCAAAGATTTACAAAATTATTTTTTGAATGCTCAGACAAGTATAAACTATGCATGTTTAATACCTTCAGGACAATAGACATCTCTTTTTTTTATTCATTGAGGACAAGAGCCATTTTACAACTTTAGTTATGGTGTGTTTAAACAAAAGTGCACACTTACTTATCAAATCAATCCCCATGTATTATACTTTTCTTTTTATTACAGGGCTTTTTTTAAACTTTTTTTTTCATAAACACAGTATCTCTCTCTAATAAATACAAAGAAATAATGATTGACCCTGGTCTGCCTAACTCTTAAGGCAACCAGAATCAACCCACCACATCCCTCCCACCCCAAATGTGAAGGTGGATGGTGGTGGATTGTGACAAGACCTATGGCTTATCATATCTTCTAAGCAATTGCTGAGACAGCTTGCCTTCTCTATCATTTCTGAGACAGCTTCTCTGCATTTGCAGCCTAAGACTGTCCCATTTTTGGGTGTTCCATGCTTGCCTCAATCCAGAGGCATCCTGAAACATCACTGACCTTTTTAAATGCCCACCTGTGTGACTGGCTGTCATAGTGACGGGGCTTCCATTTTTTTATTGCTTACCTGGATAGGCTCACTCATGAGAATTAGAGGAGAATTCTGGAAAGCAACCACATACATTGTCACCAGTGCATTGGATTGGGAAACCCATACATCTACGAGCATTGTTGTGACACATTTAAGATTTTTAAAAAAAGGGACAAATGAATGCAACCATCTAACAATGTACATTAATAAACAATTTTCAATGGAGAGGCCTTATATTGGTCCACGCTGAAAAATATTCAAGTATACCTTACTATGGGGGAAAAACAGTTTTCAGTTAAACTTTTAAATGTGGAGCAATCAGCAGTAACTTTTCATTAGCTGAGGTAGTGATCGCTCTATGTTTACCCCAGGCATGCCCCTTCTAAATAACCCATACCTATCTGTAAGTATTTAGTTTCTCATCCTGGTTTATATGTGCCTATAATTGTGGAGATTGCACTATCAACGGTGACCACTGTTGCATGATAATAAACTCAACCTTCTCCTACATAATGTGTGAAAGACCCTATAAACTGGGATTACAAAATTTTAAAGGGTCACTACCACTTACCTAAGATGTAACTAGATTGTCTGCGTGTTTAAGACAAACACATTTATAAGACAAATGTCACTGTTTTGTTTCTTCTATGTTTGAATTAATCGCATATAAAAGTAAAAATAAAATGTTGTGTTTATCTCCAGCATCTATGTTAATTTTTTTTACCTATGATGCAACATCATCCAAAATCTTCCAGACAGTCTCACTTTACAACTGTGGCCAAAGCCTGCATGATAATGTCATAAGATACTCCCCTGCTCTCTTACTGGCTCCTGTGTATCATAGTGGGCAGGACTAGGTGGCTGTGTACAACTTTTTTTTACCTGCCTTCCAACACAAAGAAAGGAGATTGACCTGATCAAACAGGATTAAAACTCTGAACCTTGTGATATAATAGTTACATTACCCTCCAATTCAATGCAAGTCTATGAGTCTATGATCAGAATTCTGACTTATAGACTGCATACTGTGTCCCCAGCCCCAAAGTGAGATACTAGTGCTGTAAAGTCACTGGGGGTGGCACCTGAAAACACTATATTTCACAACATGGTAGCGCCCAGTCACATTTGTTTAGTAAAATACTTTTCATATAATAAACTCACAAAACAGAAGACAAATCTGAAACCAAAAATGCAAAATAAACAAATAAACTGTGCTGTCTCCTGTTTATAGCATGATATGCAAATTACACATTATCAATTTAAGTTGGATATTTGAATCTGAAAAAACAAGGTGATGTCATAAACTAGATATTTGCATATGAAACTACAAAGTGATGTCATAAACCAGATGCAACAAATGCATAACTAAATTACATTCTCTTTAACGTTATGCATTGTTTGCAATTGTACTCCCACGATGTATATATTTATATTGCAAGCAACGTTTACATGACAAAAGCATTTTAATTTTGTATAAAATAACGGCAGGATTTTATCACAGCTGGAGTGCAGATTGTGTGTCTTACAGATAATCACTTGGGTGTTGCACAGAGAAGATGAACAGTAAGTCCAGAAATAGATGCAGTAGTCTTGCAATTCATACTAAGTATCTTTACTCTAACTGCAGGGCAGCCACCAGGAATTTCAGGGCCCCTTACTGAACATATTTTCTGCCCCCCCCCCCCCCGACAATATCTCCCACTCGTCCCACCTACCCTCACAAGCATGTTATCCAGGGCTAGTGTAATATGGAGGGTGGTTGGTAGCATTTGGTCAATATGCCAGTATTTTGCCACTCAATGTGCCAGTAATATTTTGCCATTTAATATGCCAGTATTTAGCCACTCAATAAGTCAGTATTTTGCTACTCAATATGCCAGTATTTTGTCACTCAATATGCCAGTATTTAGCCATTCAATATGCCAGTATTTTGTCACTCAATAAGTCAGTATTTTGCTACTCAATATGCCAGTATTTTGTCACTCAATATGCCAGTATCTAGCAATTCAGTATGCCAGTATTTTGCCACTCAATATGCCAATAGTTTGCTCGTTACATTACTTTGTGAGAGTTTGGGCTACAAACTGTCATATTATATGTCTCACTTTTGCTGTTAAAGAAAGAGAGATATCTATATATGTTTTTTTCTTTATGTGCATTTTTTTTGGCATATTAATTATCAATTGTCACAACGTATACATTGTTCTTTATGCCCATTAATATAATATAAATAAAGATATAAGGGCTTTTTTAATGTATATTTTTCAATACATTTTTTAATATATTAATTAGAGACAAGTAATTACCCTAGGTTCGGTTTTCTTCAAACCATGCAATTATGTCATTTTGTAGCCCTATTACTATTATTGTTATTTTTATTTCTATTAGTATCATTATTCCTTTTTGTCATTGTTATTTCCACTGGTTTTTGTGGCTCTACGATATTTCCCCTTATTAGTCATTAATTATTTGCCCAATCCACTCAGAAGGGATTCACAGGCGTGCATATATAAAAAGCAGCCTGTCAAGCAACTCCCATCACCCCTGATGAAGCAACGTGGTCAGTTACGAAACGCGTAGGGTGGGAGTTGCCTTTTTTTCTACGGATCCTTTCAGTTCCGGCTTTGTTTGTGAACTCTGTCTCCCGACACTTGCGGAGTTACTCCGGCCTGCTTTTTTAATAACACCTTGAAGCTCCATCATTTTTGCGGAGGTAAGCCGGGATCTGCAAGTCCGTCTTCAGTTTGCATGTGTTTTTAACATCCCTATGTTGATTTTCGTATCCCGTCTTGTAAGTGTAACTGTTTTAGCGCATTAAATCTTTTATTATAAAATACACACTATTTCTGGCTTCTTTTACGTTCAGATTTATACTTCAGAGCAAGACATTTTTTCCGAATATAAAGATGTGCTGAGTGGTTTTATTTAACACCTTCAAGACCCTATTTCTGGACTTTGTTTATTACCACAGCAGTCTTTGCATACGTTTGCTTATTGTTTTTGCTACATTTGTGGTTTATTTTGTCACATTTTGTTTTAAACAAGTATCACTGTTTCTATTGCAGCTATTTCATTTATTTCGTTTTTTGTCTGCATTATATGTGCTATTTGCTTGCTTATTTCCTATTCCTTTTAGAAATAAATTACCATTTATTATATATATTTTTCACTTTCATTATCCATTTGTTTCCTTTTTTTTAATACTATATTCAATACGTTTTTATGTGATTTATGTGCCATTTACAAATTTTTATTTGTTGTCCACATTAGTTATTATTATTCCTTTGATATTCACCAGTTCTGTATATATATATTTTTTCCAATATATATCCATTTATTTTCTATCTTATTTATTTACTTATCACTATCTATCTATTGCTCTTTATTCACTTTTGTTAGCTTGGGAGTGTATTTGTGTGTTCATTGGGCTAGTCCCTGTTGTTCACTTTACTTTTTTCGTTTACCTTTACATATATTATGTCTGTTCACTAAACCGTGAACAGACATAAAACCAAACATCTCCAAAAATATATTAGTCCAACATAATAATTCTGGTCAAATGTTTGATGAGTGAATAGACCCCTTGTATGAAATTGTCTGTATCATAATACAATTCTACAATCTTGACTTAAGGTGAGATCATATGGGGTAATTAGTCCCTTTGCAATGCATTCTGGTACTGTATGTTGGGCAGTACGCAGGTGTACCATATACCTCTTTTCATCCCATGCAGCAGCTGCAACTGAACTGAATTAATTAATCAATCAATCAATTAATTAAAAAAACCCAGATCCACTCATTAGGTAACCATTGCAAAGTCATTCTCTTTAAAGTGGTAGTACCACCTACAGTCTCCCAAAAATATTTTTAGGTGAGTACTCCATCATGTAAAGTAAAATAAAGGAAAGAAACAGAGCTGTCACATGAGTTTTTATCCGTAACTATTCCTGTCTCTAAACACCTAAAAATAAAGCATAATACAGGTATTGCTGTTGCCATAGCAACAGCCCAAGCCCTCCCTATTGAATGCCACAGTGACATTTTATAGGGGCCCCTATGAATTTATTTTCAATGTAAAATGGCAGGAGAACCAAAAGTGTTTTAACCCCTTAGTGACATGACTTTTTTGGCTTGTCCGACGCTTGGTGACATGGGCTGTTTTAACATTTCTGAGGTGTTTGTGTTTTGCTGTAATTTATTTCTGTCTCATTTAGTGTACCCGCACAAACTATATATCGTTTTTATCGTTATAAGAAGGGCTTTCTTTTGATACCATTATAATGCATATAATTTGATGTAAAAAAAATAATAAAATATGGCAAAAACATTGAAAAAATTATTTTTTTATGACTTTTATTTGAAAAATCGTATACTCATGTACAAGAGACAACAAAAAAAACACTGCTAAAAAGTTTCTAATATATGTCCTGAGTTCAGAAATAGCCCATGTTTTTATGTTTTTGTGCTTTTTTATTCATGTTACAGGGCCAGAACTATAAGTGGTGCAAAGCTATTTTAAAATCCTTTCTTTCAAAATTAGCGATAGTGACATTGTAACACTGATTTCTGTACTAAATCCATGAATGACCCCCAACATGTACATATTTTTGAAAACTAGACAACTCAGGGCATTTAACTTGGGGTATTTTGACACATTTCATGTTGCCATTTTACCACCAATCTATGCCAAAGTTTGCAGCATCTTTTTTTTTAATTTTTCACATATATTGCAATTTAGGTAAACATTACCTTAAAATGTGAAGGGGTATTTCCAAATAACACCTCAATATGTGTTCAGCAACATCTCCTGAGTACAGGGATACCACCCATGCATAGGTTTGTTGGGTTTTTTTGGGGCTAAAAGGCCACATTTAGGGGGTGCACATGCAGAAAACTTGTGCCCATGTCCCATTTGGGACATTTTTGAAGCCAGAAAGTGTATTCTACCCCACAAAACCATATATTTTTTTAAACTAGACACCCTAGGGTATTTCAAATGGTAGTATTTTAACACTTTCCATGCACTAATTATACTACCAGCCTATGTCAATGTTTTGGGTAGTAATTTTTTTTCACATACATTGTACTTTGGGCATGAATTCACAGATCCTGTTATATGTCAGTGCCAAACAACACCTCAATATGTGTTCAGCAACATCTCCTGAGTACAGGGATACCCCCCATGTATAAGTTGGTTAGGTTATTTGGGAGTTAAAAGGCCACATTTGAGAGGTGCGCTTTTTGGTTTTCCAACTTGGAATTCTGACGTGCAGAAAACCTGCGCCCATGTCCCATTTGGGACATTTTTGAAGCCAAAAAGTGTATTCTATCCCACAAAACCATATATTTTTGAAAACTAGACACCCTAGGGTATTTCAAATGGTAGTATTTTAACACTTTCCATGCACTAATTATACTACCAGCCTATGTCAATGTTTTGGGTAGTAATTTTTTTTCACATACATTGTACTTTGGGCATGAATTCACAGATCCTGTTATATGTCAGTGCCAAACAACACCTCAATATGTGTTCAGCAACATCTCCTGAGTACAGGGATACCCCCCATGTATAAGTTGGTTAGGTTATTTGGGGGTTAAAAGGCCACATTTGAGAGGTGCGCTTTTTGGTTTTCCAACTTGGAATTCTGACGTGCAGAAAACCTGCGCCCATGTCCCATTTGGGACATTTTTGAAGCCAAAAAGTGTATTCTATCCCACAAAACCATATATTTTTGAAAACTAGACACCCTAGGGTATTTCAAATGGTAGTATTTTAACACTTTCCATGCACTAATTATACTACCAGCCTATGTCAATGTTATGGATAGTAATTTGTTTTTCACATTCATTGTACATCGGGCATGAATTCACAGATCCTATTATGTGTCAGTGCCAAAAAACACCTTAATATGTGTTCAGCAACATCTCCTGAGTACAGGGATACCACCCATGTGTAGGTTAGTTAGATTATTTGGGGGCTAAAAGGCCACGTTTAGGGGGGGTGCATTTCCAACTTGGAATTTTGACATGTAGTCAGCCTGCGCCCATGTTCCATTTGGGACACTTTTGAAGCCTGTCAAAGTATTTTACCCCATAAAACCATATATTTTGGAAAACTAGACATCCTAGGGTATTTAAAATTGTGGTATTTTAACACTTTCCAAGTGCTAATTCTACCACCAACCTATGTCAAAGGGTTGGGATGTCATTTTTTCCCCACACTACATTGTAGTTCAGGCAGGAATTTTCAGATTCTGGTATTTGCCACTGCCAACCAACACCTCAATATGTGTTCAGCAACATCTCCTGAGTACAGGGATACCCCCCATGCATAGGTTTGTTGGTTTGTATTGGGTCTAAAATTCCACATTTAGGGGGTGCGCAATTCCAACCTGGAATTTTGACATGTAGTCAGCCTGCGCCCATGTTCCATTTGGAACATTTTTGAAGCCGTCCAATGAATTTTACCCCATCAAACCATATATTTTTGGAAAATAGACATCCTAAGGTATTTCAAATGGTGGTATTTTAATACTGTATAGGTACTAATTCTACCACCAGCCTTTGTAAAAGTTTGTGGTAGTACTTTTTTGGGAGTTTTTTTTCCACATGCATTGTACTTCAGGCATGAATTCACAGATTCTGGTATATGTCACTGCCAAACAACAACCCAATATGTGTTCAGCAACATCTCCCGAGTACAGGGATAGCACCCATGCATAGGTTTGTTGGTTTGTTTTTGGCTAGAAGGCAACATTTGTGAGATGCGCATCTCAAAATTCCAACTTGGAATTTTGACATGTAGTCAACCTGCGTCCTGTCCTTTATGGGATATATCTTGGAAGCCAGCCAATGTAATTTACCCCCACCAAACAATATATTTTTTTATCGGTAGACCCCCATCACTACTTGTGGCAAGGGCTCAGCAGCCACCGATACATCGCTAGATGATGTATCAGAAAGCTGAATAGGGTCAAAATCGAACCCTGAGTCCGCGGCCTCAGAATCAGTGCGTAAGCAGTGATCTCGAGCAAAGAAGGGGTTAATAGCTCTTAGAAGAGCCTATCTAGTACTGTAATACATTACAGTACAAAGAAATTAATCCATAAAACAGTGCAGACAGCAAAACATACTGTTGCTGTGCAAGATTACTGCTTACACAGTGATGAATGGCAGGGAAGGGGTTAATACACAGTGAAAGACTTTCATAAAACCTGACAATTTTATAAAATGTTATTTTATATCACTAATACTGATCTGTCTCTTTCCGTCACAAAAATGTAAGTGAGGAGAGGGAGGCAGATCAATATTTGTGAATATTGATCCGATTAATTTTGATCTGACCAGGGCGAATGGTGAGCTTAATTGAGAAATCACCAAACCGCCTTTGCCACTAATTCGCTGTTACTGATCGTTATGCGCTCAGGCAGCTTAAAAAAAAAAATCTCAAATATTTTTACTTTACATGTAATTCCCTAGCGGGTATGTGTAAAAAAATAAAATAAAATAAAAATATGCAGACAGATAAAAATTGCTTTGGCGTCAATATCATTGCGTAAGCAGTGATCGACGGCAAATAAGGGGTTAATAACTCTTAGAAGAGCCTTTTTAGTACTGTAATAAATTACAGTACAAAAAAAATTAACCCCTAAAAAATGCACAAACAGCAAAAATAAATGCGCTGATGTGCACGATCACTGCTTCTGCAAGGTCAGTGGCAGGAAAGGGGTTAAACGCAGGGAATTGCTTTAATAATTTTTTTTTTATTGTTTTATTATTTGTGTGTTGTGTATTTATTGTTTTTTTTAACTTTTACTTACTTTTAGAACTTTGATCTGTCTCTCTCCCTCACTAAAAAAAATGTGAGGAGAGGGAGGCAGATCATAACTGGTCAGATCAATATAGAGTTAATATTGATCTGACCAGTCAGTGGGGATGTTCAGGAGAGCATCCCCACTGCCTGTCAGTCACTGATTGCCTCTGTGAAGAGGCAATCGTGTGACAGCCAGAGAGCACAGGAAGCAGGAACTTCCTGCCTCCTGTGCTCTTGCCCTTAGAAGGGCAGCGCCATCTTGGTCACTCAGTGACCAAGATCGTGCATTTTTTTTTTGTGTTTCTGATTGCCTCGACTTGCGAGGCAATCAGAAACACTTTCTGAGCATAGGAAGCGAAAGATTCGCTTCCTATGCTCATTTTTGAAATTCCCGCGTTTTAAAGGCTCTGTGCCTTTAAAACCGGCATTTCGATCGCTCTCCGGAGCGATCGAAATGCCGATGGGCATTTTTTTTAGCATTGTACGATGCTTCCACACGGAAGCATCGTTACAATGCGGCTTGAGCACTAAAAGCGGAAAAACTCCGCTTTCAGTGCTCGTTTTGACACAGGACGGACTAGGTCCGTCCTGTGTCACTAACGCCTCGGCACACAGGACGGACCTAGTCCGTCCTGTGTCGCCAAGGGGTTAAAATAAAAATAAGTGCATTTCACAAATATTAGAAACATGTACAACATTTTTGCACTTCAAAAAAAAAAAAATATATATATATATATATATATATATATATATATATATATATATTATATATGTAGAGTGCACTCGCACCAAGGCTGGAATAACTGCCGTCTTTCATTTATTGTACAGCCAAAAATCCAATAATTGCAGTTTTCCAGCCTTTCTCTATCCTCTGATACTTAGAGTTAAACATGTGAAGCTAGACATGGTTTCTATATATCCAACGCAGTCATGAACAGCTTCTAATCCCGAACACAACATTTTTCTCAAGCTCTCACCCTGGTAACATTAATGGAAATTTCTTCACTGTGTGTTTTGATCTTTTTTTGTTTGAAACACAAGCTCCTTTAGGGTCTTTTTTTCCCTTTCAGGGTGTAACAACATGCTTTTACTTTTTGCTCTAGGCCTTAAGGCTTATGCCAAGCTGTTACTCAGTGTGAGGTATTGCTACGCTCCATTGGGAAGAATCATAACATTAAATACATTGTGCTGTTGCTACTGCATAACATTGTTGTTTGGACAGCACTTCTCTTTAGCAATAATTGATGAAAGGCGTGTTCTCCCTGCCAAAGGGATCCTCTTCAAACTGACACAGATAAGGATGAAAACAGACATGACTCAAATGCAGTATAATAATAATAATACATGAAAAAATAGCGCTTGGAAACCATTACAAAAAATAAAGCTCCGTGGCTTCAATTGGCATACATTAATACCAGATAAAGTGGGTCTCAACAACACAAATATTTATTAACATTTGTTGGTGATTGTTGAAATATTTTCACTGAAAGCATGTTGATCATCTCCAAAAATACCCTGGGTATGTAATATGTATTCCTGTGTACTGGCAGCAGTTTGAGATGGTGCAGGATGACCTGAAGTGTCTGGTGTAGAAAGACCTTGCTGTCTTTTTTTTATTTTTACCATTGCGCCAATGCCTTACTCCCATTGTTTTCCTCACTGTATGAAGCTAGAGTGTGGCCATTATAAATATACTATAACCTCAGAAGATGCGCCTACCACGGTAATTTTATCATAGATCCTGGACACCAAACAGTGCTGCCAGGTCACAGAGTAACAGATCCATGATACTGCAGTCTGGACGTATCATAGAGACTGTCAATAGAACTGGAAACTCTTCTGAACGGTGCTTCATACGAACTTCATTCAGAAGTTCTCTTAACTGGACAGAAGCAGACTTCTGTCTGATTAAAATATCATCTGGAGGCTTAACTCCCTCTGTAATATTCAGGTAGTGGCACATAGCACCCCCCAACCGCCTGGCCAATTCTACCAAAAGACAACCCCTGTAAAGCTTATCCAGCTAACGTCCTGATAACATAATGCAAAAAAAATTATGTACAGTATAAACCTAATTATATTTTATTGTTTACCATAATAATCTATAGTTACTGAGATATAAGGAAGGAATTTAAACTGGCGAAAAAACTTGATAACGTTCAGTAACCTATCTAGGTCAGAGAGTCAAGAAAGATCTAGCAGCTTTATTCTCGTTATCTGTAAATCGCAGTGTGTATGTGAAGGATCAATCAACACACTCATGAAGCTGGAATACAGTTGAACATTAAGCAGAGATGCAGCATGCACTTTGGATGGCAGAGATTATATAGATCATATAACATAGATCTTATAGTATTTCTTAATGGTGGCAAACATACTGTAGCTTTGATTATCTCAATCATAAGGCAAATGTAGACACTCATTTATTGTGCCACAAAGGGCTGGCACTATTCAATTTTAAGAAAGGACGCCCAGAACTATCTTGATAATTAAAAGCATTTTTTTTAATACAATAATGCTTTCCATTTGACACCCAAAGTAGGATTTAGAGAAGCAGGCTTCTTATCCTACATGTTGGGATTGTCAATAGAGATTAAACATCTGTAATCTTTGGCACATATTCCTGGATCCATAGAGTAGGTAGACTTTTAAGTGAATAAAACAAATGGGCTGCTACTGACTGGGGGTAGTAACTTTGATAACTATGAATTTTTCTTATCATAAATTGTTAATTGCACTCCTGATATAATAACATTGATGGTCAGATGCATATACATTTCCCAGTGATGGATCATTAAGTATTTGCTAAACTATTCTAGAATGTAATGCCTGATGGTACTCATTAAATATTTTCTGCCATTAAGAATAGATTGCATGTTAAGAAGGGAAAAACATAATTAAGGAACCATTTGCGACACTTCCCAACACCTCCTCCAGTGGGCACAACTTCATCATGGGGTCTTATTGGTGGACCTGCGATACCCCCCCATTCTGAATGATTGGTACAGTTTAAGTGTTATTAATGCACTTACCTTGCATCTATGGAGGAGGTGGGAGGTCACGTGCGCACTGGGGTGGTTCGCCCCCAGTACCCTTTTAGATACATCACAATGCCATAGATTTCACTGTAGAACAATATAAGAATAGGAGCATATTCGTGAGAGACGACTCTTACTTACAAAATATTACCATGCTCGAATATACAGGTAGACTATCCCTTAGCCAGACATCTGTTTTCTAAAATGATCACAAATGGCAAATTCCACACACCCCTGTCAGAATGTAAATGCTCAATATTTTCTACAGTGTCCAGCACCTGTGATATAGCCATTCCATGCATGCTCAGATTACCCCATGCCCAGGGCTGGTTTAAGACATGGGCTTTAGGGGCTGAAGCCCAGGGGCCTTGGAAAAATAGGGGCTACAGGGATTGCCTTTATCCGGCAAGAAGAAAAAAAAAAGAAGCTTGCTGCAGACGCACTGGCTGGGGAGATCAGAAGATCTCCCCTTGCCAGCTCCCTGTTGAGAAAGCAGGCATCATGGAGCCTGGGCGCACACAGGAAAGTCTCCGTGCTGCCTGTCTAGATCTCTCCGTCGCTCTCAAAGCGACAGGTCACGTGATCAACGCGGGTCATGTGACCTGCTGGCGATCATGTGACCTTCCGCGTTGAGAGTAGCGGGAAGCACAGGAGACGACTGGAGGCAGAGCTGCAGGAAGGTGTGTACTGGGGAGGGGGATAACAGTATTTATGGGCATAATAATTGTGGCATATTAGTGGGCATAATAAATGTGGCGTATTATTGGGAATAATAATTGTGGTATATTATTGGGCATATTAATTGGGGCATATTAGTGGGCATGATAATTGTGGCATGTTAATGGCCATAATAATTGTGGCATATTATTGGGCATATAAATTGTGACATGTTATTGGGCATAATAATTGTGGCATATTATTGGGCATAATAATTGTGCATATTGGTGGGCATACTAATAGTGGCATCTTATTGGCATAATAATTGTGGCATACTGATTGTGGCATACTAATTTTTGGTATATTATTTGGCATATTAATCGTGGCATACTATTGGGCAAATTAGTGGACATAATAATTGGCATATTAGTGGGCAAACCGGTAGTGACATATTAATTGTGGTATATTAATGGGAATACTAATAGTGGCATATTATTGGGCATAATAATTGTGGCATATTGGTGGGCATACTAATAGTGGCATATTATTTGGCATAATAAATTTGGCATATTAATTGTGGCATATTTGTGTGCATACTAATAGTGGCATTTTATTGGGCATACTAATTGTGTCATATTATTGGGCATACTAATTGTGGCATATTTATAGGCATACTTATAGTGGCATATTATTGGGTATACTAATTATGGCATATTAATGGGCATACTAATAGTGGCATATTAATGGGCAGACTAACAGTGATATGCTAATGGTCATACTAACAGTGGCATATTTATGGGCAAATTGGCTGTGGTATATTAATGGGCATATTGGCTGTGGCATATTAGTGGGCAGACTAACAGTGGTATACTAATGGGGAAATTGGTTGTGGCATAATAATGGGCAAATGGTGGCATGTTAATTGGCAGCCTGGCTGTGGGAATACATTGGCAAGACTGGTTGTAGAATGTCAAGTTTGGGGGTGATTTAAAAAGTCTGAGGTGCAGGTTGACAGGTCAAAGGGGCAGAGAAGCAAGTTTGGGGATGCGTTGTCAAGTCTGCGGGGCAGATTGGCAAATATGGGGGCAGAATGGCCTTACAACACCTGTAGCCCAGGGGACTACAATGTCTTAATTCGGCCCTGCACACACCCACATCGGGTAATACAATGGCATGTGTACAGGTCTGACGTGCTAATGGCATGTTCCCAATGATGCCTCAGATCACAGCTACATCACAGTAAAAGTGATTTATTTGCTCTGTACAGTATTTGCATTTATACCACTATATTTTGTGTATTTCATGAGTGCTGAGATGCTTTAATATATCTTATTGGTGAAAATGATCCATTATCCAAAGTACTTCCGTTATCCAAAATACTTCTGGTCAAAGGCATTTTGGATAAGGGATACTCAACCTGTATTAGGCAATTTGTATATCATTCACACCACAAATACAACTGTGTAAACCAGGATCAGAAGGGAATGGAGAACTAGAATAAATAGTATTTCTAACAGAGTTACTAAATACTCACAAGTAGCACACACATGAGCAACAGCTCTGAATTTGCTGTGCAACCTTTTCTGGGTTCTTCTTGTCCCGTCTCCCATTAGTGGCATAATGTCAATGTGTGTGAACTTCGTGTGTAGCAGTGTAATCAGCTTTCTCAGGTTGCCCATCTTTTTTTTTAAAAGATACCAGTCGTGTTTAACATTGGCCATGAGCATCGGCCAATAAAATACCAGCTGGGAGCTAACTGTTTGGGAACCTCCAATTGTTCAATATAGTAGTTCCTTTTGAGCTGTCTACACATACATTTTATTTATTTCCTACTCCTAAACAAATAGGACGCATCGGTATACAAAAACACTACAAGGTATTTTTATTGACTGAAATACAGCATTCATTTTTCCCCACTGTTTCCTGGCTGTGGGTGTTGTACCGGTAGCTTTCCTTTTTTTCCTCCTCCAGAATAGGGCCCCTAAGAAAGAATTACCCATTCGCAGCATGGGCAGAATCTCCACTGACATGAGAAAAATTCGGAACTTTTTACAACCTAAGGTAAATAATGAGCCTTTCTGGTTTGCTCAGCTGCTATTCCAACAACTAGTTTCCTTTTCCTTGTAATGACTTGGACAAAAACAGTACATTTCAATGCGTCCAGGTGGAAGAAGGTTCTGCCAATAAACCTGAGACAGGATAAAATCCATCAGACAAAGTTCGTGTTTAAGTTGGCAAAGCGGGAGGCTGAAAAAAAAATATATAATTTAAATGTACTTTAAAAGATTGCCAGAGGGATAGGCTAAAGATTAAAGGGTGGGGTGTCAATATAATTCTACTGACACATTTACTGGTTGCTTCTAATCTGTACTATAAAAAGTTTCACCTTAAACTCAAATTTAGCTTTTATAAAATACCAAATCCAAAAATGCTAAATACAGAAGAGAGTATACCACATGCCATTTATATTATGGCAATCTTTCAAGTGGAAATATCAGAATAAATACCTCTTTCTCTGAGCACAGCATACAACAACCAGAGTAAAGTAGTGTGGCATCCGAGAACTTGCATCCTGCTTCTCATTGTCACACTAAAATGGCAGTTCCACCGATAATGTCCAAGAAAATAGTATTAGATAAGTGATGCATGTAAAGTAAAAAATAAACCAAAAAAAAAACCTTTATTGTATCGTTTCAGAGATTTTTTACTCAAGAAACTTAGCAACATTATCATATTTTTTTCTCATGACTTCCTGGACTCAATTTGTCGTCCTTGAAGATGTATCTCTGGTCAGTGAATACCAAATATTGCAATAGCTATTTTTGATGTAAAACCACAAAAAAGTCACTACATTGAATAGGGCCCCCTAACTCCTAAAAGTGTAATCTCCTTGCGTTATGGCACAGCATACAGAGCTGGCTAAAGCCATGTATTAATCTACTTCTTGCTGTCATATTCATGGACAGTTACCCTCAGCTTCCTCTGGTGCTGATGATAACAGTTAGCAACATTGTGGTACTATCCCTCGTGATACTTGTGTTTGCATCTTGGAATCAAGCCTAAGCTGCTTCCTGTGTAGACTGTCAAAGAGTAGGCCACACCAGAGATGTGACACTCAATCAGAAAATTTCCCCTAACAAGCTCTAAGAGCCCCAGCTGTTCAGACAATTCAAATTTGTCGTAAATGTTCCCACTTTCTCCACATCCTTTTAACTCTCCTACTCTTTTTAACTTCTGTCCATTGCCCTACTTTCCAATATTTTTTTATTACTTTCCTGTCTGAGTTTCATCTTTAGACTAACCATTCTACCAGAAAAATCTTGTCTACACTTGATTCACCTCACTGATCCAAGCAAACATTTATTATACCTTACTGCTGAACATTTTGTAACTCTAGGGTGTCTAGATGCAGAGTACCCCGAATGCCCACCTCACTTCTTACCATGATTATAGGAAGTGTCTAAAGGGCAACGTGTATATATATAATGTTGTTTCCTAATGTGGAATGGATTTGGAGATCATTTGTTGCTTGGTATGAATGTTGTAAATCTTCGTGTAAAAAGAAGGGAACTATGCAATTAAAAGCAAGGCTGCCATCCAAAATTACCCTTACTGAAAAAAGGCTCCTGTGGTAAGTCCAGAATCCAAAGATGGCCCCTGGGGTAAGTCCTGAGTGCAAAGCTGGCCCCTGGGGTAAGCCCTGAGTGCAAAACTGGCTGCTGGGGTAAGCCCTGAGTGTAACTCTGGCCCCTGGGGTAAGCCCTGAGTGCAAAGCTGGCTGCTGGGGTAAGCCATGAGTGCAAAGCTGGCTGCTGGGGTAAGCCCTGAGTGCAAATCTGGCCCCTGGAGTAAGCTCTGAGTGTAAATCTGGCACCTGGAGTAAGCCGTGAGTGTAAATCTGGCCCCTGGGGTAAGCCCTGAGTGCAAAGCTGGCCCCTGGAGTAAGCTCTGAGTGTAAATCTGGCACCTGGAGTAAGCCGTGAGTTTAAATCTGGCCCCTGGGGTAAGCCCTGGGTGCAAAGCTGGCTGCTGGGGTATGTGTGTGAGTGAGTATCTATGTGTGTATGCATGTACTGTATGTGTGAGTGAGTATGCATGTAAGTGAGCGTGATTATATGCTTGTGCGTTTGATGTTTTTTTTTACTGAACAAACTTCCTTTCCATGTTTACTATGTGCTGTTGGCACTTTGAGGTCTGGATCTTGGTTTCATTCAGAAAATTGTAAACTGTCTCTAATTGTGAAAACAGAACCAGTTACTTTTTTTTACATTTTACTCGGGGCGACCCTTTTAATTCATGCTTTCAATCAAGGCTGCCGATGTAATTGTTGGTCACTGAACTATTACGTTTTTGTAAAGTGCATTTGGATATTTAATATCCTGATATTAGGGGTGTCTATGATGTTAATGTGGCTCTGTGCATGTTTCTGCTGTCGCTGGAAAGCAATATACCAGAGTAGCATCCCGGGACTGCAAGATGCACTTGGTAGAGATATGCACTGGAGAAGGGAGTCAGGAATTAAATATTTGGCTGGGAATGGAGTAGGGCAGTGATGGTTAATTGTTGCCATCTGAGATTATATATGATTTAGTAGTGCCTGTATTTCATATTTTATATAATTTTTTTTGCTTAATTACATAAAATAAGTTATGTTGTTCATCTGTACCCATCTGTTGTGAGCCTACATTTGGATAAGTGGGCATGGCATTGTGGAGATACTCTTTGGGAATTTTGCTGAGTTGTTGTATATAACTTTTCTCATGATTTACAGCCAAACCTTTATGTCATTTAATAAGCTGTATTTTGTAGTACATGTACAGTAGTTCTATGTTCAGAATTGAGCATACACAGGAAATCTCCCCATTGAGAATAATTGGAGAGGAACTGGGTGTGCATGGAAGTGACAGTGTGTACAAGTGGAATGTGTAAGGTACACTCCTATATGTGGTGCAGCCTCATGACCATGCATGACATTGCATTGAGGTGGTAACATTCACCACTCCATAAGCCCTTTGATGGCAAGGTCAGTGAAGGTGCATAGAACATCCACTTGTCCATTAAATGTTGGTGTCTACCCATGATCTACAAACAGAATCCATTCCTAAAAAACAGTAAGTTTCAGAAGTAAATATTGAAAAGATGATAAAAATGTACTTTGTTTACACAACAAGAGGTCCACAAACACACACCTACTACAGTTATACAGATAAAACCAAACCTTCTGTACCAAAGAAGGCTAATAAATATCACAATTTCCGTTAGTAGTGATTGATTACATCTACACTTACAATTCCGTTATCACTGCTATATAGTAAAGCTGGTTGAATGTTTCCTTCTCCATTATAAAACTATACTTGTGTTTCAAATGGCAACAAGCCAGGAACCACAAAGTCTAAACAAGGCTAACCCTAGTGCTGAGTAAAGGAAACAACGATGGCTCAGCAATTAGCTGCGTTATATATGTTAGCGTTAAGTAATAACATATGTTCTCCTGGTTACTGATACATTTCCGAACCCACAACTGTGGACAATAGTTTACATTAAAGCTATCTAGAGCTTGTGATAGAAGTAGAGGTCACTGATGTATGTTACTACCCTGAACCCAAGCATGAATTTAATACATACTTGGGATGACTGTACATGCTAGTATATGTTGCAAATGCATGCTATGTAAGGGCATGCACTGAAAATGAGTCAACAGCAAACACGTGATGATTATTGGCAAAATAGCCATAAACATTTTTTGAAGGTGGGTTAATTACAATTCATTACAGTGCAAATTGTCCCAGGGCTATTGTTAAAAATGCAGAAGTTTCAGGGTTCAGTTTTTTTTATGATTTATTTCACCATGTCATGAAAAACAGACTAGGCCTCAAACTTTGTACATTCATTACAGTGAAAAACCACTAAAACTTTATTGGTTTTCCCAACATTCCAAACCATTATATGATATCATGTGGACAGCACATTTCTAACAATTGGCAGAAAGTCTCAATGAAATAGCATCTCTATTTCTCACAGTTTATATGCAATGTTCCCTAATTTACAACTTACCTTTTCAACATGTTAAATATACAGTCAGTCCTCACTGATCTTAATTAGAGGATTAATGGTAATATTTAAAATAGCTTTTCTTTAAATAAAAAAAAAAACTGTTCTAAAATACTGAGGAATCTTTGGTAATTTGTATTCAGGTTGCAAAACCTCAACAAGTTTATACATACACATAGTGAGGCAACATAATTCTTTAAATAGCTCTAATGTTTTGTCAAGCATATACATTTTCTTAAAGGAACAGTAAAAATGACTGTTACAAGATACTGATAAGTAATATTAACAATATTGATAAATATTTAAAAATAACTGTGTAAATTGTGTATGTGAAACATATTGTAGGGCCTAAGTTATCAGAATATGGCAGCAACAGAGAGAATAAAAAGAATAAGATGTAGACATGAGAAGCGAAACAGATAAGCAAACTGCAAACATCAGGCCTAACTAGCTGAGTTGGAAAGTTTATCTTACTAGTTCAGCTAATACTTTTTGTGAATATCCCCCAAATTTTTTTCTTATATAGTTACAGTATGTTTCTCTGTGTGTTATACGACACAGAGATTGTGCTACATTCGGGAGCTGAAGAATCACTGTGAGTGAGTACATATTTTACATATACATATGAACCATATTTCTACCTGTTATATATACTACACTATTTGTCCTGTTTGTGTTTATTTTACAGGAACAGAGTCACCTACTATTATTGAAGTGTTAAGTATGTTCCATTTGGGGTGATAACATATTGGGGTGTTTCATTTACTATACCATTTTTTCTGTTTTTTTGTTGTTGTTGCCAGCTTTATAAATAATGCAAATAGTAATTGGTAATTTGTTTTTTTTCCATTCAACTCAAAGGCAATCCAATAACAGTGTTATCCTCTAATTCTATTAGCCAGATTATTAACCCCTTCCCGCTTGTAGGACGTTCCATACCATCCTACTTTTTAGTGCCAAGATTCTAATAAGACGGCATGGAACGTCCAACAATAAACAGCTCATCGCTGTTCCCCACAATGAGCTGTGTACGGATCCCGCTGCAGGGACCCCGCTGTCAGGTAAGGCCGCTTTGAGTGACCTCACTCTGACACAGAAAATGTAGCTGACACTCAAAGTGAGCGTCAGCTACATTTTATAGCTGAAGCCTGCAGGAAGGCATAAACCATCCTGCATGTAAAAGCTCATCGCGGCTCCCCATAATGAGCTATACTGGTTATCCCGCTGCAAGTCCCTGACATTGAGTGGCCTCAGTCTGACATAACAAATGTAGCGAACACTCAAAAAGAGTGTCCGCTACATTTCTGGCATCCCAGCGTGCCTGAACTTCCGGGTGAAGTCACAAAGCATCATGGGATGTCGGCAGGGGGACCGACAGGCAGGGCCGATCCTAGGGTCACGGGCGCCTGGGTGCAGGTTTTCCTTTGGCGCCCAAGGGTGGGCGTGGCTATATTATGAACTCCTCCCCTTTAGACATTTCTGTTCCAGGCATGCCCGTTTCAATATTGGGGGGAGGGAGAAAACTGTATTTTAATGTAACGGACCAACGTTTATTTTAAATAAAGATATATATTTTGCCATAATACTGTGTAGTGGTTTTATTTATTTCTATGATGCTCAGCCAACAACATGGGAGACTTTTTGCTGGCTAGCAAAATGAGTTTTAACTACCGTTCCCATGATTCCCAACCAGCCAAAGTCTCTCATTAGTCTGGCTGAGCATCATTGGAAAAGAAGTACATAAGGAGTGATAAATAATATTCCACCAAGTCAGTCACTCACGTGTCTCTCTCTCTCCCCATACCCTCATGTCTGTCTGTCTCTCACCATACCCTCATGTCTGTCTGTCTCTCACCATACCCTCATGTCTGTCTGTCTCTTCCCCATACCCTCATGTCTCTCTCTCTCCATTCATGCTCCATGTCGGTCTGTCTCTCTCGCCACTCATACCCCATGTCTGTCTCTCTCTCGCCACTCATACCTCATGTCTGTCTCTCTCTCTCCACTCATACCCCATGTCTGTCTCTCCCCTCATCCCTCATATATTTTTCCATCTCTATCTTTCTGTTCTCCATGCTGGCCTCTTGTACACACAGTCATACATAAACACACACAGTCACACAAACACAGTTACACACTTAGTCACCCTCACAGACATACATTTACACAAACACCCTTATACACACTGTCACACACATACATAAATACACACAGTCATACATAAATACACACAGTCACACAAACACAGTTACACATTTATTCACCCTCACAGACATACATTTACACAGACACCCTTATACACACTGCCACACATACATAAATACACACAGTCATCCATAAATACACAGTCACACAAACACAATTACACACTTAGTCATCCTCACAGACATACATTTACACAGACACCCTTATACACACATACATAAATACACACAGTCATACATAAATACACACAGTCACACAAACACAGTACACACTTAGTCACCCTCACAGACATACATTTACACAGACACCCTTATACACACTGTCACACATACATAAATACAAACACAGCCACCTTTACACACTTAGACATAGGATACACTTGCACAGGCACTCATGTACACACACTTACACAGACAGTAACACACACATAGTTATACACATTGACACACACATACACACTTATACACATACACACACACTTACACAGACAGTAATACATGCTTAGTTATACACATTGACACACACATACACATTTATACACATACACACACACACTTACACAGACAGTAACACACTCATAGTTATACACATTGACACACACATACACACTTATACACATACACAAACACTTACACAGACAGTAACACACACATAGTTATACACATTGACACACTTATACACATTCACAGACACTTCCACACTTTCTTTCTTTTTTTATTTTATATTTTAACCCCCCCCAACTGTTATTACCTACTCCTTCTTGTTAATCCAAGCATAGAGCAACGGGGGAAAGCTCCGCCCCTTCTCGTTCTGTGATTGGCTGCAGGGAGGAGGATGTTCTCTATGGTGTCTTGGCAGATACTCTAGAGAACGTCCTCCTCCCGGCAGCAGCCAATCACAGAACTCGACGGGGGCGGAGCTTGCACCCGTCGCGCTGTGCTTGCTTTAACAAGGAGGAGGACGGCAGGGAGAGAGCTCTCTCCCCGTGCACCCGCCCAGGATCGGCCCTGCCGACAGGGTCTCTAGAAACCCTGATCGGGTCCCTGTTTGGATGTTCCTGCCTGCCGATCGGTCATTAATAAACGTTACGGTATTCATTGAGCCACAATTTAGCAGTAATCGCCACAATATCCAAAATATTTTTTAGTCATAAGTAGGATTTTATTTCATAAATTATGTACACACATTTAAAAGATGTTTTCCCTAAAAATTCGTTTATCCAAACATTAAATTGTGTGTTTTCCACAGTGATATTTGCCCTAAGATATTGCTTATTAAAGTGATAATAAAAAAGCAATCTTTACTTGCACATAGATAAAGTTCCATCTTTAAAGGGGCAACACTTTATAGCTGCCAAAAGTCTTCAATTTGCAGAGAAAGTCCCATTCTTTTGGGCCCTACTAAATTTGGGTCTGTTCCATATTAATACTGCCTATGCACAGTACTGTAAGGATGTAGCGGAGGGAGCGGAAGACACTTGAAGTTGGTCACAATTCTTAATTGGCTTCACAACAGGAGGGAAAAGGCAAAGAGTGGTCACATAACTGTCCAGAGGGTCGAGGCAGGCTGCAAAGTTTCAAGGGTGGTTAGGCAAGTCCAAGTCAGGTAATAGAGATACAGGAGGTCAGGGTTAAGCCAAAGGTCAGTACATGGGAATTCAGAATAAACAGCACTTTTAGGAAAAAGGAAGGAATGGGACTGATAACAGGCACCACAGCTCAACAAGTAAGCATGGTCTAGAGGGCTTTCAGGGGTTTTATAGAGCCATCCATCAAGGAACCCCTCCCCTGTGCACCTGGGATCCGCCCCCATCACATACAGAGTATAGAGAAAGGGAATGCTAACGATTCCACCTCCATCTCCACCCACCGAGACTCCACCAATCACACAGCACTATCCTGAGGCGGCCACGCCCCCTGAGTCATGCATGGACCTTCACGTTACCTGCAATCCGATTCCCTTCTACTCAAGACCAGGGATGGGGCCTTCCCCATGGCCGCGCTACAGTGCGACGGAGGATTCTGGGAGTGGGACTTGCATGCGGTGATGGAGACCCCCTGGGCAAGGTAAGTGGGAAACCTGCGACCTGACATGTACGTAGCACTGTGCACAGGCAGCACTGAGTTTAAACTATGTATGTTTAAGAGACATACACATTCTAAAAGAGGAGAATTGAGCTCAAACACCGGAAATTTGTATGAAGAGGGAAGATATAGGTCAATCTCCTGGGGTCACTGATTGTTGTGTGATGTCACATGGTGTCATGTGACTCCACCCATTTTTAGCTCTGCCCCCTTTTTGTCCCGGAAGAAAACTACAGAGAGTTGGCAAGTATGGATGTTTCACCAATCGTATGGAAAAAATATTTAAAATAAATACTTGATCATGTAAAGTAAAAACAAATTAAAACGTTTGGTCTCATCAGTTTCCACAACACTTCCTATCCACTAAGGAATGCAAACAAAATGTAATAGGCTTACTGCTTTTGCTTATCTCTCCAAGCCATCCTTGTTGAATAGATGCAGGTGAATTGGGAGGCCTCTGTGAAATTATTCAAAATATGTGCATTTCACATACATTAAACACTTGTACAACATACAGAAAGTAATTCTCCCCTATAGGGTTTTTGCAGGGACAAATTTAAAACCATGTTGTTGATTTTCACGATGCCACTGATGTCTAAAATTGTTTATATTTTGTAAATTGTTTATGTTTAATCTAAACAGTTACATTTCACAGGCCTTATCAGCTGTCTGTTTCTATTTACTATAGGAATGTTTTTGAATTAAATATGTATATTTATTTAATTACAAGCAATATATACATTTCACTATACATTTCAATATATGTTTGTAAAGGCATCAGTGACCCATCTGCATCTCCTTCATTTCTGTTTTAGTTTGTTTTTGAATGTATATTCCATTGATGTTGTTATAGTTTGCAATTTTAAAGCACTTTACTAAACACAGATTTTGAAAAACTACTTCATAAACATATTTCCAAGGTCCTTCTCATCAAAACATACAATGTGATAGTGGGGAAGAACCAACTGGCCCATCGCGTTGGTCTATAACACAGCCTATTTGTTTTTCAGAATAGCTGTACACAAAACCCAGGCCTCTAAAGAGCAACTGTCATGCCATAAGTAACTTTGTCTGAAATAAATATATAAGCCCTAATATATACAATGTGCCATTTTTACAAAAACAAACCTATACAATTTTCAGTTATTGTACCAAACTGGTGCACATATCATGGCTGCTATCTTGCCTTACAGCTTGGGTCGGATCTCTGGCTCTCAACCTAAGCACTCCGCTTTCCCTACTCTCAGCTACTTTCTATATATTTATTCAAACAAGGTGGTCGAGTTGGGAGGTCAAATTTGACTTATTCTCAAAATTGACTATGACCTTCCAACTCAACCACCTTGAGCTAATTACTAAACTAAACTCGCACTCCAACTCCACCCACCTCAGATAAGTCAAGCTCAAACTTCCATCTCGACCTCAACCTTCATACAATGCATAAAAAGTTGCTATTCACTAAAAAGTGAATGGCGGTCAAGAGGGGAGATGAGAGCGACTTTGATTCTCAAATCACCCATTGCATCTAAGGGTGGCAAATTGCACTGAAATCAATGCAGATGCAGTAAAAGAATTACCACACCCAGTAAATTAATGGCCAGTATTTAACGTGTGCTACACAATTCCTGCACCGGTTGAAACACAATGAATTGTGAAGGGGACTTGCGAGGGAGATAGAGTATCTCAAAGTTTTGTTGTTGAGATGAGCTCTCATCTTGTCCACCAAACACTGAATTTAGTGAACAGACCTCACTGTGGACAGGATAAAGGGGTTGAGAAAGGTATGGGGCTTTAGAGTAATAATGGTAATGCACATCTTGTCATTACCTTACTGCGCACCCATTTGCCTTTACCTTATTGGCCACCAGCAGGGTATTCAGACCCTGACAATGTACTGGAGGCAGTGTGAGGTTTGTGCTCTGGTATTCCAGTAACAGAGATCTACTTCATCCTGCGTGCTATGTATCGGTATTATACAGTGCTTACATGTGATCTGTTACCACTGTAGCAAAGGCCTATCTGTCCACCTATCATCTTGTGCACCCAAGGCTGGTGCTTCATTTGCCTCAACCTTGTTACTACTCAGGTTTTCTGCTCTGTAGCTTAAAATTATTGTTCCATTTTATGGTACTTAGTAGGGAGTGCAATCAACTTTTTTCATCTGAAAGATTTTTCTCAAGTGTCATCTCTCCCTTTCCTCTTTCAGAATGTACAGGCTTTGAATTATTTATAAATATATATATATATATATATATATATATATATATATATATATATATATATATATATACCGTATTTGCAAATGCTCTGAAAAATACCCCTTGTCTTACATTCGAGGTCGTCTTATAATCTGACCTCAAATCGAGGTCAGATTATAAGACTGGGATCCAGGTCCCCTGCAGAGCTGGATCCCCCTCTCTAACAGCAGGGGAATGTCTGCGCGATGAGCCATTAACTTAATCATAAATCATCGCAGAGACATCCTCCGCTGCCCCGCTAGCCACCAGGAGAATCAGGCAGCTGTCCGTCATAATAGACGGAGGTGTCGGGCAGCATGGAGGATGTCTGCATGTATCGTGCAGACATCCCCCGGCTGCCCCCACTAGCCACCAGGGAAAGAAACAAGGTGAGGGGGAGGGAGGGAGGGAGGAAGGGGGGGGGGGGGAAACACACACAGACAGGGGGGGAGACACACACAGACAAGGGGAGGGAGGGGGAGACACACACAGACAAGGGGAGGGAGAGGGGAGACACACAGAGTCAAGGGGAGGGAGGGGGGAGACACACAGACAAGGGGAGGGAGGGGGAGACACAGACAAGGGGAGAGAGGGAGGGGGAAGAGAGAAAAGGGGAGGGGGGATAGAGAGAGACAAGGGGGGGATAGAGAGAGACAAGGGGAGGGGGGAAGAGACGAGGGAGGTGGAGAGAGAGAGAGAAGTTGGGGGGGAGGGAGAGAGAGACAATGCTGGGGGGGGGGGGGGGTCTTATAATCGAGCAAATACGGCATATATTTTTTTATTTTTATTTATTAATTATTATTTTTTTGTGTTGCTTTCTGCAGCCGAATCCTAATTTGTGGATCCATTGAACCCCAACACAAATCTCTAACCTTTGATAACTAAACATAAATTCTCAATTAAGAGCGAACATCTTGGCCCAGCTGGTGTGTTTTACACGAACAGACCATCTAAGGCTTACGAGGAACACTCGGCAAGAAAGTCTAAAAAAATAGGCAAATAACATGAAATGGGAGGAGATTATCAAGTCTTTACCATGTACCTCACTGAAACACACTAAATTCTGGGGTAAGGTTCTGAAAGTAGACTGATTGTCAGGAATATTCCATTGGTTTCCATGGAAACTGCTCTTCTTTTAGAACTCTGCTCCAGAACTGACTTCTATAAACAACCTCCAATGTGCAGAGATTAATATAAAAAAATATAGCCCTACCCCCCGCTTACTTCTCCTTTAAATTGTACGTGAATGCAAAAATACCATGCATAGTTTTCTGATCGTCTCCAAATACACTCATTTTAATGAAGCTATTAAAAAGTAATAATACAATAATATGAACATGAAATAACAGCTGTGCCAGCTGTGTGAATCTGTACTAGTTAGTTACCTGTTATGTCTTTTTGTGATTATGTAGATGTTTTCCAGATGGAAACCCCATGGGCTCTAACCGATGGCTTCATCAATTTGCTCTCCAAATGGCATGATTTGAGATAGTAATATTGTTTGAATTTACAATAAGTCTTTGATGTTAATATTAGGGCCATGTGAAAAAGAATTGTATCTGGTACATCTGCATTTGTCTTCTACATCTTAAGAAATCACTTGATGTTTTGCTTGCTGCTTGGAGGGTAACATGTTGTGGAAGTATGTCAAAGGTAAAATATTGACCTTCAAAAGTGTGGTTGAATTGAATTATTCAAAGTATTCTTGACAAGTTGACATCATTAACAGATATATATAGTTTTTAAAGGGACACTGTCATAATTACTGATGTCTTGAAGTGCAGTACTAGTGCATCTTTTGGATTTTAACTGCAGTAACTTTGTGTAATATTCTAGCATCTTTCTAAATGTTTAGCACATTTTATATTTTGACTATATCTGCACTATTGCATTTTCTTAAATCTCGGTAAGATGGTAGAAGTCGTTAAACATGCCTATCGTTATGATGACTCGTGTTGAAAATATGATAATTTATTCCTCTATCCTAGGAAGTTAATAAATGGGGAGGTTTTCTCACCAAAACTTAGCATGAAAAGTTGAATTGTTACCGCAAGGGAGAACTGATTATTTATTGGTGTTCGGGGGCTCCCCAATATGCCACTATACTGTATGTTAATTTTGAATTTCTTGGATTGGGTAAGAAGAAATGTGTGGCCACCCTGCTGTGCCAGTGGTGAATTGCTTTGTTGCTCGGAACTCCCCTGTCGTCATCCCCCCATCCTTTTCTTTTTTTCATAGCCCCCCAACCCCTCCACCCCCACCCTCATTTATATGTCTTTTCTGAAAAATCAATAAAAAACGATTTAAAAAAAAAAAAGAAAAAGTTGAATTGTTACTTGTTTATGGACAAATTACCATGGTAAAAATACTAAACAAAAAAGGTCAGTCACTCCTTACAATCAGATACCTCCCAGTCTCTGCCCCAGGCAAATAATAATGTTGGGGGCAGCAGCAATATGACAGTGCTGCTGGTGTGCAGGATGCTGATGTCCCAAATTCCGCTGTTCCACCAAACTCTACCTCTGTCCATTATTTCGGCAGATTGTCAGGATCGCAAAACACTGCCTCAAATCTGAGACTGTTAAGGCGCGAAGTGGAACATTTGGGAGGCATGCAATAAATGGCCATGGCCATATTTAAGCCAAAACAAAAAGGACAGTTGCCCACAAATGCTGGTATTTGGTTTTCAACTTTAGGACATGCTGTCAAGGACGGGGGTCAGTCGTAAAATTATTTACATGAGCTGATGTTGGCAACAGCAAGCAAAGTGTAGATGGGTGATAAGCAGAAAAGGATTAGTGCACATGTTTGTTAGTAGTCATTTTTATATTAATTATAGTTTTTCTGCTAAACTGTGCTTCACTGTAAACTTGTGCCTTCATTTTTCTGGTCTTATTTTTTCCTCAACCCTTCTTATCTCCTGAACACTGCAAATAAAGTGTAACAGATTTATTGCTGTTACTATAGTAAACGTATTGCCTATCTCTTCAAGCCCTCCTTAATGGATTTCACGGAATATCAAGGCCTCTGTGACTTTTTGCATTGCAAAACTACAGGAATCTTGAAAATAAAAGTAAAAATATGAGCACCACACGTATAGTAAACACACGTACAACTAGGGTTGCCACCTGGCCGGTATTTTACCGGCAGGCCGGTAAAAAATTGGCATCAGGCAAATGTTAAGCCAATGGAGAGAGTACCAAGGCCGGTATTTTTTTTGAAGAAAAGGTGGCAACCCTACGTACAACATACTGAAATAAGATAACTGGAACTACCCCCATTATAACTGAACTGGAAAGATAGGCATACCTTACTTTTACTATTACCTTGTCACGTTACTGCCATTTACAGTTTAGAATGACCCTAAATTATGCTTTAAATTGCATAGTTTAACTATACATGATGCAAGCTGTGTGAAATGCATACAAAGAGTAGTGGAAGTGATCAAGGCATAGGCAAACTCCAGCTGCTATAGACTATAATATCACATGGCTAGAATAGTATATACTATGATTACATATGGCTAGAATAGTGTAGACTTTGATTACATATGTTTAGCTGAGTATTCTATGCAGGGCCGGCCCAAGACATTGTGCTGCCTGGGGAGAAGAAATAAATGCTGCCCATACCCCCCCCCCCCCCCCCCCCCGGCAACAAATCACATTTTAAATATTTTAAATAGTTTTATTAAATAGCAAAACAGTTTGTAACTGACAGACAACAATAATAACAACAACATCAACTATAGACATCCTCCAGTATGAGTTTGGTCACATAGCTTTATATAAAATATTTTAAATAAATGCCAGGATTTAACACCCTCAATATGCCAGAATTTTTCCATTCAATATGCCAGTATAATTTAGCCAATTAATATGCCATTATGATTTAGCCAATCAATATGCCAGTATAATTTAGCCAATTAATATGCCAGTATGATTTAGCCAATCAATATGCCAGTATAATTTAGCCAATTAATATGCCAGTATGATTTAGCCAATCAATATGCCAGTATAATTTAGCCAATTAATATGCCAGTATGATTTAGCCAATCAATATGCCAGTATAATTTTGCCACTCAACATGACAGTATTTTGCCAGATTTAGCCATTTAATATGCCAGATTTAGCCATTTAATATGCTAGGATTTTGTCACTCAATATGCCAGATTTAGCCATTTAATATGCCAGATTTAGCCATTTAATAATCAAGATTTATCCATTTAATATGCAAGATTTAGCCATTTAATATGCAAGATTTAGCCATTTAATAATCAAGATTTAGCCATTTAATATGCAAGATTTAGCCATTTAATATGCAAGATTTAGCCATTTAATACGCCAGGACTCGTTTTACACCACCCTCCTACCTCCCCACCTTTCCCAGTACTTACCTCCTGGATGCTCCGTGCAGACGATGCTGGTCTCCTCCGTGGTCTTCCCTCCTGCATGGAGGAGGGAAGCTCAGCCACCGGGTATGACGTAACGTGATATCCGGTGTGAAGGAGGTTTTTTTTCTTTTTCTTACTTACATCGGCGGGGAGGCAGCGTTTATTGAGGCGGCAATGTGCCCCCTTTTCAAAAGTGCCGCCTGGGGCAGTTGCCCCACTCTGCCCCAATGTATGGCCGGCCCTGATTCTATGAGTAAAACCCCAGCAGCAAGGCTGAAGGTTTATGATTAAAGTCTCTGATCAAGCTAACTTGACCTTGTCTTGTGTATTCACAAAACCAGCTCACCTGTTAGCTCACCTTAGAACTGCAGATGTTTAGGAACTACATGTTCCATGATGCTCAGTAAGACTTTAGATGGACTGGGCATCATTGGATATGTAGTTGCCAAACATATGCAGTGCCAAGCTTAGCCATCACTGGTTTTGTGAATACATTTCACATAGCTTGCATCATGTGATGTGTAAACAATGCAATTTATAGCACAATTTAGAGCTGGCGACTGTAGCTTTTTGACCTTGGAGTTTTTTTTTATTGGTACGTATGTTATGGGTATGTTATGTTATGTTAAAATGTAATTTCATACTGTTTGGAATCAGCCTTTTAGCATTATGACCTTTGTCCTCTATGTCTGAGTATACTGTACACTACTTTCATTATTATTCTCTTCCAGATGTCTTCGACAAGCAGATGATTTGATTGTCACCTATTTCTACCTATTTTATTTCATTAACTCATCGCCTGTCTTGTGCACTCATTTGTATCTGTAAATATAGGAAGAGTGACTAATGCTGAATGTATAGTACAAAAACGATCAAAAATCATATATACATTGTGTTGGCAGAATTCCAAGCAAGTGCATAAATTAAGAGAAACGCAGCTTAATCATTGTTTGTGGTGTTTCTTGTTTATGACATCATCTGGTGGCTTGTTATGCAAATGTGCACATTGAAAGTCGTTAATTTGCATATCAAGCCACAGGTTTTTACATAAACAGGAAACAAAATAACAGAGTGTATTTAAAGGGCTCAAACTTTAACAAGTAAGGAGTTTTCATATTTTGTTTTTATGTGTGTGACATTTGATGGTGTTGTACGACATAAACATACAAATATATACATTTATGCATCAAATGCATTATTTTCCTACATGTTTTTAAGATTCAGTCAGTTAAAACATTTGTTTGCTAAGTTTATTTGACTTCATTTTTCAGATATCCTGGCATCGTCCATTCAGCATAACCTTTATAATTAATAGCAGGCATGATTAAAAATGCATTATTTGGTTAACCACCATATAACTTCATAAACATATTCCGTTCTTTTTAGTTCACCTAACTTGGCTACATTACTTTTTTTTTATAAATAAATAATACTTTTATTAACAATTCACATTTGGCAGTATACTTTCCACTTTCAGTACTATGGCAGTGGTTTAAGCACAAGTAACCATTATGACTGTGGTTTAGTGACATGCCAGGAATGTGATCTTGCTGACCTTCCACAACAGAACAGTTGACAGTCAGTGATTTGGGCTTTATGCTCCCCTTTCCATTTTCATGATTCCAGAATGACAATAACATCACTTGTGATCCTGAACCCAATTATAGGTGGGTTCGACATACATGCATTTTTCAGGAATGTGTCTGGTACCAGATTGTTTACCCAGTTTGCCCAGGCCCCACCATCAAAGGGGTCCCACCATCAAAGGGGCCCCACAGCAAAGTCTTGTCTTCCCCTAAATAGAAAAAGAATGTTTGAGAGGTAAAGAGTGGAATAAAAATGTTTTCAGAAAGGTCAGGGGCACAAATATATCCACCATTGTCATATCAAATACTAGATAGCTATGAAGAGAGTAAATACCCAGGGTCCACTTCAGAGAAAAACGGAGCAGGTGGATCAGTGATAGATTCTGTTTCTTCTACAAATAGGGATATCAATAAATATATAGTTGGAACTGAGATGAGAAGGGACATACAACTGAAAAATCTGTCCAGGGCCCAACAGTGTGTTAAATCGTCACAGAGTGTTTCACTGGGTCTATGTTTAAATATTGGTCCATCAGCATGCCCCGTTTTGCTTAGTGTCTGTGCTTTATATACAAAGCTGTATAACTGGGTTTAAAACATTGTAGAAAACGTGAAAAGGGGTCCACAGAAATACTGTGAGGTAAAGAACTGGCACTGACGTAAGTGAATAACGGCATTTTGCATAATATATTGTAATTCACTGTTTCCCTCGTTATTAAAATACTAGGGGACTGGGGGTGTAATACCCACCCCCCAAGTCCCCTAGCATCCACCCCCAAAAAATAAAGTTTGCCCCCCACGGCTAGCAGCCTCCTGCTCGCCCCATAAAAAATATGGCCGCCCTAGTGACTGCGGATGATGCCATGCCTGTAGCTACTAAAAAAAAAAATGGTTCCCTGTGGCCCCTGGTAAATAATTAATTGGCATCAAGAGAACTGGGGACATGCTATCCACCGGGTCCCTAATGATATAAAATGTTGCCCCAAGACCTGATTTAAAATAAAATAACTGCTCCTGCCCACCCCCCTCCCCCATCACACACCCATGGACTTGGGGAGCAGTATGCGATACGACCTAGTGGATCTTTCTTTGGTCAATGTATCTGTTTTGTAAACATTAAAGTCATATTGCATATTCATGGTTGCTCATTCTCCTCTCACCTAACCATTCCCTATCCGCCTTCCAATTATTCTTCTTTACCCCCCTCCCAAACCCATCCATTACCCACAGTTTGTTTTACTGTCTTTGAAAACTAATAAATACACATTTTAGTGGGAAAAAGTAATCATTGTCCCCCATTGTGCCATTGTAATTGTGTCAATCTTAAATTGGCCACAATACCTGTAAAAACAAAATACCATTTGAGTGCCTTGAGGGTGGGCAGTGAAATCAGCTCAGCAAAGGCCTGGATCTTCATCTTCTGACCCAGGGAAAAGAGGCCATCCAAAAAACATTAAAAATCCATCTAGCACTAAATAACCTGGCGTGCAAAAAAAATTAAACTGCAAACCTATTTCTATTCATGATGCTCCCCTGAATAGCCAAACTGCTAATGAAGCCTGGGTGGGCTGGTATTTCAGAAGACTCTGGGAGGATCGGATGGGCCTCCCTATACCAGTCCTACCATTGGATTAATTTGAAATCTGCCTACTATTGGTTGGTTTGAAAACCCTGGCTGGTTGGGACAGGGAGGCGTCTGATTGGCCAGGTAGGGATTTTATTTAATATGTATTTATTTGAAGTATTGCTCCAGCCACATTTGGCCTGCCCCTAGCACAGGGGAGGGTCATTTTTGGAATTATTAATATTATTCTCCTTCATTTTGACCGACTGCCATTAAATCACTGTTTGTGAGGTAATTACCTCACAGAACGGTGTTTTAATGGTGTTTTTTACCAGCTCCTTTAAGCCTCCCTTGAAAGCATTGAGGTTTTTAGCGAGTTTATCCTGCATGTTCTCTTTCCAACTTGAATAAATATATGTATGTATGTATGTATGTATGTATGTATTTTAATCTACTGTTAAATGTGTAACTCCATTCTGGACTGAGTCCCCAGGACATACTTGAAAACCAGAGAAATCTCAATGTATTCTTCCTGGTAAAACACTTTCTAAATAAATAAATAATAATCCACAGAAGGATCATACTAACTTTGAATTTACCAGCATCTTGTAATTGTATCACCTTTTCTCTAGAGTAAACCTAATATGGGAAGTCAGTCCTCACATGTATTAATCCTTTAGGTTTGTCTCTCTAAAATCTGCTTCTCATAACTTTTTACAGCTTATTACATTATATATTTCAAGCTTTGTATTTGAGTAAATTAACTAATTTGCCCATATCCCTCTTTACTTTTACTTTCTTTGATCGATTGCTGTGTGCTTGGAAGTACCTTTTCCTTTTTCTTTCCTGCTAAGTTTTGCCAACAGAACTATTTTGGCACTAGGTTGTACTGGAGCTAACTTCCTCCAATTTCTCCCGTTTCCTGATTTTGATGGCTGCCCTCACTGTCTATATATTATCAGCACAGTTTGAGTATTGTTGAGGCTTGTGAAAGGCCCCATGTTAGACTGAAGCATTGCCTTTAACCTGTTTTAACACTATTTTTTTTAGTTTGATTTTTTTTTTAAATTTTGCTCTTTCAAACATTTCCAAATGAGTCTCTAAGTATCACCCGGTTTGCCCCCTTTTATTCTATTCTGCCAGTTTCACTTCTCTTTTTTTTTCCATTTTGAATTTGATTCCAGATGTTTCTTTCCAGAAATAAAAGACATTGAAACTCAAATTTTCGTGCATTTCCTGTCACCATACATTTCTTATGGCAAGTCAAAATAAGGCTTCTACTCTGTACTCATCGTAGGTAATGTTAAAACAATTCCAGAAATAATTATTTCAGCTTTAACTCCCTATATCAGAATTCCACTGGGTCAAAAGTTTAAATACAGTTTGTTATTATTTTGTGGCATTATCATGAATTGCATATCTTGATTCAGATGTTTTTGGCAGTGTTGCAAGCTTCAACATAGATGCTGGAATTTGTGCCCATTCACCCAGACAGAACTGGTGTTCCTCCTTGCTCGGACATGCTTTTTCAGTTCAGTCCACACATTTTTCTATGGGAGTCAGAGCTTTGCGATGGCCACTCAGATGCTTTTACTTTAAATCTTTAAGCCATTTTGTCACAATTTTGTAGGGATGATTAATTAATCAATAATTAATTTTTAATGAGACAGAACTGGTTATTGGTTTATTTATATATGTATGTATGTATGTATGTATTAATTTATTGTACAGACTGGTGGACACACATGACCACCAGTAGTGCATAAATTAAGATAAACGCAGCTTAAACATGTTTGTGGTGTCTCTAGTTTATGACATCATCTTATCGCTTGATATGCAAATTTGTACATTGAAAGTAGATACTTTGCATATCAAGCCAGAGGTGATTACATAAACAGGTAAAAATGGAACAGAATGCATTTAACCCCTTCGTGTCACGTTTTGTTCCTAGCCACTGGTCACAAAGTGATCGGTAGCCAGGAACACTGTGGCAGAGACCCAATCAGTTTGACGTCACAGAGGCGTGCCCAAACCCAGTTCGGGCACAGCGCAATTTAGAGAAGAGAAGCCGGTGCTCTCTTTGAGCACAGCTTACATTTTCCCTGTAAGACTGAAGCTACTCAATGTGGTGTCATCTGACAAGTAGGATACCACTGCAAGTCCCTGCAGGGGGTCCGAGCACAGCTCATCGTGGGGAGCTGGGGTGAGCTGTTTAACGCTGGATGTACTATGCCATTCTAGCGCCTTTTAGGTACTCCAAAATCAGGACAGCATAGTACAGGACAACGTAGTACTCAGGAAGGGGTTAAATCTGCTGAGCATGACCTACCAGGGGGTTGGCATGTGGATTTCAAACACAGAGGTGGGCATGAAAATTGACAGGTAGATGTGATCTCAAAGGGGTTGGGAATAACTGAGCTAAGTTGTTTTGTTATTTCTGATGATCTGTTTCATGTTTTATACATATTTATCCCGCTAATGAATGCACAGTTTTGCTTTACAGTTTAGTAGCAAATCTATAACCTCCAATAGTGAGGTGATGAAGACCATTTAAATAATCGTGTATAGGTTTGTATTTATGTGTTAATATATTGGCAGGAAACTAATATTTGATTGTGTATTACATGTTTCTTACAATTTTAAAACACACACAGCATAAATTGAGTCTTCACTTGCAGAGTAATGAGATAAATGTGCTTGTATCTATGTAAAAAAGAATGTAGCAGATTTTCCAGCTCACCATATAACCTCAAGTATCAGCTTGCTTTGATCAAAAGTCTGTGAGTTTTGCCAGCACACCTGCACAATCCAAGGGTTATCAAGGACAATGAGATATTTCATATCTGGTTCTGCAAACCATCTAAAGATAGCTGTGCAGAGGCTGTGTGTTTTCCTTATTTTAAATTATGTTGCAGGTACAGTCGTTTACTAGTGTTTAGTTTAATTAAATGCAATTTCCAAATACAGGGTATTAAATGGCAATTTAGAAATTAGATTAAACTACAGTAATACTTTGGCATGATTGTTTTGTCGACCAGTGTGTTTATTCTGGATTGTATCTATTGTGAAATGTTTAACCCATTTTTTTTTTGTATTTCAAATATCTTAATTATGGTTATGGGAAACAAATAGGGTAAGACAGCAGTACATGTTAAATGTTTTCAATATTGGCATCTAGCACATTGTTCATTTGTTCAAAATGTATTAAGTCGATATTTATGTAGTTCACTAAACCATTAACAAACATTGTATGGAGCATATGCAATCTACTGGGTGGTTGTAAGGAGTCCTCCACGTGAATCCCCCCAACATTATAAGACCTTAATCAGGAGTAGGCCCCATAATGTTGATGGATATTTACTGGACTTTGTAAAAAGACAATTTAATGATGTTCTATGGATTTTCACTGACCTTGCCATTGATTCTGGTGTCTTTGCCAATCCCTGACAGTATACAAAGTAAGTATACTGAGTAAGCAAAATATGTAAGTAAAGTAAGTTTATCATTTACTAAGATTCAAGCCAGCCTACTTCCATAGACGTGTGCTTGCTAATATCATGAGCACATGCATCAGGTTACTTGGGAAGTTCAAGCTATGAATTACAAAACACTGTTAGCTAATGATAATTATCTTTGTGAAACGACATTTCCCCACCTTGGAAAATTCAACCTGATCGCTATTATCAGTTGGGTCCTGAGATCCCACGAGTTTCAATGAAAGATGCATTGAAAGCTAACCCTTGTTTCTGATCTTGGACGCACTAAGTTTCACCCAAATCCAAATACCGAGCCAAGTCCCACTGAAGTAATAGAGAACCAATTCAGGAAATTCCTGAGTTGCTCTTCAAATATTGAGTTTGTTAAGCATGTTTTGCATGACAAATTCTCTGTAAGTGGTTTAGTTTACATGTAATGCTTGATATATTTAATTTATTTTCTACCACATATTTATTTGTGTTCACATTGATATTTTTTCTGAAGATTATATCACGGATTCCAGGTCATCTATCCTTGGTTTTACATTTTCTTATAATTAAAAAAAACAAATAAACAAGAAACATTTTTCTCCACTTCATCTAAAAAATAGAGCTTAGTATAAAATCCCAGTTCATTTCTTACCTGTTTTCCTTCAGTAGGACTTGCCAAAAGGTTGATTTTTAGCTATGTTCAAAAATATCATTTTTATTACATTTGTAACAGTTTTGTTATTTTGTTCTTCTAATTGCATACATTGCATGCACCCGTTACTGTTTATCTAATTAAAACAGGAGTTTGAACATTGCATTCTAGAGACTCTTGACTAAATCTTTTATTAACCTAAAATGTTATCAGCACCCCCTCAGCACATAGATAAACATATTTGTTTATTAGGTATATACATAAAAATTGGGGTACAGCTAGGAGTAAGGCATAGTCACAAACAACTTGGACACAAATTGGACTAGCGCATAATCATAGGTACAATTACTACAAGATTCACACACCTTAAATTGTAAAACAATAATTAGGAGAACACCCACAAGTGTTGTGCAAGACACACCAACTTGGAATTAACCCATTCATCACACTAGGACCTTCTATTTCATCCTAAATTTAGTGGTCCTAAAAGACGCTAGAGCGGCATAGAACGTCCAGCGTGTAACAGCTCATCGTGGCTCCCCGCGATGAGCTGTGCACGGATCCCGTTGCAGGTACTTGCAGTGGGAACCCACCTGTCTGATGAGGTCACTTTGAGTTGCCTCACTCTGACAGGGAAAATGTAGGCGATGCTCAAAGCGAGCACCGGCTACATTTCACTGAATAGCGCCGTGCCTGAAATTCCAGGGTTCGGGCACGCCTCTGTGACATCACACATGACGTCGGGAGGTATCACAGTCTTTTGGCAGGGACCCACAGGGTCTATTAACGCAATGTCAGGGTCTCTGCTATTGCCTGTTCCTGGCTACTGATCACCTTGAGATCGGTAGCCAGGAACAAAACGTGCCGCTATGGTGCTTGCGTCTTCTGGGACGCAAGCACCATGAGTCACAAAGGGGTTAAACAAAAGTGGAGTGTGTAAATAGAATCAAAAACAAAACATATTCATTACACGTAATTACAATGGAGAATATATGAAGGATTGTGACTACTAAGTGTGCTCAGGACTGTTTAAGAAAAAAGTCAGTTTGCAAATGTCTTCTGATAAAGCACAAAATCAGCACAAGCAAGTACAAAACATACTGTAAAAGCAAGCAGTCCATGTGTAGTCCCACTTTACACACAGCGCATAAAGCCACAGTGTGTTTACTATTACTATAAATGAATATTGAAAGACTAAGGAAATTATAGTTAACATGGAAGGAAATGAAACTTCCCGCTCCCACGTATTTAGACTGTTAGATCTTCTTGTGAAAATACAAAAGGTTTCTCTTTTGTTCATTTTGTTAACGCCGGGATATTCACTAAAAGGTGAGTTACAGGTGAAATGAGGTGAGTTGAGGTGAGATGAACATTTAATCTCACCAATTTAGTAATACATTGTGCTTAGCAGGGGAATCGTGTGTATATAATGTATCGTTAAAATGGTGAGATGAAATGTATATCTCACCTGCAACTCACCTTTTAGTGAATAGACCGCAATGTGTCCTCAGCTCTCTTCCACTCCATCTTTCCAATACTGACATAAGTAAGATCCCCCTTATTATACTGCTGAGTGTCTCTGTTGATGGGAAATTTCTGATCATCACTTTCTGTATGATTTTGGTGTTCTCTAATGCATTCCCCTGTTATTGAAGATAAACTTTACTCACAAGATTACTCCTTATGCAGGGTCTGGTAGTTATGGATGTATTATTTCTTTATTTTTTTCTTTTTTTTTCAATTTATAAATCTTTATTAAGACTTTTTTCATCATAATTCTCTCATTCTTGTTACAATAAAAGGGAGTTTTACCAACCTATTTCAACTGAAGAGAACGGTATTAAGCGCCTGGGCATTTTGATTTTTTAATTATATTCTGAATTCTCTTTTCTTAAAAAAGTGACATAAAAACAACAAATATATTTCAGGAAATAACTATCTTTTTAACACGCAGTAGGGTACATTATATTTCCCACATTGATACAAAAACTTATAGCAGCTGTAAATAACCGCACCCACTAAATACTTCCATGTTTTCATGGAGGTTTAGCAGACGCTGTAAAAAAAAACACTATTTGGATCGGTAATTATCACGCAAATAGTGATTGAATGCCTGCCGGTAAAAACAGTGATCCCTACAGAACTGAGGGGTTTAACCTGTACAAAAGAATAATTTTAGCACTAGGAAGATTTTTTATTTTTATATTTTGGCTGGCGCCTTTCCCTGGGCCAGAAGGTGAAGAGATAGAGGACATTGATGATACAGGTAATTTTATCATTTATAGAGCATTCTTTGAGTGCCATGGAGGTGGGGCAATGATTTCACTATGCCAGGGGCATTTGGCAAGCCCATGCACAAGGAGGGGAGGTTGCAATTTTTTTAATTTATTTAAAGGGGCTTTTGGGGCATAGCGAATCCAAATGCCCATTAGGGAAGTGGTGGCTATTATTTATTTATTTAAACAAAGCTTTGGAGCATAGTGACCCCCAAAGCCCTGGTGTGGAAAGGGGTGGCTATTATTGATTTATTTAAACAAAGTTTGGGGGCACAGGGACCCAGAAAGCTCTGGTACGGAGAGGGGTGACTATTACTGATTTATTTAAGCAGGCCTTTGGGGCATAGTGACTCCAAAGCCCAGTTGGAGGTGGTTATTATTTATTTAAACAGGGATATGGGGCATAGTGACTTTTTACTGTTTTTTACATAAGGTCACTAAATAAAGAGAGTATTGCAGGAAATTGTGATGGGAATTTCAAACTTTCGGTCAATGTAGCTGAGTTGGAAACATTCTCCAACGCAGCTGAATGGAAGAATATTTTTAACTCCGCTACCTTAGATTTGAAGTTCTCATCTCAATTCCCTGCTATTCTCTCTTTATTTAGTAGACCCTTACGTTAAAACGGTCAAAAGTCTGCTAAGTGCTAGAATATATTGTATAATACGTCTTACTTTATTGGGAAGCAAAACATGAATGGTAATCACCATTCTCATTACTCTGTAATATATAATGTATCATCACACTTTTCAATTTAGACAAATGGAAGACCTCACACTATTGATGGGATATATACATTGATCGAGATAAGTTTAAAATAATTAAAATATTATATAACAATGTATATAAAGAGCTATCTGACTAATGTCAGCCAATCAGAGTTCTCCCTGGCCCCAGCTCTTCCACTGGCTGAGACTTCAAAAGGATCTTTTTAGCATGTCAAATCCCAGCCCTAATGTAACAAAGTTCGTAGGAAAGATAAGATTAAATCCAATAAATGTAGAACTTAAATGTATAAAATGAAATACATGCCACAAATGGCATTTTATATCCAATCAAGTACTAAAATTTTTTTTAAAATCACTGTACATAAATGTCAGCTGACGAATGAGGGTCTCATTCACTCTGATTCCAGTAGATTCTTGATTCCATCCTGTAGATGGGTTAATGGCGTGTAGCACTTTTTGTGTGAATGAGTAGCTTTGGTAAGATGAAATAACAAGATGGTCATTGTAACCAATCCAGTAAGATATTATCATTTGTGGAAGACTCATATCTAGGGTTATGTCATTTGATGATATATTTTACGATGTACAATAGCAATTGTATGATATGTAATATTATGTCTGTTATCATTTGTATATGTTTTTCTTTGTTACATATTATGAAGAAAATCAAAATAAAGAGTAAAGAAAAAAAAGGAAGACATTTTTTTTGCGTGTAGCAAGGAAAATGCCATTAGAGGTGTAGCATAGTGCATATATTAAAAGAAAAACCTTTGGAGAACCCCACATTGAATTCCTTATAAAATGTCACTATTTTGGGACCAAAAGCCATGTGATCTATGGTATCCAATCCTCTTACAGAGATAATTACTTCTGTGCCACGTTTCAACCTGTGCGCAGGCACATCCAGGTAAGATTTAGTTGAAAACAGAGAAAAAAGGATGTTGGCACTCTCCAATCCGATTGTAAACAATGTGTTTATTGCCAAAGAAAACTGACCCCCAAAAAAATTATATATTCAAGGAAACATGTGCAGGAGTGCAGACAGGGGGCAGACCGCCTTACGCGTTTCGTGCATACTGGCACTTAATCATAGGCATAAGATTTAGTTGCTCCTGTTTCCTTACTTGACTTTATTTCTTGGTTATACTTTATACCTGTTCCTCCCTTACTTGTATCCCTGTCCTGGGCCCTATCAGCCCTGTGTTCTATTAGAGGGCTACCCTGTTCTGTGCCCTATCATAGGGCTTCTCTGTCCTGTACACTCTCAGAGGGTTGCCATTTATTTGCTTTCGCTCTGTTTAGGCTTGCATGTCCCAGCCTGCAGCATCCTGCTTATCCTGTCAGCGTTGTTATGTTCCATGGCTGCTCCAGAGTCACTGCAGGTTATCTACAGTTCCTGTCTTGCCTTTACTGGATACAACAACTGCTACCTGAGGGCCCTGGTATGTGGCTGTCCCAACCTGGGGGATCAAGTCCATGGAGGAGTGAGGTTACTCTGCACCAGACCCTGCAAAGTGACTCCTGGTACCATCTTGGGCATTACACCTGTAGCTGTAAGGAACTATAATAACAAATAGAAACAGTTGGAAAAATCTTTATACATAATAAATGAATTAATACAACTGCTTATTGGTTTTTTTTTTAAAAAGAAGTGAGGTTCCATTTATGTACTTAAAAGCATGGTTCTCTCTAGCAATGCAATGACAAAGTTTGGCCCTCCATGTTCTTAAATATCATTTTCTCTGGTAATGTGTATTATTATATTTAATAGCCAAAGCCTATCTAAATAATTTAGTAAATAAATAAATGACTGAGTGTACAAAATTATCCAAATTTCCCTAGAGAACTCTCTGATGTTACTATAAAAGCATCTGTGTTTTCAAAGAATAAGAAGAAGCAGTGGCATACAACAGTCTGTACCATATTTTAATTGTTTGGCAGGACAAGAAATATTTAGTCCATGGCTTAAGAGATCATAAAAAACAATTACACTATTTGGTTTAGATGTATTGTGTGTCAATTTCCTTGATGTCTTTTATGTCTACAGCTAGCCCAAATGTATCTATAATTAATCATCACATGCAATTTATAACTATACCAGTGTATTAATTCTAATATTCTATATTGACGCGGACACATCAATGTTCCCATGATAGTAGGAACTGACAGCTCGCCATACGCACAAGAAAATCTCACTTAATCGCGTAGATAAAGACCAACGATAAATATATACAAAGGTTGATATTTAACATGCATGATTTCTAGTTCATTGGATTACTTTTATTTAAAATATCTGTGACATTTCTAACCATGAGAAGAGGTACACAAGATGGCCATGCCATTCTCCATGCTTCTTTAATTGGCTAAAATGCCATTTATCTTGTAAATCTGCTTATTTTTTTTCAAAACTTGAATAACTGTGGTGAATTCAATAAAACGATTATAAAATGATAAAATTATATGGCTTCATAAGCCATGGTCTTCTGGCTGAATGCAGTGAGTGCTCCATGGCGACATGATCTCCCATGAGGTTGTATAGTGGTTGTCCTCCGATAGCTCGAGTTGTACTTTGGCCAACAAAGAACTGAACTCAGTTTTGGTGTGAATTCCACTCAGTGCAGAGGATTTTGGTTTTAAAAAAAACACTACTTTCTTCTAAAGTTATGTCGCTGTGATGTGTGGCATCGTTGGGAACCTACCACTGGCACGTCATCTGCTATTATACCCTTTGTGGGTGTAGGGGAATCTGAGCATGCATGGAAAGGCTATGTCGCTATACATTGGGGCTGGACACTGTATAGAATGTTGTGCGCTTGCATTCTGACAGGTGTGTGTGGAATTTGCAACTTAAAAAAATTGTGATAACGTATTATTTTGGATAACGGATTTCTGGACAAGGGATACTCAACCGGTAGTATCATTGCATGTCCTATTGTAAACATGTACATAAATTATTTATTGTTGAGTGAATTGGATATTTTTTAGCTTTGCTCTGAATCCCTGAATTTCCTGGCTGTACAATCTTACCATATCTTTCAATCCTTTGCCTTTACTCATTTCTTGTAAAATGGCTGCCCAATCCATTTGTTTAACCCCTTGTTGACAAAGGACGTGCCAGGCACGTCCTGGGAGAAACTCCCTTAACGACAAAGGATGTGCCTGGCAATTAAGCGGTTTTCGCGATCAACGATCGCGAAAACCGCTTCAACAGTGCTGGTCTATTGCCTCGACATCGAGGCAATAGCCAGCACCGAAATTTCTATTTTGGGACCCCCACGATCGCCCCACGGAGCGATCATGGGGAGCCATGTCAATATGGCTAAGCCCTCTGCCGGTCTGAGCTTCGGAAGTGAAAGTAACTTCACTTCCGTCACTCTGAATATGCTACTTGACTGCCCCTAGTGGTAGTTTAGTAGCATTGCAATGGAAACAATTTAAAATACATATTTAATTAATTAAAAACAGGTTATTTAGCTATATTAGCCTATAGGGTTAAAATTAAATATTTTTTAGCATAAGGGATAGGGTTAAAATTAAATTAAAGTTAAAAAATATTAAGGGATATAATAAGGATTAGAGTTGGGGTTAAATTTAGTGTTAGGGTTAAATTTTGGGTTCGGGTTGGGGTCAAAAGATCAATATAGGAAAAAAACAAAAAACACTATTTTTGGTTTTTGCCCCATAACTCGCAAAAAAATACCGAAAAATATGGAAACATGCATATTTTTGAACTCGGGAGAACATTTAGAAACTATTTCTATGGGGTCTTTTCTAATGATTTTATTTGTGTAAATTATATTTAAGGTCAAAGTTAGAAAAAGTGTTTTTTTTTATTTTTCATCATATTTTATGATTTTTTTTGTAGTAAATTATAAGATATGATAAACATAATGGTATCTAATGAAAGCCCTTCTTATGATGATAAAAACAACATATAATTTGTGTGGGTACTGTATGTGAGAAAGAAAAAAATTACAGCTAAACACAAACACCCTAGAAATGTCAAAACAGCCATTGTCACCAAGGGAAAGTCAAGGTGAAAATGTCTTGTCACTAAGGGGTTAAGAACGTGCTCATGTTTTGTTTTGTTTTTTTGTAATTTTTTTCTTGGACTATAAAACATTACAACAAATGTAATAGACAAACATTGAGCAAAACTCTTCTACCGAGTGTAACAGAATGGCTACCCAAGCCCGGTAGCACCTGCCCATTGTAGGAAATCACCTCCTTAGCCCCCGATTATAGCTCAGCATCCAATCAGCATGTCTTTTTTGAACCTTGCTCTTTGTACCCAAATAGCAGACAAGATCAGTGGCAGTTAGATACAGCAAGAATGAACAAGAAAAGCTACAATTTCTGGGGAAATTATGTGAAGTGTTCTTGCCTCCACCAGTAGTGGGCGGAGTAACTGGGTGGAGTGGCTTGAGTAATTGTTGTGTAGTTGGAGTGGCTGGAGTAACTGTGGAAAGGTTGGAGTGCGGTTGCCATCTTCAAACGGTCGTATTTTAAAAACTATAAATCCTACAGCGAATAACTTTATATTGTGAGAATCACAAGACCCAGACCTACATTTTGATGCATAGTATGTCTCTGAAATATTAAAAATGAAGGCACAGTCGCAGTTTAGATATTGCCCTTCAGAGTGGAAAACTATCAGGACTGTGGCTTAGCCATGGACGTGTTTAGTGGCAGAAGGGATAGCTGAACATTTTGATATAAGAATTGTGTAGGTGGGCTTGAGTGGTGGCAGTTTAGAAATCATGTCCTGATTTTTCAGCTCACACTCTAGCTTTTGTCAGCGCCCACTCTAGTTTTGAACATTCCACCATTCCTTCCTAATTCCAATGGGACCAATTTCGCCACAAAAACGACGATATTTCGTGAACCATCTGGCGAAACGTTCCACAAAGTAATAGCACACCAATCGGGAACAATCCGCACGTTTCGGTATATTATTGTATATGTAGTGTAAAAACTGTGGGAGGAGTTAGGGTGGAAAACTTGGATATAATAACAACAAGAATATATATGTGAGATAATATTAAGTGGTCTTGCAATGCAAAGTGGTCTTGCCACTTAATTTTATTGGAACAGAAATAGAATCTTATATACAGACATAATCAAGTTAACATAACTCAACCCACATATTAACATACAACACAACAGAAACCAAACAGCAATTAACCAGCATTGCTACAGATATAGAAAACCCCATCATAATCAGGTTAACAGTAAATTCAATTAACACAGAATGTTGAAGTAAACTATCAATCATTGTCACTGACTCCTCTGTGACACATTGTAATCCGTCAAAGTGGTCTCCTCACAGAATTATATAAACCAATATACTAACAGAATCTGACTAAATAACCATATTAAAGTATACAGTAATAGAACATAAGCCAGGGTGAGTCAGGATTACAGAGGGCCCAATCTGGGTGCATGAGTAAAGTCAATGCAAAGTGCAAACTTTCCCACTGTACCCAAATCCCCCAAAACAGAACCCATTTTTAATGTCAGGGCCCATAATCTATAGGGAGGTGTTTGGCCCTCAGGCCCCTCCAAGAACCCCAGTCATGAAGGCTATCAGTATAAACTCTAAAGGCTTATTATAGAAAACCATGATGTAAATAATGGTCATATTGCATGTCTACGTGTTCTGAGTGAGTGGGTGTTATAATAATTACTGTTATGCTGGTGAAATTATACTTCCAGTTTTCACATTCAACAAGTTGTGTTTGAATATTTCCCAAGTTAAGTATAACTTGTGGTAGGAGGGGGGGGGGGGGGGGGGGTTGGGGGGAGTCCGCCCTCTGATTAATTGGCTACTTCCAACTTGTTGCTATTTCCTCTGGAGAATGTTATCTTAATGCAGTTTATCATACAATTTACAGTGAAATTATCTGACTGAAGTCCTACAGTAGCTGTTCTGCAAGACATCATCTATTACTTAAGTTTATAAAAGCAAGTGATGTTTACATTGTACTTACTGTGTCCCTTTCTTCTTGGGTGGTATACTTAAGCGATTGTTATTTTAGTATACACTGATTAAATTAAGGCTAGAAAAATCCCCTGCCGCGCAGTTCTGCCAGTATTATGTATACATTAATAAAGTGTAAATAATAGTGTTTCTGTATAAAAAGCCATTATTAGAGTAAACCGAATAATGATTTTTTTTTATAGTTGTAATAAAATCTGGTTTGCATTGAACTGCATTATTTATTTCCATGTAAACTCTTTTCTATGAGTTTAAGGAGCACAGGGAAATGTTTCTGTAGTCCCCCCCCCCCCTTCCCCGAGTAAGTGTCTGGTGAGCTCTCTGTTCCACTTGATTAGCTACAAGATTTGTCCTTGCAGTGGTATCCCCTGCTAGGCCCTAATCCTCTTGCTATCTCCATTTCTTGCCCTTTGGCATCTTTAAATTTCAGAAGCAACACCTGAGGGTCTAGGACACTTCAGAGTGGCGACTTCATCGCTGACAGTTCAGCGTGGCAGTTAGAACGCTGAACAGTCAGCAATGAAGAATAACGCGGCCGCCTCATCACGGACGCGTCTATGTAAGAGCTGACAGTTCAGCGCTGAACTGTCAGCCCTTACAAACGTACCTGTTAAAATTAAATACCCCCCCTAATAAATGATTCCTCCTTAAAAGTGCACCCCCAAACCCTAATACTAAAATTAACCCCAAAACCCCAATACTAAAATTAACCCCAAAACCCCAATACTAACCCCTGAACCCTAATACTAACCCCCTAAACCCTAATACTAACCCCCGAACCCTAATACTAACCCCTAAAAACTAATACTAACCCCCGAACCCTAATACTAAAATGAACCCCCTAAACCCTAATACTAAAATTAACCCCGAAACCTAAAAACTAATTCTAACCCCCTAAACCCTAATTATAACCACCCTAAACCCCAATACTAAAATTCTAATTGTAACACTCTATCTTCTAACTCTAACGCATTAAAAATCACCTTTAGCGATGAAATGTCCCGAGATGAAATATCCCCATCCCCACACCTGAAACTATAAGTCAAATTCATCCTTGGTGTGCAAGACATCTAAGTCTGACCACCATATACCTATACCTATAAGACTGTTACATTACTCAGCAATTACCATCTCTTGTTGCTATGAATATCTGAGTGCATTAATTAGAATGGTGCATTAAATACAGTGAAATACACTTTCAGTTTACCTGACACTGTTTTGCACCATGATAAGCACAACTTTTTTAAGCATTAAAACATATCACTGGATTGTTTTATAACCATTTGCTGTAGTCTTTTTATTATACATATTTTATTTACACATTTTCCTTCTTTTAAAGTTATAATTGAAGAATCCTTTGGGATTTTTAGGGACATATAGTACATGCTACAACTTTCAATGTATAGAGTTTATTTCCTTCTGGTGGGTGGCTACTACCTGTTTGCATATGTAAATATAGATTTAATATTGGCAGCTATTTGCACTGATCTCACCGCTGGAGGATCCCTCCTCTTTGATCCTTTTTAGAGTATGCTCTTTTATCTGCACATGATCTGTCAAATATTACTTTCTAAAAAAAAAATCCTCTGTATATGCTGTGTATATTTTTTAAAAATGGATTACCAAATGTATAATTATTTAATACAACATTTATAGGGTTACCACTTTTTCTTCACCAAAATAACACAAGAAATCACTGGTCATACTATTGCCTCCATAGAGAGAAGAATGGTAGATGCCTGTGTTTTTGGTAGTGGTGATCTCTATGGCAGATGTCATGACCATTTGTAGTTATACATCTCTTTTTTTAGAAACACACAAAGAAACGTGTTCTTATGTTATACATTCACTTATAAAATAAATACTTGTACTTAATGTAAAAACATTCACTTATCAAACATTTCATTGGGTATTTAATGATTACAACACCATTAATATATCTGCAGATCTCCCTGGACAGAACTTTGGATACACATTTTGCCACAGTGGAGAGAAAGGTCGATATTGAACTTCACTTAAAGAAAATTGATAAAGATCCTGTTCTCTTGTAATCTTTGATTACAGATCCTCTGAGGAAGCCGTGGTGTAACGACGAAACGCCTCAGGTCAAATCTCAAACCATATGGCATTGTAATAACCTCAAATATAATATGTACAGATTGTATGTATTTTAAGATCATTGTTCTAAACTGTATCTTTTATAAAACTTTTTATTCTATTAAAAATTAAGATAAATACTGAAACAGGTTCTGCCAGTATCTGACATTTGTACATCACTTTGAAAAATTGCTTATTAGAAAGAAAACACTTTATTCTTTCTCCTAGCGCTCCCACCATGTTTCCTTATTTTTGTCTACTTTTGTGCCGAGAGAACACATTCCTGGTGATTAGGTAGCTGCTCCAAAACTACTTCTCCTATGTGGGGTCCATCATTACTATTTACATTAATATAACTTTGCTTTTCAGGGCCAAACTTTGCAATACTGATATAATATGCTGATTGTTTTGCTAAACATGTAGTTCTGTGATATTTTTTGTCTGTGTATCATTAACCAAACAATACGTGCAACCTCATGAATCAGTGAATATTCCAGGACACCTTTCAAGAATATTATGTTAACATAAAGTGTTGCGTGATACAACCAAAGAATTCTAAAATTCTCTCAACTTTACGAATAAACAAATCTTGAAGTTTGTTTATCTGTGTAAAAGTCTTACATTTTGAAACCAAGTTATAAACAGGAAATCCCATATCCTTGTTTTCTACAGGAATGTGACCCAAAAAACAACCTCTATGCTTCCTCTATGTGTTGGAATCCATGATCTCTAACACCTCACCCCAAGTTTACCTCTGTCATTTCCTCTTCAACTTTTAGCAATGGATCACGTTTCTATTTTCTAAGATTTGTATATCTACAATTGTTTAAAAAGCAGCCCAGAGCTTACACTCACAAACATTACTTCCTACGTCGCTGGAATTTATTTTAATAGCTGATATTCGAGCCATATGGCTTGTTTTTATTAACACTGAAAAGTCAAAAGAAATCACTTTACTCTAAACCACCCCTAGGTCAACATCAAGAGTCAAGACAGTAAACATTTCATTAACCGTTATACGTAACACGTTACCAATCCATCACTGGCTTTTTTTTTTCTTCAATCCCTCTTGGAATCAAACTGATTCATTTGCTGCCAAACCAATATTTAGTTTGATTTTATTTCCCCTTCTTTAAATTGTTTTTTATTTGGTTACATATGCAGGTGGAATATATAAGTATAAGTGAATTTTAGAAAAAAAAAAACTGGAAGAAACACATTTCGAAATCAACATTGGGATGTGGCTAAGATATCTACTGAGGACAGTACTCCCCAATTTCCACTATTATTTTGTAGAATATAAATTACTGCAGTTGTTTGCAACTTGTATCCTCCTTTATTATAAAACAGTTTATTAAAAAAAAAAAAAAAAAAAAACAACCCCTTTAACGATTTAACATTGCTTGCCGAATGGATTTTAGAGAATGGAAAATATGCTCTGTGCATATATCATACATCAATGTTTTTTTAAATTTATGTTTAGCATTAAATATCCTAGTCTTGAATGGTCATAAAAGGTGCTGCTACATTAAAAAAAAAAAAAACGTAATTCATGTTCCACAAAATACAGATAGAGGGCATAATAATACAAGTAAAAATGTATCAAACAAATTTCAGTTTCTTTCCTCAAATTAATGACTTATTTTTAGTTAGGTACAATTATCATCAACGTCTTTGTTTTTTAGTCCTGCTTTTATTCAAATATCTTGTTGTTTTCTTAGGTATGTTTTCCCCACTGACCACCTCTCATTTTATCTATTCATTTGAACGTGTACTGTTTAAACACACAAATGATGAGCATAAGGAGAAGGTTAATTAGAAATAGCTCCTAATTCAGGTGACATCAGAGAATTTACATTTAAAGGATGAAGTTAAGGAAAATTCCATTGGCAGCTGCAGACTTTCTGTGGTTTGGGGAAATGTTCTGTGCAAAGGTTTTTGAGCTCGAGTTCTGTCATTTTTCATATAATAAATAGGCACATAAGAAGGAATCCACATATTGCATGGCTGTGTATGGAATAATAAATAAAGTCACTAATGCACTTACAATTAGGCTCAAGTGCTTCTGTGTGTACTGCGGTCTATATTGATGTAAGGCAATCAGGGATGGTTCTAAGTTTTGTGGAGCCCTGAGCAAAAAAAAAAAAAATAATAATCACATCCCCTTTGCCAGCTCTTTGCTCTCAATCTATAATTGTCTCCCATCAGTTAGACACTGTGGGACCACACTGGCAAGCAGGGCCCCTAGGTTGTCATTTATTTGTGTATATGCTAGCACCACCTCTGGTGGAATTATGCAACCGCATATGGTCTCTGAACTATACAGACAAAATTGTAATGGCATGATGGTCTGATTCCGAGAAAATAAGTAATTTTTATTGCTCTTTTATACTTTAAATCAAACATTATTATTTTGTTATAAGAAAAGAAAAACAGTGTAACTTCCTTGTATGGGTAAAACTTGAATTGAATAAAATGTATACATATTTACTCACACAACAATAAAAAAATGTAACTTTTTCTACATTTTATCATTTAAAATATACTAAATGTTATTGTACAAGCATTTCATGTATGCGTAAATTGAACATATGCCTTAAAAGTTATTTTTCAATATAGTCAACAAACATTCATTTAAATACAATAAACTAAAAACTTCTATGTATAAATCAACCAAAAAGAAATGAGAAGCATAGTAAGAGGAGAGACACAGAAAGAAAAGAAGAAAAGAAGAAGGAGGAACTTCTTAATAGATTTTAAAAAGAAAAAAAAAAAACTCAACAGAAACTTTTTGGGGTTCAACCTACGCTATTTCCAACAAATAAGCAAGAGGGACATATGTGCTAATTAACACTAAGAACTTCTTACAGTCACTGGTTTATTTTCGCAGGATTTGAGACGTCATACAAGATCCGAATACGGAAGTCGGCTTCTGGTCACTGCATTGTCCGCTGAGAAAACTTCTCAATTGCCTAGCTCTACGAAGTATTGACGGAAGGACTGGTGATATCTTTGCTGCTGTTTTTTACTTTTTTTATTCTTTGGGAGATTAGTTCATCTGAGATATCCTGACCATCATCCAAACCGCTGTTTATCTACAAACACTGCTGCGGATGATAGGACTTGGAGTCCTCCTCGCCTTTCACACTCAGAGCCGGTATTAAGGGCTCAGTACTGTGTGAGTGAGATTCTGTTGGGGGATATTGTTCATGTTTAATCACCTGCTTACTATACTACACATGATTTTTTGTATTTTCTGTATTTTTTACATGTATTTGTGCTGAGAATAATTTGATCTGAGATAAGTATTGTTCTTTGTTTTTGTTCTTTGCGCAACACTTTATTATTTTGAATTTTCACTGGTTTATTTTCACTACGAACCTCAGCAGGTTACAAGTTCTCCCAGCACAATCGCAACCCAATAAAAGACTTGTTGAACAGCAAAAAAAACACATAATGCGCTAGAGGTAAACTTCTAAACTCCTTTCAAAATATTCATGCTTAAACTTTATTTCGTAATTAATCATGTTATCATATTCAGTTTCCATTGGTTCTTTCTACCCTTTAGCATTTTTTCAGTTATTTGCATATCACTTATCTGTTTTATGCAGTCGATCTTACATTATTATTATTGGATGCAGCCTAACACACAACGCATTTTGCAGGCTTGAGCTTCCCCTAGGTGTGTATGAGAGAAAGCCTAAGATGGTGAAACTTGTACCTTACACACCTAGCTGACCAAACACATTGCGTGGTCCAGTGGAGCTTCATTCTGAAAGAATGGATCCACGTTTGAACTAATATTTCCATGTTTGGACATTTTATTCTACAATTTCAAATGTAAGATTTCATGTTGCATTAACCCCTTGCCGACACAGGACGTGCTAGGTCCGTCCTGTGTGGCATGACGTTAGTGACACAGGACGGACCTGTGTCTAAATGAGCACTGAAAGCGGAGATTTTCCATTTTCAGTTCTCAAGCAGTATTGAAACTATGCTTCCGCGTGGAAGCATCGTTCAATACTGAAAAAAATCCGGAGAGCGATTGAAATGACGGTTTTAAAGGCACAGTGCCTTTAAAACACGGGCATTGAAAAAAGAGCATAGGAAGCGAATTTAATCACTTCCTATGCTCTGTAAGTGTTACTGATTGCCTTGCAAGTCGAGGCAATCAGTAACACGCAAAAAAAATGCACGATCTTGGTCACTGTGTGACCAAGATGGCTCTGCCATTCTAAGGGCAAGAGCACAGGAGGCAGGAAGTACCTGCTTCCTGTGCTCTTCAAGCAGTCACACAATTGCCTCTTCACAGAGGCAATCTGTGACTGCAGGCAGACTGACAAGCAGTGGGGATGCTCTGATGAGCACCCCCACTGCCTCGTCAGATCAATATTAACCCTATATTGCTCTGACCAGTTAGGGTCTGCCTCCCTCTCCTCACATTTTTTTTAGTGAGGGAGAGAGACAGATCAAAGTATTAAAAGTAAGTTTAAGTACAAAAAAATAAATAAAGACACAACACACTAATTATAAAACAATAAAAAAAGTTAATAAAAGCAATTCCCTGCGTTTAACCCCTTCCCTGCAACTGATCTTGCGTAAGCAGTGATCGTGCACATCAACACATTTATTCTGGCTGTTTGTGCATTTTTTAGGGGTTAATTTTTTTGTACTGTAATTTATTACAGTACTACAAAGGCTCTTCTATGAGTTATTAACCCCTTCTTTGCTGTTGATCACTGCTTACGCAATGATATTGACACCAAAGCAATTTTTATCTGTCTGCATATTTTTTTAAAAACATTTTTTTACACATACCCGCTAGGGGATTACATGTAAAGTAAAATTATTTTAGTTTTTTTTTAAGCTGTCTGAGTGCATAGCGATCAGTATCAGCGAATTAGTGGCAAAGGCGGTTTGGTGATTGCTCAAATGAGCATCACAATTCTCCCTGGTCAGATCAAAATTGGTCGGATCAATATTCACAAATATTGATCTGCCTCCCTCTCCTCACTTACATTTTTGTGATGGAAAGAGACAGATCAGTATTAGTGATATAAAATAACATTTTATAAAATTGTCAGGTTTTATGAAAGCCATTCACTGTGTATTAACCCTTCCCTGAAATTCATCACTGTAGAAGCACTAATCTTGCACAGCAACAGTATGTTTTGCTGTCTGCACTGTTTTATGGATTAATTTCTTCATACTGTAATGTATTACAGTACTAGATAGGCTCTTCTAAGAGCTATTAACCCCTTATTTGCTCGAGATCACTGCTTAGCCACTGATTCTGAGGCCGCGGACTCAGGGTTCAATTTTGACCCTGGTCAGCTTTCTGATAAATCATCTAGTAATGCATCAGTGGCTGCTGAGCCCTTACCACAAGGAGTGATGGGTGTCTATTTTTTAAAAATATATGGTTTGGTGGTTTGGTGGGGGAAAAATACATTGGACAGCTTAAAAAAATTTCCAAATGAAACATGGGCGCAGGCTGACTGCATATCAAAATTCCAGGTTGGAAATGCGCACCCCCTAAATGTGGCATTTTAGCCCCAAAACAAACCAACAAACCTATGCATGGGTGGTATCCCTGTACTCAGGAGATGTTGCTGAACACATATTGAGGTTTTGGTTGGCAGTGGCAAATACCAGAACCTGAAAATTCCTGCCTGAACTACAATGTGTGTGGGAAAAAAAATGACATGGATTTTAAAATAGCTTTGCACTACTTATAGTTCTGGCCCTGTAACATGAATAAAAAAGCACAAAAACATAAAACATGGGATATTTGTGAACTCAGGACATATATTAGAAACTATTTAGCAGTTTTTTTTTGTTGTCTCTTGTACATGAGTATACGATTTTTCAAATAAAAGTCATAAAAAAATGTTTTTAATTTTTTTGCCATATTTTATTATTATTTTTACATCAAATTATATGCTATTATCAAAATAATGGTATCAAAAGAAAGCCCTTCTTATGACGATAAAAATGATATATAGTTTGTGTTGGTACACTAAATGAGACAGAAATAAATTACAGCCAAACACCTCAGAAATGTTAAAACAGCCCATGTCACCAAGCATCGGACAAGCCAAAAAAGTAATGTCACTAAGGGGTTAAATATTTTGGATTCTATTTGCTGCCTTAAAGTTGTGTTTTCTTGTTGCCTGTTCTCTTAAAGCTAAAGACCTGGAATTTTGGTGATACGCTTTTCAAGTAATCCTGTTCTACTTCTTGGTGGTAATACAAAGGAGTGTGTCTGCCACTGCCAGAGCAAGAATTGTTCCTCTGTAATATAAATGTATTATTAAACATTTCTGGGGTATTTATGTACTACACTATGGGGTTATTTTTTTTGCATGTTCATTTGTGATTGGACATGCTCATGTTTTAGTGCCGCTGTCATCCTTCATTCTGCACATCTGATATTATTCTTATTATGTGTTTTTAAACATTTGTTATGTCTCTTTATACATGAGTATCATTAATAAATACTGTAAAGAAGAAAATTAAAACAGTTCCTATTCTTAAAGATAGTAGAAATGCATGCTCATCACTGAAGAAAGATGCATGCTCATCTATCCAACATCAGGTTTTGCATTTCAAAATATTCATCAGAAGGTTATCAATAAAAGCAATTTTTTTAATGGATATGCATTTATATAATTTTACACATTAATATTTTTCTGTAAGGATGTGCAGAATACTAAACAAAGAAATTACCTTGGTTTTCAACCGTGATATAAAATGTATTGCATAAAACAAAAAGACACACATCACATCAGAATTGTGCACTAGATGATGCATGCCTTTTATGGAGGACATCTTTGGATTTAACATCAATAAAACAATTTAAAATATTAAAAAGTGACATTGTGACTAGTAAGAGATGTTTAGTACCAAACAGATAAATCTACAAGTAAGAAAAAATGAGGGTTAAATAGAAAAATCATATAGCACATTTTAGAAAGGTCACAAGCCAGACAATTAAAGAATAAATGTACAGGCAGTGACAAGTGTAGTAATTTGGAAATGCCATCCATGCAACTGGCCAGCCAAGAATGTGCTGCCACAGCTGCAACCATGATTGTGCATGATTTTCCTCTCTTATTAGTGATCCATGAAGGACAAGGATGACAGTCAACAGTTAAGGACTGCTACATCTGTTTGAACTAGACCTGGAGAGATCTGACCTCAAGGATTGCTGCCTGACCAAATTCATGAACTATCTTGAAGAGGTTCTATCCAGTTATACCCACAATCCTGTGTTGTCTGAGCTTGCTCTGTGGCTACCCTGGGCCTGACTTTTTCTTACACTCAGACACCTTTAATACATAGGCATGTCTCCAGGTGACGTGAAGTCAAAATGCATTCACAAATATTCACTGTCTGGTACAACTAGCATACATTATAGACCCACAAGATAGCTTTACTCACTTACTAACATTAGCGCTTAGTTATAATATATGCCTGAGGTGAACAACTTCATCACAAAACTTTGAATCATGCTGTACCAAACTCTAATGAACTAAGTCATTTTCCACCAATGGCCAAATCTATATTTTATTAAACAGTACGATACTCACTATATATTGTTTTCATAATTAGTGATATTTCCACTCAAATCTGCCATAAGAGCAGAATCTTCTTAAAAGGCTGACAATTAGTTCCCACCCATAAAATACTTCACTGGGTATGTTTAATCACACTGTTATATCAACATATTTAAAAGAAATGTGCAAGAAAATGTGACATAATTTGTTACATTGTGTCACTGACACAATGATGGCAGCATGGGTGTCCTGGCATCTTCCCTTCAGCAAGTCAGTGACCATCAACTTTTCTCTGTAATCATCAGTGCAATACCTGTTAATGACTTGGCCATCTCAAGTTTTGAAACTGTGTGTACAATGTTTTGGGGTGCGACTATATGATTCAAACTATTCCTTTCAATTGGACCAATGAATGTATGAAAACAAAAGAGAACTTACCAAACACTTATGGATCTATTCACTAAACTGTGACTTTAAAGGTCGACTTTCATCTTGAGATAAACTTGACACCCACTTTCAAATCTTCCCCTTTGGAAGTAATGGGAGATAAAATTATTAAAATTCTTTTTGAGACTAAGTCAAATTCAGCACCAAAGATTGACAAAAAATGCTTCGATCATTTTGCCATTGTCATTGTCATTTTCAATTCGACTTTGAAATTCGACTCTGAAATTCGACTTTTGAGACTAAGTTAAATTCGACACCCAAATTCTCCCCGAATTTGGTTATCGAATTTAACTTAGTCTCAAAAGTCGAATTTCAGAGTCGAATTTTAGTGAATAGACCCATTAATATTTCTTTCTTTAGTTTTTTTTTCTTTTCTTTTCTCCCTCCCTATCTTCTCCTCTCTTTCTTTTGTTTTATTGTAGTCCTTTCTTCTTTCTATAGGTAAATGTATATAGTTGTATACAAGAAACACCAATGTCTCTATCTACAGACTACATGTTATGATGATGCTTGTATGCAAGTTAACTAAGGAACATGTTTTGCAGAACAGAAGCCACAGCACGGTTTCTTGATTGCATTTTGTGAAATTATTCTTGGAAAATAAAGGAAACTATGATGAAGCACTGCCAAACCTCAGACCACATAAGTCATGAGATGGACCATACAGTTACAGTGTTATTTCTATAAAATATCTGTGCCAATAGGCAAGTGGTTTTACTGTGTTCCTGTGCACCTTACAGGGTGGGATCAGAATATCATTTTTATGTGTTGTAAATCTCTGCACTTTTATATCCGGCCAGCACATGTGTAGGAGTGTCATAATTTGAGTCACAGCCTTATAGCAAGGATACATTTCATAGTATGTGGGAGCCAGAATGTTAAAATGTTCTTGGAAATAAAAGAAATGTAAAAAAAAAAAAAAAAAATACTTTTTTAAAAAAAATACAGACTTTGTGAATAGGAGTGACAGTCACATCCAGCAATTTGAACAGATGTGTTTACACAGTTTGTAAAAGGAATTCTAATATTTTACTGTGCCTATTATATTTTCCTTACTACTTCTGTTGAAGACATAAATTTGTATTAGGCTTGGAACAAAAAGAGAACAGAGTGAGACTGCTGGACTATTTTTTTACTATGCAGATAAATTCGCTCTCACCTCTTTCTACCTTTCTCTCCCTCTCATAGGACATTCATTTCTCTCTGTGATGGTACATGTTTGCAGAACAAAGTGTGAGATACTCTCTATCGGGCACTTTCCCAAAGGGCCATTCTTGACTAAGCTGGTACTCACATCTCTTTCTGTTTTACAAATTCTTAGGGGTTCTCCCTGACAGTTAGGGCTATCTCCAGATATGGAGATCATGGTCATTGGGTCTACAGCATTGATTCCCAAAACTAGCCCTCTTGACCCACCCAACAATAAAGGATTAAAAGAAAAAGACTTAAATCCATTAAGTTCAGCTTTCAACACGGCCCTTTTTCTTTTTTATATACAACTGGGTAATCATAGACAAAGAGCAATAGGGAATCTTATTAAAAAAAATCCCTATAATCTTATAAATCTAAAATGAAAATACTCCGCTGTGAGTTAAAAGTTTTGTGCTAATGTGCCACTGTAATAATTATTTCATATTTTGGAAACACCAATCCTTTCCATTAGCATTATCATTCAATTTCATAACACATTATGAAACTTTCTGGTGCAACTGAAATTGGCCTTCAGATATTCTTATATTTATATAATTGCCATAGTGGAATACCCTAACTTTAAAAACACAACAGAAGAGCTGCAGAGTTTACCAAGCCTTATATTATATTATACCAGCCCTACCCGGCACAATAATCCTTATTTAAGAAACTTCAACAAAGGCCCAACAGTTGTGACTAACTGAGATATAGCAAGAGGGAGATAGGACAAATATATGTCCCTACAGAAAATAAGTTACAGAGATGGCAAGAAAGTCATTTTTATATACTCCTCGCAGTCAAGCCAACTCACATTTTACCCAAAACAGCTGCCAAAAACCCAGGCAGTTATAATTACCATTATGGTATCCTATAACATGTTTAGAAATTGGGGTTTAAAATGTATGAGTTACACAATTAATGTGTGATTGTCAAATAGTCTTGCCAACGTAGTGGATCCCACATGCACAGTTGACACAAATGAGGACAATAAAAAAATCTGGGGATTTTAAATTCAGTGTCACTAGAGATATTGGTGAATGTTTTGGAGAGTACAATATATTTATAGTATTTACAGTTACCACATCTGAAACAGCACATTGCTCAAGTTAAGCAGATGAGTGTTTTTTATGTTGCAAGATGGCAACGTACCAATTTATCTCGAAGGTGAGAGCCTCTTCTGGCTGTTAAAGAGGCAGAATCAGCTATTTAATCTGTCACACATTTGTCTGATTTTAGAATTGGCCATTACCTTGCCAAAATTGACTTTAATGCTTGCCATCCACAATAGAGAAAAACATAGTATTATGAGTTTTGTTGTTTTTGGAGCTCTTGCCGTTGGAATATCTGTCCACACCAAATGCTCTTTTGTAGGCAGTTTTTAACCATTTTGATGGACAACCCTTCTCTCTAAACATTTGGCATAAATGCTCTGCCTCTTTTTGAAAGTCCTAATTTTGGTAAAATTTCAATGGGCTCAGAAATATTATACAATTAGAATTGATCTCTTAAACTGTGTGGGATAATAGCTTTCCAAAGTAACAAGCTATTTGTGTAAGGGTGGAAAGGTTCAGTAATTACATTACTGTTCTTATCCATAAAAATACGGTCATCCAAGTAGACCAAGTCCTGAGGATACAGTACATATAAAGGTTTACCTTCCACATTATCATGTTTTAATCTAATCTCTACAACATATTTAACAATATTTCATCAATATGTCTCATCCATGTCATTACATGAGCAAGTAAAAACTGACAGATCTTCAGTAACTACATATTGGTTTTCCTTCCTCTAACTGACTACTCCATAAATCCTGGATCCTGGCTGTGAGGACTGATTTGAGAAATGGACAGAGGGATACAGCCATACATCAATGATGAGGTCTTTAAAGGGACAATCTAGTCCCCAAACTCACTTTGGTGCAAGATGAAGATCACTGTTTGTATAGTGCACAGGCTTTTTTCCCCCAGTGTGATTTGATGCAGGCATTCAGCATAAATCACATTTTTAATATTTGACTCAAGCCCTCCTCGGTGATTACGGTGCATGTTTACTGCAGGTGCAGCAGCGCTGATTATATAGACAATGAGGATATAAAGTGTTTTTTCATTTAGTCACTTCCTGTTCTTTTTAAATTGAATACATTGTGAGGACTGTGATAGACGTGCTCTTGTACACAGTATGATCTCTTAACAGTGCAACACATTGTCTGATGTGTTGCACATCAGGAAATTCCATTCATTTGAATGAAATTATTCTCATTGGTTCCTGCAGCAAAAAAAAAAAAAGAAAGAAAAGGAAATGACTGACGAGGCCCACGATAGATCTAAACGTACGTCTGTGGTTGTTGTGTTCCATGTGCAGAGGAGACTTGCCATACATCTGGGGTCTAGACTGCCTTTATGGGTGGAATTAGTCGGATCTGTTAATAGAGAGGTCTCCTCTATAATGGTGCAAGTGATCAAAAACATTGTAAATGGCTCTCCCAAGTACGTACCGTCCTATAGGATAGGTTATTTCAGTGCTAATGGTTCTTAGTGAGATGTGGCTCCCACTACTTTTGTCTTCATAAACGTATTATTAAATGTGAAATCTACATGTTTGCAAAACTTTCTACTAATTTATATAATGTAATTAATGTGTATGTCATGTGTATTGTACTATGTGAATATATGAATCAGTGATTCGTTCACACTCAGGCATATATTATATTATATAGATCTGTGTGCGTAATCTCATCCATAATACAGTGTCCCTGATTGGCTGGTTTACAATGTTGTGAGCCTATGGGACGTCTGGGCTCATATATTGTAATGACTTGTGCAAATGGCAATGTTATTGCTAAACAATCTCACAGATGATTTACAGGTGAGAGGATTTATGTCAAGCATGGGCTTTATTTAGCCCTTTATGGTAGAGTGATCACATAACTACGGTCAAACCTAATCTCGCAAGGTATATTACAATACAGGTGTAAGGATTCATGCAGGGAATCGTGTAGAAAAACTTCTGCACTTAAAAGTGTCGGGAAGTGAAAAAAAGGCCGTTCATTATGTATAGTGCTGATTGCACCTTTTTATAAATCCCAACACTTTTCTGTGCAGGAGATGTACCTAATGTGCCATAAATGAGTGTTTGATTGTTCATACATTGACTGCAATGATCGCTGGCTCGATCCCAGAAGCATGGAGCCAGCATAGGCGGCATAGACTCCTGCAGTTTGTCAGGAGCCTGATTATACATAAGTGCACACCCTGATAGCACCAGTATAAGCAGTGTTTGCTTGTGTGCCGAGTTTATACATGATTCCCATAGTGTCTGGGTTTTAACTTAACCCCTTTTGGCAATGTGTTCACATAGCAAAGTCTTTTGCCAAACTAAGCTTGTCAGGGAGTTTGCAAAATAGAGGCTTAGCGTGCCTGGCCCTGGTGAGCTCCTTATGGCATGCTTTAGTCACTAAAATCCTTCTCTAGCAACCTTAACTGCACATGGTCGATGTTTGCAGAGCTCCAGATTTAGAGGGGCATGTACTAAAAAAACGCAAATATATTTTATGTGCAAAACTATTTTTGCGCTTTGCTCCTATTGCAAAGTACTAAACATTTAACACTCCAATAGTACATACGAGCAAATTGCGAATAAAAACTGGCATAACTGCGAATAAAAAAGTTTGCGAGTAATTTTTCTTCCTCTTTTGATAGCACTTGCTAAAAGCTGGTGTAATTTTCACAAAATATTCGCAAAACTCTTTAGCATGCGCAAATATAATCACAATTATGCACAAAAATGCACGCTAAATAAAAATAAACAGAAGAGGTGCTAATCAAGAAAAAAAATCTCAAAATATTACAAATAGTCGCAAATTGCTCCTTAGTCATGTTTTACCTACTTTTTTTCCCCACTGCACTTGTTTAGTACATGACCCACTTAGAGATTAACCAGGCTACTCCTAGCTAACGGGGCGGTAATGGCTTCGGACAGATTGAAATATACATATCCGAGGTGCACAGAGAAGGCAGCCGACTGTGTTGAATAAAAAGAAATATGTGAATTAAATATAGTAGAACCAAATCACAGACTGAACAAGAGTTAGGGAAAGCACAGACACATCACTTATTTTCAGGTCATCACTAATTTTCACGCTTAGTCATAAGTGCAATTGGCAAAATGAACCAGTGCTACTCATATACATATTGTGTTCCAATCAGAGAAAAGGTCAAATACATTGAATTTACATTGTGTGTGCTTAGGACAATATAACTAAATCATGCTATAATAAACATACTATGTTACAGTATTGCATAGGAATTTTTATTTTTTTTAGAATATGTAATACTCAACTTTCAATATAAACACATTGTCATAAATTGTAATACCTGGAATGTAGGACTCTGCCATTTCACTTACCTCTCGCTTTAATTAGTGATGACTCACAGGTCAGAGAGCACGGCAGCCATCTTAAGTCAGTCAGTGTGATGGAGTACTGCTAGTGAGGATGTTTTACTCCTGTGTTCCTGTCAGTTATTATAAAGCCAATTATACGGGCACTAAAACTACTAGAGGATCATTTCCAGCCCAAAACACTGGAAATTGCAGAAAGGTCCTGCTTTTACCAATGGCAACACCAATCAGGGGAAGATATTAAAGCCTATGTGGTGGCCATTTGCAAACTCTACCTGTTCATTAGGGGAGTAAATCCCCACAGCTCTGAGGGACAAGTTTGTCCTGGGACTGGATAATGGAATTATTCAAAAGAAACTTCTGACAGAAAAAGCACTCACCCTTACACGGGCGATTAGGGTGATTTATCATACAAAGGTCAGAGAAAGAGACTACCACTATATATTTTGAAACACGGAGGACCACCTCTCTTCGGTAGAGACTGGATTGCTCATCTGGGAATGCCAGACATCAAGAACCCTTGCAACAATCTTATAGTCCCATCAGGACAGAATTATGGATGGGTGGAATCCTTGAAACAGCGTTTTACTGAGGTTTTTAAGGACCAACTGGGGAAAATAAAAAATGACTGTGTGAAGGTGAAGCTGAAACCGGATGCCCATCCTAGATTCTTAAAGGCCCGAATTATGGATGGTTGGAATCCTTGAAACAGCATTTTATTGAGGTTTTTAAGGACCAGTTGGGGAAAATCAAAAATGACTGTGTGAAGCTCAAGCTGAAACCGGATGCCCATGTTAGATTCTTCAAGGCCCGGATAGTACCATTTGCCCTTTGAGCAGGAGTGGATGCTGAACTCATTCGGCTTGAAGAACAGGGTGTCATTTCCAAGGTAGGGCATCACCTTTACTGCCAGTAAAGAAATTAAATTGGGACTTGGGCATCTGCGTGGATTTATGCATAATCCTAAATACTCAACTGGATGTAGACCAGTATCCTCTACCCAGAGTAGATTAAATATTTGTCTCACTTGCTGGGGGATAGAAGTTCACTAAGATTGACCTCCGACAAGTCTACCTACAGTTTGAGGTCCAGCCTTAAATACCTCACCATTAACACTCACAAGGGCTTGTACGAATACAACCGCATGGTGTTTGGAATAGCACGTGCACCAGCCATCTGGCAGAGGAAGATGGATGCAATCTTAGCAGGCATTCCTTTCACACAGTGTCTATTAAATGACATGCTCATCACTGGTCGTACAGACCAAGAACACAAGCAGTTACTGCAGTTAAACTGCTTATAGCTAGGCAATGGAGAAGTAGTCTGCCCATAGGCTGGATTCAGCTGTGGGAACAGATTCTCTTCCTGTGACAAATGGTATTGAGTTGGTTAAATTCAAGTATTAAAAATAACAGGGCATTATTAGCTGAATGGATTTCATTAATAAAGATAGCGGTGCCATGATGCATATTGAGGTAAATAGGCGATTGGTGAAATTCCCTCATGTCTGGCTCCATGTTAGTTTTGTAAGTCATGTGTAAATGTAGATATTTCAGGATGATTGTACTAAGATATTAAATGGTTTTTGTAAAAATTGTGAATAAAAAGTTAAATAAATAAAAAAAGAAAAATGCAAATTTATGTTGCTCAAATTGGAGTTTTGCAGCCACCTAGTAGGGCATACACACTAGACATGTGCATTTTCGTCCGAAAATAGCATTTTCGTCCATTCGTCTGAAAAACGAATAACAAAAATGCTAAACTAACGCAAGACGAATGAACGAATGGTTAATAAACGAAAATCATTCGTCCATTCGTCCATTCGTTCTATTGTCATTCTATAAACCGAAATAGAGTTAGTTTATAGAATACCAATAGCATTACATATACATTCTATAAACCGACATAATGAACGACTTTCGGTTTATGGAATGCATGTAATACTATTGGCTTTCTATAAACCGAACTAGAGTCCCCATTCATAAGAATTTCTTATGAATGGGGACTCTAGTTCGGTTTATAGAAAGCCAATAGTATTACATGTATTCTATAAGACGAAAGTCTATAAACCGAAGGTCGTTCAGTTTATAGACTTTAGGTTTATAGAATACATGTAATTCTATGCTATTCTATAAGCCGAAAGTCTATAAACCGAAGGTCGTTTGGTTTATAGACTTTCGGCTTATAGAATACATAGAATTCTATGTATTCTATAAACCAAAAGTCTATAAATAGGATGTGCACAAACTGCAAGAGAACCTCCACAAGGATGTATTCAGCCCTGGACTTGGCCCACAGTTCCTTGGTTTCACCTTCATTTGCATTTTGCTGGTCCGATAAAATGGCAAACCTTCTTGATTATAATTGATGCCCACTCAAAATGTCCTACGGTCATTCTGATAACACATCCAACTACAAAAGCCATGATTCCCATATTATTGCACCCTTTTACCATATTTAGTTACCCCAGGGAGATTGTCAAAGATCATGGGGCCCAATTCACAAGCCATGAGTTTTGTTACTCTTCATAACATCAAGCACAAGTTAACTGCGCCTTACCACCCAGCGACGAATGGCCAAGCAAATCGGTTTGTGCAAACTTTCAAGAACTACTTCAAGGCCACAGTGGATTCAACTAGCCAGGAGTCCATATCATCTCAGGAGTTATACTCTTTTCTTTTTGCTTACAGAACAACACCACATGCTACAACTGGTAGAACACCAGCTGAGCTTCTGCTAGGCCTACGGCCATGGACTGCTTTTGACATGCTTTGTCATAAAACTTGTAATAACCATGTATTACACTCCCAAGAGACCCCTCCAAAGAGTCTCCTATTTTTGGAGTTCACCAAGAGGTCTGGACCCAATCTTTCGGATCCTCCAACACTCCCGCCACAGTAGCTTCCCGCCACAATTGTGGAGTCTTTGAGAACCAAGATGTACAGAGTTCGCCTGGAAGATGGGTCCATAACAAGATGACATGTAGAGACCAGTTAAGGTCCTGTTCCCTGCTACCTAAACCCCAAAGCTTTCTGAGTCCAAATCCAGTGAGATAGAGGATATCTGGAATAGAGTTTTGGTTGACTGAAAATTTGATTGCACCTTCAGCAGTGGTCTGTGATTCTGGGTCTGAAGTTCCTCATGCCTCGACCCCATTTTTCCCACCTTGAACCAAGCTCCACTTCTTCCTGTCCTGCCACCTCTGACACCTTGACTGCTGGTGGCTGTCCCCAATGCCATCGCCACCCTCCTGACCGCTTGCAACTTCAGGAACGCATACGAGACTCACATTTTTGGATTGCTTGATGAGTATAGATTTATGTTTAATAAAGCCTCTCCCATAGGACCTGGAAAAATCCTGAAGGTTATTCTTCCTTACCACTTCCTTCTGAAGACTAGCCTTCGGCCTCCAGTGACACTGTTCCTGTGGATGTACTCGGTTCCAGATGTATTATTACTGTTGGTGTTTTTTGTTATTTGGTTTTAGACTTTCATTGTTGTTGTTGGAAGGGAGGTGTTATACCTGGAATGTAGGAATGCAATCTCACTTCCCTCTCACTTTAATTAGTGGCTTCGCCCCTGAGATGACTCATTGGTCAGAGAGCATGGCAGCCATCTTAAGTATGTCAGTGTGCTGCAGTACTGCTAGTGAGAATGTTTTACTCCTGTGTTCCTGTCAGTTATTATAAAGCTGATTATACATTAAATGTGCAGCAATAAAGCAAGGTTGTGTGAAACTACTGGCCTCATATGTGAAGCAGACATATTTATAAAACAGTCCATGGAGTCACACATATTGACATTGCAAGGGGGCCAATCCACCATAATAGATAAAGTCCAATATAGAAAACAAGATTGCACTCAGGGGTCTTGAAAAAGTGGAAAAGGTTGATTCAATAGTTCAACCCATGCAGCATTTACACACACACACACATATATATATATATATATACATACAGATGTTTCCAGGATCTTCTGCACTCCAGGGACCCAATTAATGTAATTATGTATCCTGGCGCTATATCTCCAAATATAGACAAACTCCAAAAGATTCACTAGATTTACCGTATTTGCTCGATTATAAGACAAGGTTTTTTTCAGAATTTTTTTTCTGAAAACTACCCCTCGTCTTATAATCGAGGTCTTCTTATAATCTGACCTCAAATTGAGGTCAGATTATAAGACATGGATCCAGGTCCCCAGCAGAGCTGCAGGGGACCTGGATCCCCCTCTCTAACAGCAGGGGAAGTCTGCACGATGAGCGCAGACTCCCCTGCTTCCGCCCGGCACGACCGCCGGGGCTTCTGTGAAGAAGCCGGGTACTTCCGCTTTTGTCACAGAAGTCCCGGCGAGCGTGCTGGGCGGCAGCAGGGGAGGTCTGCGCTCATCGCGCAGACTTCCTCTGCTGCCCCACTAGCCACCAGGGTAAATCGGGCAGCTGGGGGATGTCTGCACGATACGTATCATGCAGACATCCCCCGGCTGCCCCCACTAGCCACCAGGGATCGACTTCCAGGTGAGGGGGGGGGGGGAGGAGGAAGAGAGACAGGGGAGGGAGGGGGCAGAGACAGGGGGAGGGAGGGGGCAGAGACAGATACAGGGGGATGGAGGGGGCAGAGAGGGAGGGGGGGAGAAAGAGCAACAAGGGAAGGGAGGGGGGAAGAGATCTACAAGGGGGGGAAGAGACAGAGGGAGAGGGAGCAGAGAGAAACAAGGGGGGGGGGAAGAGACAGAGGAGAGGGGGGAATCAAAGGGAGGGGGAGAGAGACAAAGCTGGGGGCAAGGGAAAGAGAGGCAGAATTGGCACATAAAAGGAAATAAAAACAAATGAATTTTTTTAATATAATTTTTTATTAAAAAAGCAATTTACATGTGAATATATACAAGTTTAACTTTTTTCCTATAGGGTAGTCTTATATTCAGGCTTTTCGTTTTTTTCCTAAAGGAATATCCAAAGTTTGGGGGGTCGTCTTATAATCAGGGTCGTCTTATAATCGAGCAAATACGGTATATGAAAATAAGAAAAATATTTATTGAGGTACAAACAGTGTATATATATATATATATATATATATATATATATATATATATATATATATATTATAGATTTGTAATATAACACTTCTATAGGCCGGGGCTATTGTCGCATTCCACCTGAAACTTCTGTATATATGTATATATATCTATGTATAATTCTTCAAAACGTCCAAACCTTGGAATTCCATCACATTCCGTTCACTTACTCATTTTTAAGGGAAATCTCACATTTCAGACTGTTTTTGATTTAATTATAGTAGTCCAAATTTTGCAAATTAAACGTTAGTCACTGTTGTATCATCCCTTTTCCTTTTTTGTTTTGCTTAATTGACAGTCATTATTTCCATAATTACAAGAGAGACCTGTGTATTGCTTGATTATAAAGACCATACAGTAAACAATGCTTTGAAACATTGATTACATATTCAAAATATATAAAAATGGCTCAGATGATGATAAAATTCCTGCACTTCTTCGAATTAGTACAAAGAAAAAAAAGTTGTACATGCGTTTTTTTTCGATAAGGAATTTAACGAATAAACTAATGTTGGTGCAAATAATGAACTTGTAGCAAGGTTTGATAACAGCTGGCTTATTCATTATGTTCTGGGCAGGTTTGGAAGATTTGATCATGGCACATTACTTCTTAGTCTAGCAGGAACAGTCTTCTTTCCTTACTGATTCAGGTTTATTATTTTAGAATGGATTTTTTTTTTTTACTAAAGAAAACGCTGTGACTCTACTCCTCTTCCACTTGCAAAATGCATGACCTTCAGCCAAACTGTGAAATAATAAACATAATACAACCTACTGAACAATGACATTAAAATAAACACGGAGAGTTAAGCATCTTTCAGTGAATTGGCATTCAGAGCTAAGGGTCTCTGAATTTTAAAACTGGGGTTATTTTTTTTTTTTTTTAATGAAGCTATGAAGTATTCTAGATTCACATTAGTTCCTAAGTTGATAAAAAAAAAATGTTTTAAATAGTTTTCGTCACTGGAAGTTGTATATATTAGCCACTGTTATCCAGGTCAATATTGTTTTTCCCTTAGTCTATAATGTAAAATATATGAGGTTTGGCTTTGCCTGTAGCAACAGTTACTTAAATTTCCGAGATACCGGCCAAGTAGGTTATGATGGAGTAAAGGTTATAGGAAGACCCCCTCCACCTGAAATTCAGTGGGTAGCAGAGGCATTATTAAATACAAATATACACTTACCAAAATACTTGCTTTTATCACAGAAATCTCCCATTCACAGAGCTATCAATACCTCAAGGGATTCTGGGTAGGCATTTGATATGCAAAGGTGATCATTACTGACATCACCACTGATCATCACTGCAAGAATCCCTTGGCGATAGCTCTGGGAATGTGAGATTCCTGTGGGGAAGGAACATTTTTGGGCTTTCATGATGAGTATAGATTTCTGTTTAATAATGCCTCTGTACCCACTAAATACCAGCCATATTTCTACAGGCCAGTGATGTTAAACTCTGTTCTCATGTGCCAAACCCATGCCAGAGTTTTAGGATGGCTATAATTAACATGAAATCCAACAATGTTGTGTCCCACTTGTAGAGTCTTAACCTGCAGAGCTGCTATGTCTGCATCCTTTAAGGACTGAGCTCACATTCCTGCAATTACCTGAAACTTCCAGAAACCAATAACTTCCCCAGTTTACAAAAAGCTACTGCATAGTGTCTGTGTGTTACAATTCATATTACTTGATGTTCTCATGAAATAGCTACTGTGCCTTTATCAACTATGCTTTGTGTAACAAGCATCAGGGCCAATACGGGCTGGAGTACAGATGTAGGGGTTGTGGGTGATTTAAGCCCTGTACAGGCTGAGCACTCTCTATCAGGGTGGAGCTCCAGGCTTTGAGAACCCACAAGCAGAGGCCTTGTTAGGCTTCCCATGGGCCATAGCCAGGCAAAGGAGTATAGAAACAGGAGCAAAGACAAGGCCAAGGATTCAGAATGTTCTGTAAATAAGCCGGGATCAAAGTATTGGAGAATATCAGGATAGTCTGGAACAAGCCAAAATCGATTGACTGGAGAGTAGCAGGATGGTCATGAAACAAGTCAACAGGAACCACACAAAGAAAAATACAAGCCAGCTAGCAAAATACAAGCCAGCTAGCAAAGTGTGCCAGCACTGATTGCTGGGAGGATGGGGTTTATATAGGACCAGAGCTCATAACTGCAACAACTAGCACCTGAGCAGGAGGCAAGTGAGAGAGGGAAAAGGCAGGGAATAGCACTACTGCTACACACAGCAATAAAGCCTGCAGGTGGTGTCTGGAACAGGAGCATGCAGCAGCAAATACTGAGGGTTAGGGTTCAAATCCCAGTGGATTGTGACACTTTGCACATGACAATAACAAAGTATTGTGGCAACAAATTGTAGAACAATCAGTATATACCTAGCAGATGAACACAACAACAGTCCCTTCAATTAAATCAAGTTAGATACAAAATAGCTTACAGTGAAATATATCATAACAAACATGCATATATGCACAGCAAGCATCAAAGAACTTTATTTTGCAAGCACACAGTATAGGAAAATAGATAGAAAAAATACCCAATTAACTATAAGGAAACTTTTTTTTTTGTGATTAACGCAATGGGCATGTATGATAAGGAGACAATGATCGTGCTCACTAAAAAACATCAGTGAGAAAAATTACTAGATGCCATTTTTTTGGGAATATTGGCTTCTGAATCAATGTACCGTCTTTCAAAAAAGATTCACAACATTCTTGATTTTGGCTCGATTAATAACTTTCCAACCAACCAGCAAAAGACAATACTCTTCTTAAAAGACCTATTTGAAGTATTTGTATGCTGGCACTATTGAAGAGTGCATGCTCCCCGGCACCTCTAACCTCAAACACCTGTGATGTATAAGTACTTAACCATATAACTTCTTCAAAGGAAAAGCTTAAAAAAAATCAGCCAAGCTTTTTTCTTTGCTGTTTTATAGCCTTTTTTCAGTAATGCTCACTTCAATAGTTAACTTTTGATTGGCTTTGCATAGCCAACTACAAAGGAGAAATCACTTCCATTGATGTTATAGTGGATTAACTTAAAATTTGAAGTCAATTTAAAGGTTGATATTTAAAAGGATGAACATCAAGGGATAATTAATATTCCTGGAAAAGACTGTTTTGCACTTATTGCTATGGGGACTTAGAAAAGAACAACTCAGAAGACAAGCTTTCACCTAGACTTTTCAAATCACCTCTACCTCCATGGGCCAGGTCTGTTGTTGAACTCCTCAAAAGTCATGTCAGAGTTTTAGGATGTCTCTAATTAACTTGCAATCAAATGAGGTTATGTCCCACCAAGTGAAATGTGCTAAGTATTGACCTGCGAACCTGGTGGGTCTACATCCCTTGTTGTCTGAGTTCACATTTCTGTCATTGGCTCTCTAGGGGAAAGAAAGGCATTGTGGGAGATGACCTTCTATATACTCACAGTCAGTTAGCCCCTTCACCCTGCTAGTGAACATACATATGGCAAACAATTATCCTTTTAGTGGCACGGTTCAAACCAGAAACCACTTATATCACCTTAAAGAACAGCTTCCATAATAAAAAAATAATACACTGATAGTTAGCCCTGTCAAATGAATCCTATTACAATATATACTTATTTAAATTGCTCAGCATAACATTTATTAATGTACAACTTAAAAATAAAAAAACATATTGTATGACGAAGGGCTACACACAAGAAAATGAGCTTTTTAGTTAACGAAGCAACTGTTATTTAACACACAAGGCAATGGAACAACTCCATACACTCTTTTCTCCTCTGTCACGTTCACATCTGTCAAATGATTATCATTGCATGGTTTATTTATCAGGGTTTAAAAATATACATATGTATTTGAAACAAAAAATGAGGGAAAAGAGGATTTTAGTTTTCACTGCTTTCCACAATTATAATTTTTTTTTGTTCAGCTTCCTATTTTACTTTATTTTTGTACATGAGATCAATTGAAACATTCCCTAAATTGCCACAGTAGCACACATGACATCTCTTTTATTTTGACTACAAGATGTGTGCAAGCTATTTCACTTTTCCTTTATCACCGAGGGATTTCCCATTGATCAGGTGCAGCCAACCATTACCACCCACAGCGAGAACAGGATCTATGTACATATGGCAGGGGGGGGGGGGGGGGGGGGCCAAGTAAAATCACTGTTACTGTAGGACTCACATGTTTCACAGTGGGCTCCATGCTCGATGAACAAATAGGAGGAGTAATATGTCATAAAAAAACATTGATAGAATTTCCAGACCAACACCTCTTCTACAGGGTCAGCCAGCAGCATTCTGAAAACAAAACTACATTTCCTGCTAACCTTGTGAAATTGTGCGGCAATCACAGGGTTAAAATAATTGCCCACACTTGCCAGGATGTGCAGTACAGGGGAATCCAAGGACATACTTAAAAAATGTGAATAAATACAATAAAAAAAAAAAAAAATTCCTAGTAAAAGACAATATATATATATAAAATCCAAACAGTAGTGCACTCAACTCCAAATGTAGATCAGTAAACAGCTCAATACCTAGGTGCAGTGCAGTTTTTCAAGTAACATATATGTCCAAAAATAGGAGACACGCACTCATAGGATTTAAAAAAGTCATATACATCAACGTTTCAGCTCCACCTGATCGTGATAACGCCTGGTGCCAAAACGTTGATGTATATGACGTTTGTTATATGATATAGATTTTTTTCTACTTTTCTAAATCCTATGAGTACGTGTCTCTTTCCTATTTTTGGACATATATATATATATATATATATATATATATATATATATATAAACAGATAAATTAATGTCATGTGTATGGTACATACACTATAAAAACAAAAGTATTGGGACACAATTATTGAATTCAGGTGTTCCAGTCTAACCCGTTGCCACAGGTGTAGAAAATCAAGCACATAGGCATGCAGTTTGCGTTTAAAACAATTTGTGAAAAGAAGGCTTTCTCTGAAGAGCTCAGTGAATTCAAGCGTGGTACTGTGATAGGATGCCGTCTTTGCAATGTCAGTTTGTAAAATTTCACCCCTTCTCGATATTCCACGATCAGCTGTTAAGTGGCATTATTAGAAAATGAAGGTGTTTAACAACAGCAGCAACTCAGCCACAACGTGGAAAGCCACATAAAGTCACAGAGCTGGGCCACCAAGTGCTGTTTTTCAGGGGTTGGGCTAGGCTCCTTACTCCCAGTTAAGGGTAATTGTAATGCTTCAGTTGATGCTGTGGCCCACTTTGGCCCAAACACTTTGACGCTCCTGATAAAATATATATATGACATACATACACTATTTATATGTTTGAGTGAGTACATATACATGTATATATAAATATATACAAATAGCAGCAAAATCTGTACTTCCAAAATGTACTGTCATTGTGGCCAACAGGTAAGTCAATTGAACTTCCATGAGTTCCAGTCTGCCTTTGCTTTCCGAAAGGATTGCTTGAGAATCATGGGAGTTGTAGTTCAATATTAGTTACAAGCTTCCTCAGTTCCTTTGTACATCATCCTTTTTATCACCATGTAAATGTTTCCTACATATTGTACGTTTTGACATGCAGGACACTTTAAACGTGCCTAAACTGGCCGTAATTATTTCCATGTTGAGTCTGCCTCTTGTACATTGCCGTGGAATATGCTGGTGCTTTACAAGTAAATGAATGATAATAATGATTAAAGTGAACGTTTGCAGAGGGTTTAAGTGTACCGAGAGCCTCTTGCTCCATAATGTATGATGATGACAGCTATTAGTTTTAAATACTTTAGGCAACATTATGCACTGTTGTTATAACAAAGACTATTTTATTTTCTCCCCCCAAAAAAAAAAAAACATTTTAAGGGAAAAAAAAAGATGGGAACTATTTGCAAACTTAGAAATAGAATTTTGAATTTCTAAACAGTAAAATAATAAACAAATCAGTCACATTGCATGAAACCTGATTTCCAAAAAGTTAAGTGCAAAATCCCCGGTGGAGTGCTTCAAAGTCACAGCTAATGAATTAAGAAGTTAACAATTTATGATCCATCTTGTCTTAATCACATAATAGTCACTGGTTAGTTTAAGATTGCGCAAAATGTCACCAGCTTCACATCTCATTGCCCCACACAAGTGATTCATTCATTACTGTAGGACTGATAACCTCTGGCCATTATGTGTGAGCTCTTCTGATATTCCCTTCAAACCCATCCCCCACGTACTCAGTTTTCTGTCAACAGAGAAATACATTTGGCATCCTTAAGTACTATAGGAATGCTAACATCACTCAGATCTGAGAGAGTTAATTTGGTCAAAAGGCACTCTGGTCATGTTTATGTCTTAGATAAGAGGCCTACCATGTTGCAGTTTGCCCTTCTGACCTTCAGTTCCTTGTTCATGTATAGTTAAGAGAAAGTGATACTTAATTCCAAATCATTACTTTTGTTAGGTCCCAAAGTGGAATAGGATTTCACCCCGGCCTTATCTCAGTCATAAACATCCTGTGAACATTCATATCTTGTAGATATCTTTGCAAAAATGATTAAACTCATACCACCAGACACAGCAAAATCTTCTGGTATTTCACAAGACATGTTCAACATTTTAACTCTGGTTTTTTTTTTATTTTTTTTTTACTTTTCCTCTTGGATGTGTCAAAAATAGTAAAACATATGTATTCAAAAGAATTTCTGGAGAAAATATGTTGTTTTTCATTGATAAAAAAAAAGTTAAATGGTAGGGTAAATTGGGAATTTAAATACTGTGAAGGAAGAATATTCTGTAGAACTATTTTGTGTCATTTTCCATAGCTCGGGACAATAATGAGAATAATAATAATCTGCAGTGTCATAGCTCTGTACAATAGTCAGAAAAATAATCTGCAGTGCCATAGCTCTGTACAATAATGAGAATAATAATCTGCAGTGCCATAGCTCTGTACAATAATGAGAATAATAATCTGCAGCGCCATAGCTCTGTACAATAATGAGAATAATAATAATCTGCAGTGCCATAGCTCTGTACAATAATGATAATAATAATCTGCAGTGTCATAGCTCTGTACAATAGTCAGAAAAATAATCTGCAGTGTCATAGCTCTGTACAATAATGAGAATAATAATCTGCAGTGCCATAGCTCTGTACAATAATGAGAATAATAATCTGCAGTGCCATAGCTCTGTACAATAATGATAATAATAATCTGCAGCTCCATAGCTCTGTACAATAGTCAGAAAAATAATCTGCAGTGTCATAGCTCTGTACAATAATGAGAATAATAATCTGCAGCACCATAGCTCTGTATAATAGTTAGAAAAATAATCTGCAGTGCCATAGCTCTGTACAATAATGAGAATAATAATAATCTGCAGTGCCATAGCTCTGTACAATAATGAGAATAATAATAATCTGCAGTGCCATAGCTCTGTACAATAATGATAATAATAATCTGCAGCGCCATAGCTCTGTACAATAATCAGAAAAATAATCTGCAGTGTCATAGCTCTGTACAATAATGAGAATAATAATCTGCAGTGTCATAGCTCTGTACAATAATCAGAAAAATAATCTGCAGTGTCATAGCTCTGTACAATAATGAGAATAATAATCTGCAGCACCATAGCTCTGTACAATAGTTAGAAAAATTATCTGCAGTGCCATAACTCTGTACAATAATGAGAATAATAATAATCTGCAGTGCCATAGCTCTGTACAATAATGAGAATAATAATAATCTGCAGTGCCATAGCTCTGTACAATAATGAGAATAATAATAATCTGCAATGCCATAGCTCTGTACAATAATCAGAAAAATAATCTGCAGCGCCATAGCTCTGTACAATAATGAGAATAATAATCTGCAGTGCCATAGCTCTGTACAATAGTCAGAAAAATAATCTGCAGTGCCATAGCTCTGTACAATAGTCAGAAAAATAATCTGCAGCGCCATAGCTCTGTACAATAGTCAGAAAAATAATCTGCAGCGCCATAGCTCTGTACAATAGTCAGAAAAATAATCTGCAGCGCCATAGCTCTGTACAATAATGAGAATAATAATCTGCAGCGCCATAGCTCTGTACAATAATCAGAAAAATAATCTGCAGTGCCATAGATCTGTACAATAATGAGAATAATAATCTGCAGTGCCATAGATCTGTACAATAATGAGAATAATAATCTGCAGTGCCATAGATCTGTACAATAATGAGAATAATAATCTGCAGCGCCATAGCTCTGTACAATAATGAGAATAATAATCTGCAGTGCCATAGCTCTGTACAATAATGAGAATAATTATCTGCAGCGCCATAGCTCTGTACAATAATGAGAATAATAATCTGCAGTGCCATAGCTCTGTACAATAATGATAATAATAATCTGCAGCTCCATAGCTCTGTACAATAGTCAGAAAAATAATCTGCAGTGTCATAGCTCTGTACAATAATGAGAATAATAATCTGCAGCACCATAGCTCTGTATAATAGTTAGAAAAATAATCTGCAGTGCCATAGCTCTGTACAATAATGAGAATAATAATAATCTGCAGTGCCATAGCTCTGTACAATAATGAGAATAATAATAATCTGCAGTGCCATAGCTCTGTACAATAATGATAATAATAATCTGCAGCGCCATAGCTCTGTACAATAATCAGAAAAATAATCTGCAGTGTCATAGCTCTGTACAATAATGAGAATAATAATCTGCAGTGTCATAGCTCTGTACAATAATCAGAAAAATAATCTGCAGTGTCATAGCTCTGTACAATAATGAGAATAATAATCTGCAGCACCATAGCTCTGTACAATAGTTAGAAAAATAATCTGCAGTGCCATAACTCTGTACAATAATGAGAATAATAATAATCTGCAGTGCCATAGCTCTGTACAATAATGAGAATAATAATAATCTGCAGTGCCATAGCTCTGTACAATAATGAGAATAATAATAATCTGCAATGCCATAGCTCTGTACAATAATCAGAAAAATAATCTGCAGCGCCATAGCTCTGTACAATAATGAGAATAATAATCTGCAGTGCCATAGCTCTGTACAATAGTCAGAAAAATAATCTGCAGTGCCATAGCTCTGTACAATAGTCAGAAAAATAATCTGCAGCGCCATAGCTCTGTACAATAGTCAGAAAAATAATCTGCAGCGCCATAGCTCTGTACAATAATGAGAATAATAATCTGCACCGCCATAGCTCTGTACAATAATCAGAAAAATAATCTGCAGTGCCATAGCTCTGTACAATAATGAGAATAATAATCTGCAGTGCCATAGCTCTGTACAATAATGAGAATAATAATCTGCAGCACCATAGCTCTGTACAATAGTTAGAAAAATAATCTGCAGTGCCATAACTCTGTACAATAATGAGAATAATAATAATCTGCAGTGCCATAGCTCTGTACAATAATGAGAATAATAATAATCTGCAGTGCCATAGCTCTGTACAATAATGAGAATAATAATAATCTGCAATGCCATAGCTCTGTACAATAATCAGAAAAATAATCTGCAGCGCCATAGCTCTGTACAATAATGAGAATAATAATCTGCAGTGCCATAGCTCTGTACAATAGTCAGAAAAATAATCTGCAGTGCCATAGCTCTGTACAATAGTCAGAAAAATAATCTGCAGCGCCATAGCTCTGTACAATAGTCAGAAAAATAATCTGCAGCGCCATAGCTCTGTACAATAATGAGAATAATAATCTGCAGCGCCATAGCTCTGTACAATAATGAGAATAATAATCTGCAGTGCCATAGCTCTGTACAATAGTCAGAAACAACATTCAATTGGTGATATATTTAAAGCTTCTAAAGCAAGAGGCGGGAAATCTAATTTAAGTAGCTAACTGCCTGATTTATCAATGCAAAATAAGTGCTTTTTAAAGAGCTACATTTTGATCATGCTATCAGAGCATTCTATTGGTATCATTATAACATATATGCACTAAATAAAGATCTAAGAAATGTACAAAAAAAAATCTAAGCATAAAAAATGTTAACCAAGTTTCAAAAAATTGCACACTTGAAAATTATCCGTTAGAAGCAAAGTAATCGCAAACATTACCGACCTGCATACCTTCAAAATGATTAAAACAAATACATACAATATAAACTATCAGGTTATTTTGATCCAAAGACAGATAGTTATGATTATGCCTAGAAGGGCCAGATTTAGCTATCTGTCTTGTAACAATTGCACAGTAATCACATAACATTAACATTTATTTATATAGCGTCAGCTGTTTACGTAATGCTAGTTACAGAGTATGCAGGAGGAACACATCCAGTGTTTGAGGACAGCGAGAGCTAGGTAGGATTAATTAACAGGTATTCTTGTGGGATGGATAGTGATCTTCCTTAAAGAGGTGAGTTTTAAAGGGACTTTTTAAGTTTGAGAAAGAGGGAGAGAGCTGGATGCTCTATGGAAGAGAGTTCCAGAAAGAGGGGGCAACTTGGGCGAAACCTTGCAAGTGGGAAGAGGTGATGAGATTGGAGGAGAGCCTAAGATCATTTGAGTCGCGGGGGATAGTATCGTTAAGGAGGGAGGCTATGAAAGGAGGGGCAGATGAGTGGAGGGCTTGGTAGGTTAATGATAGAATGTTATCCTAGAGCGGATGGAGAGTCAGTTGAGGGCATGGCAGAGAGGAGCAGCCGAATCGGAATGATGAGCAAGATGAGCCTAGTAGTTGTATTTTGAACGGACTGCAGGGGAGGCCAGTCAGGAGGATATTACAGTAGTCAAGGCGAGAGATGTCAAGGATTTTTGCAGTCTCCTCGTTGAAGAATAGGCAAATGCACACAATGTTTCTTAGGTGCAGATGATAGGATTTGGCTAGAGACTGGACATGGGAATGAAGCAGAGACTCTAAGACATGTGATGTAGGCAGCATGTATAATCATAGCATTTTCAATGGTGGCGGTGAAGTCGGGTATAGGGAAGATATAGCTTGGGGAAGGGAAAATGATCGTTTTCATTTGAGAAAGATTGAGTTTTTGGTAATGATCATACATCCAGGTGGAGATGGCCGACAGACAGTCCACAATATGCAACACGCAGAAGGGAGTGATGTCAGGGGATGAGAGGAAGATCTGGGTGTCATCTGCATACAAGTGGCATTGGAAGCCAAAAGAGTTTCCCTAAAGAGTAAATGTACAGTGAAACCATCTGAGGACCAAGTACCATCCCTTACAGAACACCAACAGAGAATAGAACAGGTGACAACGTCAAGTAAACAGGAGAAGTAGCTCTCAAATATGTAGGACTTGATCCAAGAGAGCTCCACACCACCTATGTCGAGCAAGGATAATCTGTTAAGAAGGAGGCAGTGGTCAACAATGTCAAAGGCAGCAGAAAGATAAAAGAGGATCAGTAATCTGTACTGAGAAGTGACCTTTGATTTGGCAGAGAGTAACATGGAGGGATAGAGAGGAGAAAAGACTAATAGTGTGGACTTCAAATGACAAGAATGATAGTGAAGTGGATGAGGTTTAAAAAGTTTCATGCATTCCATTTGATCAGTAAGATGACAACCAAACCAAAATGGTATACAATTTTGCTACAAAAAGTGGGGACAGGGGACTAAATTGTAATAAGGTAAATATTTATTTGCAAAAAAAATGTGGTTATATCTGCTAACACAACCTCACTAAGTAATGTTTCCTCATTGTTACTGCCCTTAGTGTAAGAAACCTTTTCCTCTGTTTGTATGTGTATTCTCTTTTCCTCCATTCCTAGTACATTATGTAGAGTACTTTGTAGAGTCATTTAATAAGTTTATATTGTTTAAAACAAACTTACAACTATGAAAAAGAAATATAAATAATCTGATTTAATTGAGTTGATTGGTCAAGTAATTCACAGCAATATTTTTTAATTTATTACTCAATGCAAGTTGAGCCTTCTAAAAAATTTGGAAGGTCAAAATCAAACCTAATGCTAAATCTATAAAAATATATGTCTGCTTGCCAGGCATACTTTCTAACTGGGTTAATATTAGTGATATTATTTATTTAAAAAGTGCCATAAATATATACAGTTCTGTGCAACTGGCAAAGAAAATAAACAATTGGAAAATAACATACCAAGTATGACTTGCATATAAATTCCACTCTAAATCCTTCCAACAACATCAATGTTCATTAATTACAAACCAAATGCTAAACCGCACAATTTGTTATTATTAATTTATGATGTAATCTCCTTAAAAAAATACCACATATAATTGTTGACCAGCATGTTTCACATTTGTCTAAAGAAACACGTAAGAAATTCTGATAATCAATAGAAAAATGTGTGTTGAATAAAAGAAGTATGCAATTCTCATTTAGCACCTTCAAAACTTAGATGCCTAAAATTAAAATATTTGAAATATCCTCTTGAATTTATAATAAACATATTAAACTCTTATATTACACTAAGATATAAAACTCCCATAATTGTTATCTGCATAAAATTCAATAAAGAAAAAAATTTAAAAAATGCAAGCACACAAAAATTGTATGTAGATATTTATTTTAGCAGAATGCTTCCTTAATTTAATATTTGTTTTTTGATTTCCATCTTGTTTTTATTTTTCCCAGCAGGCCTCTATTTTTGTTCATTTTGGAGAAAAGTCAGTTTTACTTAAAATTGTTGAAATATAATGTTTCTAAATTAAATTCCAAACATATGTTTTTCTCCTTTTCTACAGTTCTGAAGCCTTTAAAAGCTTATGGATATATATAAAATGTTTAGTGGCTCATAAAATTAAAATACTGTTATATTATTAGTTAAAATTAGACAGATGACATTGTCATATTATTGGTTCGTTACGGCTACAACTCCGCCCAGTTGTCAACCCATCATGAGGTATGATGTATCAGCTGAGGCAGTTCTAAGTTTTGGGGGGCCTTAGTGGAAAATGTATTGCAAATATAGCTATTTGGCTGCTATTCATCATTGTCTCCCCTCCGCAAAGTGCTGTGGGGCCCCCTTACTTATATGTCAGCACCACCCCAGTCCTAATGAAGTTCCATCTGTTTGATCTGCTGAATAAACATGCCAAGGAAGGCTAGAGACACCAAGTTCCATTATTATCAGCACCACAGACGCAGGTTATGCCATTTGTAAAATGGTTCTCTCATAAAGTGTCAACCACACTGAATCACTGCATCTACCCAGGAGTTTGCTCTGGAAAACTAAAACAGTGTTGTAGTTTGCTTCTTTAGAATAAAAATATATTCACCATAGTCATAGGCATAAAAACATGAAGATACATATGAGCTTATACCTGTATTACATACACATGCTTGATTTGATTCCTAAATAGCGATCCTGAAACACAGGTGAAGGCACTGACGGTGGTGAATAACCTGTCCCAAACCTGAAAGCTAAAAAACAGTGTATGATAACCCAGAATAGAAAACCACAGCGCTTGGTTATGTGGCACACCAGGAGTATAGAGTACTAAGTTAGAAATGCAATTCTGTGGTGAGTAAACTCCAGGATAAAGCAAAGGTGTCTGAGATTGTTTACCGAAGCAGTACTGAAACGTCATCTCGCAAATGTGAAGCCTACTGCATAAGGGTTTACTGGAAAGATAGAAGAAAGAACTGTGTGCATCAGGGCCATCCCACATTGAGGTGACTACTGGAGAAGGCTCACAAATTCCAAAGGATAATATCCAGAGGAGGCCTCCAGGAGAATTGAATAAAAGAGACCCCTGACTCCACGCTGCTGCCCCCACAACCTATGGAGAGTACCAAGAACATACACAACATTTTGGGGTATGGTTTAGAGTTTGCAATGAAGCAGCTTTAGATGAGAGATGGTTGATCTGTACTCAATAGTTTAATGCTGTTAGTGCATATTCCTGATAACACTGTGGGTAAGACATGCCATTTTAAAACTAATTTAGAACTATGCCTGCAAAGGTGTTACAACGTCCTGTAATCAGCCTTGTTTCAATCTATCAGAATATCTTTTAGTAACCAAACTAATGCTATTACAGTGCCTTGGCAACCAATGACATATGAGCAGAAGGGATCAAGGAATTTCTAGTTTTTCAATGACTTCCTCAGAAAAGAGAGGTTAGATACTGGTTTATCATTTCCATGTAGTCTGGATCTAATTCGGGATTTTAGGATGGGTTTCAGCCCAGAGGGCTTGTCACCTGCACTATGACAAATAAAAACTGGACCAACAAGGACAGGACCGGAGACATGAGTAGTAGGGTGAAAACTTTGCATGGTTGTTATAAAGTTTTCTATCTTCACATCATAAAAGGTTGTTCTCAAGATGGACATCACACTCTTGGGTCTCTGAAGGCTAACTCTTTGCCCCTTTGTCATTGGGTTTTGGATGGAAGAAACTTTATTAATGATGAAGACTGCAGCTTCACAGCATATAGAAATTATAAAGGAAGGTGCAAACCAAACATGCCCTCGCCATTGGAAGGGTTAACATTAGCTCTGGCTTGACATGAGTGATGTGGGATGGTTAAACTGTGAGATGTAGGAATTTAGAATAGAAAGAACGCAGGCCTTTGGGATTGACTTTGTAGATAACACACTGCAGTCAGCGTATAGCTAAATGTGAATCCAAGAGGATTTACATAGGACAAGTAAGGTTGCTGAGCATTTACAAAATAAAATATAAGTAGTGTGGGCAGGATGGTCAAATTCAACAGCCTCTGGGCATCTGGAGGTGAGTCAATGTCATATTTCCCAATGTTCTGTAACTTATTTGTGGCGGTCTATGTAGAGTCCATGGAGCCAGCGTTGGCAAAATCTACTGTGTCTTGCTGTTGTTGTCTCTCCCATGGAATCTGGTACATTCATAGCAAGTAAAACATGATGCTGGACCTTTGAGCATTTTTCAGAAATTCTTAAAATAGAAGGTACAAAACTCCAAACAAATTCTATAAAGAGAGGAAGGGAGAAAATAAAAAGAAGGTCATCCATTCAGAGAGCATACTCAGACAGTAGTCCTTACAGATCAGCTTACTAAAGTGTCATATGTTTACTGCTTATCATTGTCAATTATCTCATTGTAAGGCCTTTAAACCTGTATGTGCACAGCATACCACAGGAAAAAAAATACTTTGAATACATAGAAATGTGCATAAACATACCCAGAAACCTAACAAAGAAAGTGTAATAAAATAACTGTTAAATGCTAAAACAGGCTTTACACTGTGAAATAAGGCTGGACAGATCCTTGGAATGCCCACAAAAGAGACCTGAACCAAAAATATGTGTCTAGCCAATCTCCTCACTCTTTCTGACTGGTGCCAAAAAGTGGAGGGAAGCTTGGGACAAATTAAACAAGACAGAAAACTATCTCTGTTCCAACTAGTATAATCTTGAAAAATAATTCACCAGAATTTGCTCAGTCTTAAATACCAGCCTACAAACTCTGACTGGTTTGTTTCTAATCTTATAGAGCTGTAATTTCTAAAGTGTATACAATTTATTAGAATTTAACTTGTAACCAAAAACATATTTTAAAATCCTGAGTAACAAGCTGATGCTAAAACATCATCATATACAGTCCCTTTAAAGGGGCAGTTCCGCCTAGTTTATTTTCTGTATGTTTTTAAATGTATAATCTTTGTATCTATCAATACTACCATTGTTAAAAAAATAGCATTTTTTTGCTTGGGGGGAAAAAATCATTCTTGACTCCAAAAGGCAACCAGGTTTCTCCTTGGATCATTTTGCTCTAAAATATTACTGTTTAATCTATAGTCCTGTATGGTCTGCTTTTCTAAAAAAAAATATCCAGAACTTTTTTTTGAAGGCATCACTTATATTTGATAGCACCACTTCTCTTGGCAGTGAATTCCATACTTAAGAATCACTTCCTTTGTTGTCTTTGAAATCTTTGCTCTTCAGAGGATGACCTGAATCTTGTTCTTTGTACATTTCTGTCAATGAACAGGTCACTGGAGAGTTCTTTATACTATCACTGCACAAATTTAAAAAAATGGTATATTATCCCCATTAACACACCGTTTTTCTAATATAGGTAAACCTTTTTAGTATTGCTTCATAACTAAGATCCCTCAATCCTGTATTAATTTTGCAGCTCTCCTTTGCACTTTTTCTAGTTCCATAATGTCGTTTTTAAGGATTGGTGCCCAGAATTGAGCCACATAGTCAAGCTGAGGTCTTACCATTGATTTGTAAAGAAGTAAAATGAAATCTTCCTCCCGTGAATCAATACCCAATTTTATAAATGTCAATAGCTTACTGGAACTTGCAGTTGCTTATTGGCATTGAGCACTGTTGCCCAGTCTGTTGTGTGCAATTATTCCTAAATCCTTCTCATTAGTAGTTTTTCCAGGGAGACACCGCATTGTAATTATTTGTTAGATGTCATAACTTTACATTTGCCTATACTGAAAATGATTTGCCACCTGATTACCCTGTCCCCCACTTTGTCTAAATCTTCCAGCAAAGAAGGAACATCAAGATTAGAATGTATAACCTTACCTGATCTGGTGCCATCAGGAATCACTGAGACATGGCACTTAACACAACTCGGGAGATGATTAATAAACAAATTAAAAACAAAACAGACCCGAGGTACTTCAATTAATGCACTGGTCCAGTTTGAGGATTTACCATTTACAACAAATCTTTGCATCCTTTCTTTTAGACAATTTTGCCCGAAGCCTTTTTCTCTCCATTTGTAACCTTTTCTGTGGAACCCTATCAATGCTCTGGCAAAGTCTAAATAGATCACAGCAGCTGCCACACCTTGGTCTATAGTTTTACTGACATCATAGAATCCTATTAAGTTATCTTTCACAAACCATATTGACTTGCACAAATTATATTATAATACAAGAATTCTTGAATGTATACCTTTAGCAACCATTCAAATAAATGAAATCATTTCAGCGGGCCTTGAAATTCCGTGACATCCAAGACATGGACTTAGACAGACACAACAGCAATAATTCAATTATCTTAGATTTTAGGATATAGGAGGGGTTGGGGTAAAAAAATAACATAGGATACAAAACACAGGAGAGCTGCTCCCAATCGCGGCAGAGGAGTCCCAGACGCCGGCAAGGAACACCAGAACCAGGTAAGTGTCCAATTAAAATGAAGTTTATTAAGTACAAAATAATTCCAAAAAATGGTTAAGAGCTGGGTATGATGTGAGGATCACCCGGTGAGGGAAAGATCTATGAGAAGCCTAGCCTGGCGCTTCGTCATAACACAAAGTTGTATCTTTTTGTTTACTTGACTGGATACGCTACTTGCCCTCTAAGCATGAAGGTAAAAACATAAGCATCAAGCACTAGACACATAGATTTATAATGCAAAGTAACACAATGTAAAATTCTAACACCATTAAAGTTGTTCAGCTGAAGAAATTCTAGAGCTTTCCCACGGAATGAAGGAAAATAACTAGTGTGGCCAATTTAAATAAAATATCACATTAAATTATGTTTTACAAGGATAAATATGGCATCAAAAGAAAGGCACATATATCCTTAAAAAACAAAACAAAAACAAAAACATGTTTATGGTTGCACTAATTGAGAAGCAGAGACATTACAGTTAAACAGACACATAACAAAAAAATCCCACAAAAAACTAGACCTTATGTGGTTGATAAGGTACCTCACTTTTGATCGGCAAATGCCAATTTCATACACATGTTTTTTTAACCTGATGGAACACAATGCTGAACTTCTATAATTTTGTAAGTTGATAAAATCTTGTATCTAATGTTGTTTCCAGTGTCTTCTCCTAGTAGCTAGAGAGTATAAAGATACAATTCTGGTTTATGCAACAAACAAAGTTTAGCAATTTACATAATGAGGATAAAAATAAGATAGGGATGTTTACATTGCATTAACATTTATTGATATAGTGCCAACAATTTCCATAGCGCTTGGTACAGACTGTAGAAGGGAACTACATACCAGATTAAAACACAGACAGACTGATACTTGAGTAGAGAGCCCTGCTCGCAAGCTTACAATCTAAAGATTTTTTAACATGTTTGTTACTTATGTATACACCAATTTGTAGCTGATGGCAAAACATTGCATACCATAGAGCATCAGCAAGAAATTAGATTTATACATTGATACTTTAAAAGCACAATGATTTAAACCACCACTCATTTCTTGAAAGATTGTCTCTCATCTGGCATATTGATAAAAGTATATAGTAGACTCAAGAGATCCCATGTACTCCAACAAATTCCTGCAGTCCCAATTCCCTTTGTGACCACAACTGACCTCTTCCTAAATGGTCCATCTCACTCTAACCCATCTGTCCTCATCATTTCCTTGTTTTTCATCCCTCTATCACCGTGTCCACTGCAGACTAACTCTTTTACAAGGCTTCACTTAACTGGACACCTATTTAGTACTTCCTATAATGCTAGTTAATTTTACTGTAGTAATTATTCTCCGTTAACACTTTTGCTGGTTACTTAGTCCAGTTGACTAGTTTAACCAATGGAAGCTTAATCCCTTAACGCAGGACAAAGTGATCAGGAGCCAGTGACACTGAGGCAGAGATCCACAGACCCTGTGGGGCCCTGCTTATGGGACCTAATTTTGAGCATCATTACAGTTTCCTCATCTAACAGAGAGAACGCCTCTGCCGGACCCTGCAGCACATCAGTGGTGAGCTGTGATGAGCTGCAAAGAGAGGACATAGCAGGAACATCCACTGTCCTCAAGGGATGGAATCCTGTGATGTTACATTACAAATGTCACATGGCCCTTAGACCGTTCTTCTTTGTTATATCATTTCCAGGAAATGTTATATTAGGTTCCGTAAAGAAATGGGATTTAATTAATCATGCCTAGCAGAAGAGAGATCAAAAGGTAATAGTTGGCCACATCAAAAACGAAGTAAGGACACAGTGGCTCAATCTAAAGTACCTTGGTTTGGAAAAAACTGTCATTTTATAATATATGAAAATAACTGTTATTCTCTGTTTACCATTAAATAATTACGCTAATTATTTAATATCTTAGATATTCTTTCTTTCACACTGAGCATTTGTACACTGTGTACCGATACTAACAGTAACAAAAAGAGACACCCACTTCTTCAAAGTGACTTTAATCAAAGGATCTGCAGGATCTGCTGTCTCATAGTTTTCATGTATTGCCATCTTGTATTAGATGTTTGTATTAGACTGTTCATTGTTGAAAAATGTTTATATATCAGGAATAAGAGGTTATAGAACCACTCTGACTTAAACCTTAAAACTCAGACCTAGCTTTTTAATCCATATTAAAGTTCAATAATTAAAAAATATATATACTGTGTCCACTTATAAAAACGTTAGTATCTGAATATCAGGTTTTGAAACTTCAACTTACCCTCCCACTCAGATCTTCAGAATTTGGCTGGAGCTTGGGAGAACATAAAGTAACAATTCATGTGTCACAAATGATAACTGTACTTGCAATGTGCACATATATCAACAGGATAGTACCCTCAAGATTTATCCATCAGGTGTACAGGAGATTGTTTGGAATCTTCTACACACACAGTAAGTAGTGTTAAAGGAACACTCCATCCCTGAACTAATGGCTTGCCTCCTCCCTATAGATTTTGTGCCCTGGCTTATGTGGTATGTTTAATATGGTTATTTATTCAGATTGTTTTGTTTGTTGGTTTTATGTCCAGTGCATAATTCTGTGAGCAGACCACTCTGATCACAATATATCACTGGGGAGTAAAGGACAATGGTTGATGGTTTACTCCCTGTAGTGCAGACAGCCTGTCTGCAGCTTGGGTGCTATTTTCCATCTTGGGCTGATGCTGATATGCACACTTCCACTATGTACTCAGCCACTGGTCTATGTAAATTATATTTACTGTTAAAAGTAATTGTGATGCTTTCTTGTATATTTGTGTCATGTATGGTTAATTGCTGTTTAGTTCCTGTTTGATTATATGTTAATATGTGGGATGATTTTTCTGTTAACTGGATTATGACTCTGTTGTTGTTCAATAAAGTGATTCCTGTTTCAAAGTCACTGGTCCTGTCTGGTGATTTGGAAGCTCCATATACAAGACTGGTTCTGCCTGGTGTCTTGGGGTGGCTGCTACAAGGAAGCAGAGTTCTGATGGAGGTACGCAGTCGGGGTACCAGGGGGTCCATCACAATCCCTAAATGTATATCAATGCATTCAATAGCATTATTAATGTGCTGATCATTATTTTTTCATAAGGATTTCCCCTAGAGTTGATATCACCCAAATGTTGTTAAACACTATTTTGCACTTAAATATTCTCTTATGCTGTAAATGCAAAGCATACACAATGATGGAAAATGTTAGCTGAATTGCAAACAAATGTATAAATGAAGAGAAATATATGTGTTAAATGTGTCTTTGGAATCTCCTGCTTATGACATCACTATAGTTGCCAACATTGGCCATGTTTCCAGGGACACATATTTGTTGCACATGCTGCAGAAAGACCATGCAAAGTGCTGCCGGGCAGTATGTAGGATGGATATCCTCACAGACAGAATCCAATTAATTGATCAATCATGGTGGAGATCGCATAAAAGCTACCATGATTAATTAATTGGATTGTGTCTGTATGTAAATGCATCCTACATACTGCCGGTCTGCACTTTGCATGCTCTTTCTGCAGCATGTGGAACACATATGTGTCCCTGGAAACATGTGTTCCTTTTGTGGTCTGTTTTGCACTGAATAAAGCACTTTTTTCACCTACCTGGATCAGAGAGTGGAGTGCACATTTCTATATTTGCTAAGGTTGTCATGACACCACAGACACATTTAAAACATATGTTTCTTATGTTTTGCTTTTTTTTGCAAATTTGCAAACAAAATGTATAGATTATTTTCCATATTTTTCTATTCTCTGCAGTCACAGTATAAGTAATGTTTAGGTTAACATAGCATTTGAAAGTAACACCTGTGACATAGAAAGTAATACTGAGATTGTCTGAGTCCAGAAATTTCAGGTAGTTACATTTAGCTCTTTTTGTGGTTACTCTGCTTCTGGGAGCCAGTTAGGGTGGCCACCTCAGCCATTTTTTACCACCCACTTAAAACTTTTGCTGGCTGCTTTGCAGTATGTAGAAGTCATATGTGATCCGAAGGAAAACAATTACCTAATGAGGTAGTGAATGCCACAGAAACACAGTTATTAGTTAACCCCTTGCCGACAAAGGACGTGTCAGGCACGTCCTGGGAGAAACTCCCTTAATGACAAAGGATGTTCCTGGGACGCCCTGCGGTGAATAAAGCGGTTTTCGAGATCAACAATCGCGCAAATCGCTTTAACGGTGCTGATCTATTGCGTCGCTCTGAATATGCTACTTGACTGCCCCTAGTGGTAGTTAAGTAGCATAGCAATGGAAAAAATGTAAAATACATATTTAATTAATTAAAAACTGGTTATATAGTTAGATTAGCCTATAGGGTTCAAATTAAATAATTTTTAACATAAGGGATAGGGTAAAAATTAAATTAAAATATATTAAGGGATAGCATAAGGGTTAGAGTTGGGGTTAAATTTAGTGTTAAGGTTAAATTTTGGGTTCGGGTTAGGGGTCAAAAGGTCAATATAGGAAAAAACAAAAAAACACTATTTTTGTTTTTTGCCCATAACTCGCAAAAAAATGCAGAAAAATATGGAAACATGCATATCTCTGAACTCGGGACAACATATAGAAACTATTTAGATGGGGTCTTTTTTAATGATTGTATTTGTCTAAATTATATTTTAGGTCAAAGTTAGAAAAAGTTTTATATTTTTTATTTTTCATCATATTTTATGATTTTTTTTGTGGTAAATTATAAGATATGATGAACATAATGGTATCTAATGAAAACCCTTCTTATGACGTTAAAAACAACATATAATTTGTGTGGGTACAGTATCTGAGAAAAAAGAAAATTGCAGCTAAACACAAACACCCCAGAAATGTCAAAACTGCCATTGTCACCAAGGGAAAGTCAAGGTGAAAATGACTTCTCACTAAGGGGTTAATTGGTTTCCTTCTGGTCACATATGACTTCTACATACTGCAAAGCAGCCAGCAATAGTTATATGTGCCTGGTAAAAAAATAAATGGCTGAGGTGGCAACCCTAGAGCCAGTGCCAGACTTATTCTTTGTAAGTTTTGTTCTGTGGGAAGGTAGTTATGGTTTTATATATTTATATGTGTTAAATATTATTGGAAGGGTAATCTGAATGTTTTTTGTGTGTGTTTTAACCTTTTTTTGTGCTAAAGGAGAGGCGTTAACATTGTCCACTTATAGCATTAACATTTTTACATCTGTGATGTCACTTCCTCTCATTCTGATTGCCTTGGAAAGCCAGCTAGTTTCAACAGAAATATTTATGGAATTTGGAGGTGGGGCTAAAATTACCAGCAGTTGCATGTTATAGACACTGTCTCTGCAAAATAAAAATAAAAAAACATTTGCAATAATGAAATATGCATTTTAAAGCATATTCCTATTTTTGAAATGTATTTTAAAAAAAAACAGATTCATTTGTTGACTATGCTATCCCTTTAAGCTTAGATATATTCAGGTTAAAAGCCAGAAAACTGTTGTAATTCAGCAAATTTGATAAGGAGATTTGTTTGTTCAAGCTACAAGCAATGAAGCAGTGTAAAACCTTTGTCTTTCTTGCAGTGGACCTTTACTTATAAATGGTATATGTTTTCAATTGTATTTCAACTTGTTTCTATTTGGTTTGTCATTCTCTCCATTATTCAGTGATGGATAACACATTTGTTTTTATCAATACATGATATTAATTACATCTATTATATTTATTCTTGTAGTGCAGGTGACCTTTTTTTATAATATAATTTAACAGAGAGTGAATAAACTAGAAATGCTATTTTCTTCCCGCAGTATTTCGTAATCTGAGAATGCAGTTAAATCTGGCACTCTTTAAAAAAAAAAGTGCTGGTATCCCTGGCAATTTTGGAGCCCACTGAGCGCAATGCTATATTCATTAAGGGCTTTCCTGAGTTACTCAACTAGGATAAACATTTGAGCTCATGAGTCAAGCTCCCTTTAAAGTCAACCCAGGCAAATTCAGGGAAGCTTGGAGCTGCTCAGGGAACAATAAATCTGCTGAACACTCCATTTCTTGCGCCTTTCCACAAGTTCCCCATTTTTTTTTTTTTTTTTGCACACACCCCTGATTTAAGCAATGGGATAAAAATGTTAAAGGTCAGTTATGTAACTCAATATATCTTTGTTACCTTTTGTTACATTATTTTCCTTTAACTTGGATTTTTTTGCTTTACATAAATGGGTGCAATGTGGGATTTTTATTAGCTGCCTTAGAACTGTTATTTTAACTTACAAACAGAAAGTTTTAGGGCCCTAAACTTGAAAAATTATTTGAATAGAATTTTTATTTTGACTTTACTGTTGAGGGAGAAAAAACATGTATTACATTAAGATGTACACCACTGCCCCTCCAGCACCTGTCACAACTAATCAGATCTGACCATATACAGATCTGTACAGCAACTAACACACCAACAGAAGGGGGGATTTCTTTTACTGCTATTGCCAGAGAGAGTAAATAATATTGGGTAATAAAGTGCTACAAGTGATAAGTGACAGTCACTAGTCAATCAGAAATACAGCTCTCACCAACTAAAAACAGAAAAATATAGCAAAAAACAGCAAAACTATTTTTTTTTACACGCAATATGAATCCTAATCCTCTCTCTCTCTCCCCTTGCCACTGTCTCTCTCCCCCCTTGCCACTGTCTCTCTCCCCCCTTGCCACTGTCTCTCTCCTCTTTCCACTTTCTCTCTCCCCCCCCCCTTTCCACTATATCTCTCCCCCCCCCCCCCCTTTTCCATTCCAAACATAATGCTGCTCACGCTGGTCATGTGGCGTCTTGTACTCCAATGGCGCCTGGGCGTAGTGCATCCCATGCACCCGCCCAGGATCGACCCTGTGACCCAGGCAGCTCATGTTTTGTTCATTCTGTTTTGGTGGGAGTGGTTTTAATGGGGGGGCAGCATTTCATCCTTTGACCCAGGGAGCACAATGTTTTTGGCCTTATGATGAACCAGAAATAAACTCAATTTAACGTTTCCATAACATGTTCAGTTATCAGCCAATACTTGCAAGTGTTACTTGTAGAATTTAGAGGTCCCATAAGTGGTAGTTTTCTATATCCAAAACTCTATTTTGCATTTGCTTTACTCTGATGCTATATGATGTACATTGGATGAAAACTACTACCAGAACATCATGTTACAACTATTTGTTACATTAATAAAGAGCTCTATTTCTCATATTCTTTATTCTCACCATAAACTCATTACACACCACTCCATGTTTTTTTTTAATGGGAATTCAAATATCCTATAAAACAAATATATGTAGAATATAATTGTCCCATTCCTCATCAATTTTTTTTTACTTAATATCCCTGTAATTTCTAGGTATATTAAAGCAATCAACTGTACTCCCTACCCAAGCATCAGGATATTAACCAGATGGGACTGTGAACCTACATTAAAAAGGAATTTGCAAGCACCGATCAACAGATTAATTTAAATGTCTGCATACCACCAGTTTTTTTTCTTTTTTATATTAAATCAATATGCATGGGAAAGTGTTTGAGATTGCATCATTATAAGAGATATCATGGGTCATCTCATTTAAATGTTTATGTTTATTCATGCATTTAACAGATTAAAATCTGGAGAAATAAGACCAGAAATGCAGGAAGAATAATACATTTAGAAATTTCTGGAATTCTAAAAAAAAAAAAAAATATATATATATATATATATATATAGAGATAAGTAAATAGAGAACATATTATAATTTTAAAACATTTGTATTATCCTTAAACTCGTAAAAAAAAAAGGCGCTTTAAATAAATTTTATGGGGAAAGTTACACACTAATCCTGGTCCTGGTGTGGTCATACTTAGTCATCATTAGTAGCATATGGTAATTGGCAACATAATACACTTTGTTCTGTACAGTGTTAAAATTCTGGATATTGTTATACTGACCTTCATGAACTTCCGCTTACTTCAATGAATGAGGGTAGCATTTCTGTGAGAAAGATATATTGCCCTCAATGGGAAATCTATTCCATGTGTGTTATAATTTATATCATGACAAATATTTCACAGCCTACAATATTGTTATTCACATAGTAGACATGTTCTCAACTTTTATACTCTAAGCCTTTCCTTTGCCGAAAAACCTGCTCAATTTGAATGATACATTTAAATACGAAATACCCATTGGCGTTAAGATTCCCAGATAGATCTGGCTATAGTGTCAATTGAAATTTTTCCGTATCAGACATTAACAATAAACACTGTCATTCTTAGGAAACGCAGGGGAATTTAGTTGAAGACTTGAAGGATGGAGTGCTTAGTTAGTGCTGCTCAACCACACCTGTCAAAATGCTGTCCTGTCTCCATTCCCAAAGTGGTTTCAGAGATATCATTCTCCATAAATGTGTGTCATTGGGCCAGTGCAAAGGTTTAATGTACATATTCAGGGTGATAATCCTGCCGCACTTGAAAGATTGGAGTCTGATTCCCAACTACAATCTGCTGGCTACAAATCAAACTTTACCGAGACTGGGGAACTTTAGCTAAAAACAAACAAACAAGTAATTTATGTAACATTCACATTGTTATTGGTTCCATTAGACATGGTAAATGGAACATTGAGCGTATAGTATAGTAGGGCTATCACTATTTGCACCAACATATAATAATAACTATCACTATTTGCACCAACATATAATATCTAACTTCCCATCACTACTGTGTGTGGAACTGTTTATACATAACCCCCAATGGTTCTTTAACTAGCAGCCATTCAACGAATTTATTGTTGAATAGTACTAGTGATTTTACGTTTACTAAACGAACTCGCCAGTCTCCATATTTGACTGCGCTTAACATTTTATTAGCCAAGTGACGAAGCTGAAAACACTTATACCGGACAATAAATTTAAGTTTCCATAACATGTTTAGTTATTAGTCAATAGTTAATGGATCCAAGATAACAATACTACTACAAACTACCCATTAGTGACTGTACCAGTGTTGTCTTGGAAGAAAACACAGACCTTGCTGATGGGAGACTGAAAGACATTAAAACCCAATTAAATAAATCTGTGTGTTAGGGAAAACAATGCAGTTTACGTAATGTTACTTTTCTACTATATTTTGCTTCATTTTGATCCAAAAGAAGGCAAAAAAGTCCACATGCAGCGATTTCCAATTTAGCTTTAAAAAGCAAAAATTACTTCTTCACTGGATATTGAAAATAGATTTTTCACTAAATCAGCAAAAATGCTTAGTTATTATAACGGTAATTTTTGTTTCCACTGGAAAAATCATCCAACTTTTTAAAGACAATGATTGGGCCTGATACCACAACCTCACTAGGTAGCAAGTTACAAATCTTTAGCGTTCAGACTGTGAAAAAACAGTTTCAGTTCTCAAGTCTTAATGGCTGATCGTATGTCCCTTGTATGAACCTTTGTATGTATAATCCTTGTATGTCCATTATATGAACGCTTAGCACTCAATAGAGAGGAATTTTAATTTTCACCAAGTGACAACGTTTCAACCAACACAGGGTCTTTCTCAAGCCACAATAAAACACATGACTATGATCACTATACAGTGAATACTTGTGATTGGAAGGGCGGAGTTACCCATCATTATTTAAATTTACAGTGCTAACAAGCCAGTATAGTGACCTCATTTGATATAGGGTCAACTTCATAAAGAGACAATTGCAGGTAGCAGTACCTAGTAAGCTGGAGTTCAATTATACGGGCTGACACAACATTGCCTGACATCATGCATTGTCACATAACACCACCCTCTTTTGCTCCACCCACTCAAAGGTCAGTGCCTGTTTCTAACAATTTATGTATGAGGTTAACTAGCACGTTTATAGTGACATTATTAAAGGGACAGTCTAGTCCCCAAACTCACTTTGGTGCAAGATGAAAATTGCTGCTTGGATAGTGCACAGGCTTTTTTTTCCAGTGGTATTTGATGCAGGCATTCTGCATAAATCACATTTTTAATATTTTACTTAAGTCTCCCCAGTGATTACTCTGCATGTTTACTGCAGGTGCGGCAGCAGGGATTATGTAGACACTGAGGATATAAAGTGTTATTTCATTTAGTCACTCTCTGTGCTCTTCCAATTAAATACATTATGTGTTCTCTGAGTGACCTTGCTCTTGTACACAGTAGGATCTCTTAACAGTCCAACACATTGTCTGGTGACAGCAGTGGAGAGACAGGATATTCCATTAATTTGAATGAAATTATTCTCATTGGTTCCTTCAGCAAAAAAACAAATAGGGAGGTTACTTTTAATCAGCTAGTGTGGGCAGTCCTGGCTTCTTGCAAACTGCTGTAATTTCACAATTCCATCTAGCTATAGGTTTTTTAAAGTACTAATTTAATATCACATTAATTTGCCTTAATATTTGAAAGATGCATTTTGGGCACTAGATAGTCCTTTAATGTGGAATCACCTGGCATCCAGTGTATTCCAAACATGCGTTTGTTTCCTGTTAGGTGATGCAACACCAGAAAATAAAGTATTTCCTGCTGATGCTTACAAAATTGCATGCCAACCCATGTATGTTTTCTTGCACTATACAGGTGACCATTAATCCAGTGGTACATCACTGTGTTAATATATATATACAGGTAGAATATCCTTTATCCGAAATGCAGCATTCTAGATAATCATGATCAATGGATCATTTCAGCAGCACCAACGCTATAAATGTTCTACAATACCTAGATTCAACGTGAGCAATCCAGGAGGGCGAATCAAAGGAGCTTCACAGCTGGGTGAATCCCTTGAGTATCCCTTATCCAAACTGACCTATATCCAAAACACTATTTTCGAATTTTGGGTCATTTCGGATTTTGGATCTTCGGATAAGGGATGCTCAACCTGTACGTGATATCTTTGAGCCATATGGGTATGTAAGTATATGAGTTTATTCATATTTTTACATACGTTTACTAACTAATAAAATATTTCCATTGTTGGAAAGCTGTACTGTATGACAATAAATTAAATCTGCTTTTCCTTAAATGCTGAATTTCTCATTATAGCAAAGCAAACGGAATTATCTGCACAATGGAAAACATCTCTGCTATAACGTATGTGTTATTCTGGCCCCATGCTATTTATGTAGCTCAATCCCTAACTTATGTATGTGTTGTTTGGCGCTTTCCTGATGGTCATCTGTGTTTCCCGAGACCTCTGTTTTGATAATGAAAGCAGCTGTCACAATTTCTTTTTTTTTTTTTGCTCGAAACATCCACTTTTTAACTGAAATACAAGTTATTTGAATTACTAGTAAAAATGTATGAAAATACATACATGGAATAATAAGTAATTCATTTATTTGCATGGTTATGCTCCAAACCCAAACAGACTTATAAACAAGAACAATAGATAAATAAAGACTTATCACAATATCACTAAATCAAAAAATGAATCTAAAGGTCTTTTCTGTTCCGAAAACTCAAGTTACAGTATCTAAGTAGTAGGACACCAGAGAAATATTATGTAGCATCCTGTTGATTTAAAGGGACAGTCTAGTCCCAAACTCCCTTTGGTGCAAGAAGAAGATCACTGCTTGTATATTGCACAGGCTTTTATCCTTGTGTGATTTGATGCAGGCATTCTGTATAAATCACATTTTTTAATATTTGACTCAAGCCCACCCCCCCCCCCCCCATCCCCCAATGATTACTCTTCATGTTTACTGCAGGTGTGGCAACACTGATTCTATAGACACTGAGGGTATAAAGTTGTGTTTCATATAGTCACTTCCTGTCCTCCTCAAATTGAGTCTATTGAGTGGCCTATGAGTGACCTTGCTCTTTTACACAGTAGGATCTCTTAACAGTGCAACACATTGTATGATCACTAGAGAGACAGGATATTCCATTCAATCGAATGGCATTATTCTCATTGGTTCCTGCAGCAAAAAAAAAAAAAGGAAATCACTTTTTAGTGTGAGCAGTCCTTGTTTCTTACACACTGCTGTAATTTCACAGTTTCTTCTAGCTGTAAGTATTTTATATTTTAAGAAATGCAAAATGGAAGACATTAATATTTGGAAGATGTATTTTGGGCACTAGACAGTCCCTTTAAGAGTTAGAAAAGTATAAGCTTTTTAAGGTGATCCTATTTCAGGGGTTTCAGCACCTAAAACATGGCAAAACCTGTAAATTGCATATCAAGTCACAAGGTGAAATCATAACAGAAGACACCATTTAAAACTCATTTTTCTTTTAATCTATGCATTTCCTTGCAATTCTGTTAACATAATATATAGATCGTATTTCATCATTCTTTATTCTCTACATCTACAATATAAACAATGTTTAGGTGATGGACTACCCTTTCACCCCTTCGTGATGCATGGTGCTTGTGTCCCAAAAGACGCAAGCACCAAAACATAATTTGTTTGTACCTGGTCCTGATCACATGGTGATCAGTAGCCAGGGACACAGTTGCAGAGACCCCGATCAGGGTCTTAATAGATCCTTTGGGTCCCTGATAAAAAATTGTGAGACCTCCCGACTTCACTTGTGATGTCACAAAGGCGTGCCCAAACTCTGAAGTTAGGGCACGGTGCGATTTAGTAAAATGTAGCCAGTGTTCGCTTTGACTGAAGCTACATTTTTCCCTGCCAGTTTGAGGCCACTCAAAGTGGCCTCAACTAACAAATGGGATCCCCCTGCAAGTCCCTGCAGCCGGATCCAACCACAGCTCATCATGGGGAGCCGTGAACTGAAGGACATTCTATGCCGTCCTAATGCTTTTGGCACCAGAAAAACAGGATAGCATAAAATATCCTAACATCATCAAGGGGTTAAAAAAGTCAAACTCCCATAATTTATATTCAACCCTTTGACTGGTGTTGCTAAGCACAGATAGTTTTCTAAATGCTGAATCCACTCTATGGCTATTCCTTTGTAGCTGTATTAAAATTAGTTGCAAATGCCAAAATTACATATTATGTTTTGAGTATAAATGCAGAGAATCTGCCACTTGCGTATGTCACCTCATATTGCTTGCACTGAGTTCTGAATTCATAACTCAATCTGAATTCTTCGGAACATTCAATCAGTGCTAATGATTGTAAGATACAGACATATGTTCACCTATATCCTTTGCAGAGACGTCACTTGTTTCTACAGAAGTCAATTTGCACCCTTGTGCTGCAAAACTCCTACGTACTTGAGGTTACCTTGTTCAAAATGTCACTATTTCCATTTTAGAAGAAGGTGACCTTTGCAAATGTGTACAACATCATCAAAAGACATATCCTCAGGGTCCACAGATTACCATGGGAAAGTCTGTAATTAAGTCATAATGGAGAAAATCGCCACTTCTGTTTTTATATGTGGTTCTCATATATCATGTGGCATAATTTATAATATTAAATTGGCAATTAACAAAAATACAGTGCTGATACATAACAAGAACTATTCCCCTAAGAGCCTGTCTAACACTAAACAGATCACCATTAACATAACATTTTAATTCATAATAATGACTCCTTGGCTTGGGAAGTGGCTATTAAAAGATCATGTGAAAATAGAAAGCACACAATCACATAGGCTCTTAGATCCACTACCAAAAAGTGCTCTATAATCCTATAACAATATTGTAATGGAATAAAGCTTGTCATCTCTTAGGAAGTGCATAAATGCTGGTCATAGCATCCTGCTTCAATTCATGTAGACATTTCTAATGGAACAGTTGTTGCAATCAGGGGAGGGCTGGCAACTGTTGGCCTGGGGGCAAAAGCAATTTAGTTGCACAGAGCCATAGCTAGTACTTTCTGCACTCAAAAAATAAAAATTGCGCCACCCCCCCCCCCCCAAACATAATTTCATAGCTGTTATTTTGTAGCAAATTATAGAAGTTAGATGAATAAAATTAACAAAGTGCAGAAGAAGTAACCTGTGGTGTTAGTATAGCCAAAATAGGTAATGCATAAAAAGCAAATAAAGATGAGCGGGTCGCCACAGATCTGCTTAACCACATAAACTATATATGCAACAAAATAGAGAGAACACAACAAACTGTGCCAATCAAAAGAATTAGTGTTTAAATTCCAATTTGAATTGCTATGAATTAGTAACTGTGTATAAAAAACATTCACACCAGCCATTAGTAGGGAGACTTCTGAGATTTCTTTGAAATCTCAGCCCGGGAAGTAGGATCCCCGGAGTTGGGAGTGCCATTGGGGGGGGGGAGGGGGGTGCACATTTTTTAAGAAATGTGGATTAATATTTTTCTTAATATTATTTATATTTGGCTAGCCATTTCCCTACATTTAATTAAGGAAATATATTTATCCATCCTCATGGCACCGTCATGGGGCATTGATTTTAGGCAGTTCTATATTAACAGGCCAGTGAGCCTGGGCAAGTCTCTGGTCCATCATTGTCAGGGTCATACTCATAGTGCAGAGAGAGACTTGTTTATCACCAGTGGGGACTCTGTATTCCCGCTAAATTCAGACCTTCATCAGATGGGTGCGGTAATCCCTCAATCTAACCCCATGGCAACATGTGAGGGACTAGGCAAATCATTGCTTATATTGGATGGACCTAGTCCATCCTGTGGTTAAATGAGCGGTGCGTGTGATCTAAGTTCACAAACACCGCTCAGACGATGTTGAGGTATAAGCAACACTGAAATTTGGTGCCATGGGTACCTTATGGCGATAAATACAATATATAATTTGTGTGGGTACAGTAAATGAGAAAGAAGAAAAATTATAAAAAAAGCACCCCAGAGCTTCAGATTAACTCTGCCTTGGCTGATACACAGAGCTCAGAGTAAACCCACATGGTCCTGTACTTTGGAGAAAGGGGACACATGTTTTAACCTCTGTTCCTTCAAAGGCAAAAAATGTACTTGTTCTTTAAATGTCTACATGGATCAAATGTTTTCTTTTGTTACTTGTACCCTACGCAACCATCCTTCTTACTCACACATTCTCTATCACTACCATTTTTTTTTTTTGCTTTTATGCTAAATAGAACTAACCTTGGCTCCACCTACTGTGTGTATCTAAATGAATTCATGCATACAGTTGGACACCTGCTGGAAAAGACTGCGAGAGGGAGCTCTGTACTAGCTCTTGTGCAATACATGGCAAGCACAGTTACGATTTGAAGGTGGTTCCACGGACATTTTTATTACATTAATATGGGTTACTCAAAAACAATAAATAAGTCCACAATCCAAAACTGTATACCTTGGTTGTGCATCCATATATAATATGATGGTATTCAGGACCCCTTCCAAGAAAATAAAAAAATGGCAGAAGCTCTGTTTCTGGGAAGCTTAGGGAAGCTATACGGGAACAAGGAATCTATAGACCAACTTCAAGTTAAATACAAAAGTATTTATTATAAACAGGTATGTACAAAAATGCTGACATGTTTTACCTAGTGGCTCTTCATTAAAGGCATATTACATGTTTCAAGCTAGCTTGCAGCTCTTGGTTATTTTCTGGTGTTTTTTTTTTTTACTTTTCCTACCTTGTTTATGGCTGTTTAAACTAAACACAATTTGCATTGATCTTGGAGGAGTTCTGCAGATCTAATTTTTACGCTGCCTCTTTTTTTTTAATTTTGTTTTTATTCTTTATTAAAACTCCCAGAGGCTTGTAGAGATTGTATGGTCCTGTGTAGGGGCAAGTGATGGTAAGCTCTTGGCAACATTCCCACCCACTTAAATAGGATTTTAAAAGAAAAGGATTTAAAAAAAAAAAACAACAACTATCAACGGCACTGAAATAAAGAGACTGAATGTATGCAGAAATCAAGCACATTGTCCTGAAATCACCCAGGTTGGAAGACACCACACGGAATGTACAAAACACCAACTCTTAAGCCTATTTTAAGATTAAAAAAGGATGGAGTTGCCCTCAAAGAAAATCTCTATCTTTCTCCAGGAAATAAAAAAAATGTCTTCCTATATATTTAAATCTCAATAAAGTATGTGTGGTTTATTTGAGGGAAAGTACACAACATGTGTTCATCCAGAAATAGGGTATTATAAGACAAACAAGCTGAGACATCTCTATAAAAAAAAGAACTGGCATTGAAGTGTTGTGGTCATCACACTAAAGGGTATACTCAATAAGCAGGGAATGGCAGGGAATTGGGATGGGAATCTCAAACTTTTGGGCAAAGTTACCGAGTAGGAAAAGTTCACCAATGCAGCTAAATGGGAGAATTGTGCTAATTCAGGGACGTTGGCCTTAAGTTTGTAATTCCCTGCAATTCTCTCTTTATTGCATAGACCCTTGAACTGCCAATAGACATGTGTATTGATACAGTCCACTAAAAATATGTCATTTAATAAGTAAGTAAATGAAGACTACCAATAGGTAGAGTTGAGCGAACCCAAACCGCACAGTTCGGGTTCGTACCGAACATTACGATTTTTGGACCCCGGACCCGAACATTCCACCATTCCACTGTATGTCCTGTTTGGAGTTCGGCGATTCATATCACCTTAAATTTAAAATTACTAGTGACTGGACAGCTATTGCTGCCCAGTCACTAGTAAAATAAGCCCCCCCCCCCTGGTACCCCACCCATTGCCCACGGGTGGAGATCCTAATAATAATAATGAGGGGGGGGGACCTAGTGTGTCCCCCCCCCGGTCCCCACCCATGAGCGGCAGATGGGGACCCTAATAATAATAATGAGGGGGGGGGGACCTAGTATATAAAGCCTTGCCCCGCCCTGTAATTAAGCTCAGAGCACTCTGATTGGTTGGTTTAAGCCAACCAATCAAAGTGCTCTGACAGGTAAATGAAGAGACTGACAGGTAATGGGTGGGGACATTAGGTCCCCCCCTCATTATTATTATAGGGTCCCCACCCGCCGGCAATGGGTGGGGACCGGGGGGGACACTAGGTCCCCCCCCTCATTAATATTTTAGGGTCCCCACCCGCCGGCAATGGGTGGGGACCGGGGGGACATTAGGTCCCCCCTAACACTAGTATGTGTTCCATCCAATCCAGGTGTCCGCTCAACTCAACCAATAGGAAAACATACATTCTAGGGTTTTGGTCTACACGCTTCTCCTGCAAGGGACAATGGAAAATTTGTGATTGTTTTATTGGAAATGTATGATTGTTTACAGTATGCTAAGCTTTTCTTCTGATTCGTTGATCATCACATCTAAAATTGCTACTTATTTATTGTTTAATGAATGTTTGTGCCATATCAGAACTATCTTACACGTCCAAAGTGTCAAAGATATTGTGTAAATCATGTTAACAATCTGAATTAAATTATTTTAATTCAGTGGAAAAAGTGGAATACTAGTACCATGCAATGTGCAAAATGATGCTGTTGTTTTTAAATGGGCAATAATTATTATATCACACAAGAACTGACTTACATGTGGAAATGAAAAGGCAGATCTCTATTTTCCCATGGGAATTCTTATTGTTACAGACAATAAAAGGCTGTTTTGCTGACTTGCAAAACTGTTCAGCAAGTGTAAATGGTAGGTTTTTTTTTTGTTCTTTTCAAGATAAAATAATTCAAACAACCTCTCTCTGTCCCATTTAATTTTCATTAAAGGACAACTGCTGGCATAAAATTAAGTTCTGTTTAACAGGAAACATTGCATCAGACAGTTTAAATGGAAATGCTTTAATGAAAGAATACAAATAAAATATTATTGAGCCCCCTCTGCTATATTGCACTCATGGGCATCCAGAGCATGGGCACAACCCCCCATTCGACCCCCTCGCCCGGAAATTGGACCTACAGCAAGGGAGGGAGAAGCAGTAGGCGGTTTTACTTTGGTTAACTAGACATAGAGATCATAAAAATCACCTGTCAGACAGGGAATTGCATCAAAAAGCTCCTATTTAGTTATATATATATATATATGGTTTGGTATGCTCTCTCAGGGCTGTTTTTCCCACTCAGCAACATAAGGGGAAACTGCCCAGAGGTCAGGCACACTGCAGGGTGCACTGAACCCTTTCATTATGATGTTGCCCAAGTTCCCTTAGCTTCTTCCTACTACCATTGATTCCATTCACCCCATTATCCACTAACTGTTTCTAATTTATCCTAATGGCAAGCTTCCCTTAGATCCCTCCTTTTATCCTTTTGGTCTCTCTCCCAGTCACTCTGACTTCCTTCACCTTGTGATTGGTTGGTTTGTGTTACTCCCTCCTCTTGATTCATGTTTCCTCTGCCTGTGCAGGCGCTGATAACTAGTATTTTTTAACCCTTTCAGTGCCACCCTGATGGGTGGTATACTGGTATTAAAAAAAGGAAATATGGAGTATTGGTAGTGTGTGATTAGCACAAATGTGCAATGTGCAGCAGCATGTGATTAACACTTATGTGCTCTGTGCTGCTCATTTGCAGAGAGAGGTTTCTCCAGCACACTTCATTCAGTGGTTTTAGGAGGGCGAGGGGGCTGCAGATGGCAAAGCAAAGGTGGCAATGTGACACTGCAGGTATATGTTGACTGGGTCGTCACATTGTAAGGGGTAAGATGATAATACAGTAAGATACAGGTACCTTGTTATAGGAAGTGATCATTGAGTTACAGGCTGACTGGTGCATCACATTGTAATGGGTAGGATGATAATACAGTATGATACAGGTACCTTTTTATAGGAAATGCCCATTTCCTACTTCACTGCCTTGCGCTACCTGAAAAGACATCCAGGCTGCCCCACCACATCAACAGGGTGCATTCTGGTGCTAAGGGCTATAGGGGCGATATAGTGTAGTTGTAAGTGGTGAGGAAGCAAATGGTGCCGTGGAAAGAACTGTGGGGCCAATATAGCACTGTGGACAGGGATGTGGAGGCAAACTGGCACTGTTGTAAGGTATGTGGAGGCAATCTGGTGTAGTGTAAAGGTTATGTGATGGAGGCGTGCATCCAGGAGAACAAGGGGTGTGACCAATGAGGGTTGGGTGGTCATGAGTTTAGCTAGGCCTACTGCAACACTAAGCCAAAGTAAATGACTGGAGATACAGCTTATCTAAAGGCAAAGTGATTGGCCTTATATTAAAAAAAATCCTGTTGTAGATGGAATAAAATAACAATCTTAATGCATTTATTTGATGTTGGGGTAAAGTAATAAGATATGTAGGAAACATACATGTCTAGACATGTTTTACACTATGAACAGCATTATATAGAAATTATTCTCATGGTTGGATATATTTCTAAACTTCCAATGAAAAACATTTTGGACTGCAAGAAATATAGCTCCTCTAGAATCCTCGTGGGCCACAGGTTCTGACTTTTTTGGGTTGATTTAGAATTAGAGTATAAAAACAGGAGATCTCTTTGTCCATGCTCCAAAGCTGGCAATGCTGTAAAAACGAACACAGCAAAGTTTCCGACCTGATACCTTCATTCATTCCTGATCAAAGCATCTGAAGGAAACCGAAGAGGGGCCTCTTTTCTCCCTCTCAGCACAGCTCCAGGATCAGGGACTGACATTAGTGGAATAGACACAGAGCTGAGATTGTAGGTAACAAAAATGTGACTCAATGGGAGTATACAGCATACATTTTCCACTAACTGTACCATATTTATCAATCTGTATTTTGTACACCTTCTCTATAACCAGTTTAACATTTTCCTAAATGCGAAAGATCATTACTTGATGTTAGCAAAAACCTTTTAAGCATTCCATGGCTTCCATCGCCGCAGGAGTTATAATGTCTGTGTGGAAAATAAGGAGGAATAGGTCCAGCTTACTAGTGTCCACAAAAAAAAACAATCCCAAATCTAAAAGATGACTAATTATAGGCCAACTGATTTTCTTTTTTTTTTTTGAATGAATGAATAAAAAAGCACCACAGGAAGTAGGACAGTCTCCTAGGCCTGCTGTTTATAAACCATTTCTACAACTTATCTGCAAACACTATGCAAAAGAAAGTAACATTCTATGAATCAGACCTACAGAGTTTAAAATAACATGGCTTTTAATGCCACAAGTTATGATTTAGTGTCTGAGTCATTGTAAGGGAGACCACAATGCTCCACCCCTCTCTTTTTTTTTGAGATGAGTGCTATGCAGCAACAAAATATCCATCATTTATATTACAATTTAACAAGAATTTTTTTTTGTCGTTGACAGTGCTATTGTTATCTGCTACTGCTTATAAATCTTACCACCATGCAAGCTCCTTAAAAGATCAAGTGTTGGGGTTTTGTGGTTTGACTTACACGACTAAAAAAAAAATACTTAAAATACCATTTTCAACCTTACTATTTTGAGCATTTCCAAAAAAAAGTACTGACAGTTATTCTTTAGGCAATTCTCTTGTAATTGACTTTCATGTCAATTAGATGCTCTTTCTTCATCCTGTTCTGTAGATATGGAATGAAGAGTAGTTCAAAGACGTAATTAAAGGGATGGTAAAGAGAGGGGGAAAAATGAAAGCCTTTCCTGGATAGCCTTGGTCCTTCTATTGTAGGTCTATGTCATGCATGTGCCTACAAGAGTAAATTCAGGTAAAATACATCAATAATAGATAATGTTCATATAAAAGGGAAGAACGTTTTGTTTACATTTACAGAGTTTAGAACATCCTTTAAATAGAACCAATATATTTTATACTTTAATAAATCTCGTTAAGCATTGGCCTGTAGAAAAGATAAACAGGAAAATATATTTTAACAAAGGGGCACATTATCTGATTCTGCTTCAGGGATTTTTATTTAAATATTGTTTCCAAATGAGTCTACTTTCTTTCTCTTATTTTTTTGTGTGTGGGTACATTATAAACTAATAACTATAAAGACATTCTCTATGGGGGTTATGTATAAAAACAGCGCACCTCAAAATAGAACTAAAAAATATTGCTACAATTGTGAGTCAATGCAGTCGGGAGTTTGTGCTCTACCTGGATATAAAACTAGAGGACCTGAAAAATATGGGCTATTTCTGAGGACATGCCTGTCAGAATGTGTATAAAAGGTGCAATCACTATTATACATAAGAAATGATGATTGCATCCTTCTCACACGTATCATATGCAAACCTTTTATAAAGAACCCCATTGACATTGTACTTCTACAATGCATTCCTCTTTTATTACTGTTCTGTTATTTTGTAAACACTTGATACAAACTCTAGTTTAGACAACAAACAGCTTATCCACTGTACCTTAAACATCTAATAATCAGGATGAATGTATTGCATTTTAAATAACATACCTGAATAGTTAAAATAATGTATATTGCAAATTACACAGCATACAATTCCATTTGTTTGTGAGATTCAACCTGATTAAAACATTCAGCAACTTTGTCTATGGATACTGATTATTTCCATAAAAGTATATACAGCATTATCCCCAAGAGCTACTGCTATTTCAGATAGTGCTGGTATGATAAATATACTGCAAAGCCTCTATAAATACCCACACTGGCGTGGGCAGCAGGTCCTTACAAGCTCTTGGCTGAGCTCCTACAAAACAAAATATAGTTTTATTTCTAAGAACTGGACTGCATATTTAATATTATAAAAGATTATATCACATGTTCCTTTAAGGGAGATGAACTTCTGTGGATAGTATATAACACACATATATTATTAACACATTAACCCACATGACAATTTCCTCTTTGTTAATTATCTCACAATATTCATATTATGCATATAATATTGTAATCAGGCAATATGTGCCTACTAATAAGGTTACGTTACTTTTTTTATGCATTTTACTCTATTACATATATTCCGTTCTATTCAATTACCCAAGCTAGTATATCTCTGTTTACTGAATACCATAAATCCCAATAGAAAAAATGTAGTTAAATAGCGATAAGTGATAACTCATGTCATCAAGTATCGCCCGTTATCTTCTCAAGAACTGACAACAAATAATTTGTATTAAAATACCTTAGTCACGAGGGGAATGGCATTTGAGGAGTTAAAATGTAAATGAGGTTAATGATTGCTAACAAAAATATAGCACTTTAAATTATAGGGGGGGGGGGGGGGGGACACAGAAGGAGGCTTTTAAGAAAGATTTAACATTTGGTGAAAAATTGCCAGCTTTACTTTTCTAACGACCGTACTGTACTTTTGATGAATGAAGAATTTCCTTTTGGGCTAAAATTACAGGCTTTGTCAGAGTAGCTGTTTTGTGATCTATGATTTGGAGGTAATCTTCCACAAAGGCTGGTGCACATCGCCATAAGCTATAGTGTAGTATCTGCTACGAACAGCTGCCACACACAGTTCATTCACATCTAACACCCAGGACTAGTTAAGTACCACTCCTCCTTTACCATGCCCACTGGCCATAGCTTATGTTATTTTTGCAAGGTCCTCTCTTAGATCCTTAATTAAACTACAAAATGACACTTGCCAACCCCTCCTGTTTTTCTGTAACCAGAAATGTAAAATCTCGTTGGAACATGTTAAAAAAAAAAGATGAGAAGGCTTTTTTCAGACACTGGTGATTACAACTTTCTGTCAACAATTTTTGCCCTGTAGCTAAAAAATGTGACTGTGATCCTCCCATGTCTTATTGAACTAATGGAAACTGGGAAATACTCTGTAAGCTAAACAAGGATTTGTTGACTAGTAAGCAACACAGGTTTGTGGTAAAATGGAATAAGTCTTATTTAGTGTAGGGTAATTTGGACTCAAAAGTGGTACCTGACAGGTTATATCATACATAATAATTAAACATGTATCGTAGAGCTGTCACATAGATGTTACAAGCACTTACGCTGCAGTTTATCACAGTTTATCACAGAAGTAGAGCCTTCTTTCAGTGATCTATCTCTCAAGCTTGCCAGCTATATAGCACTAAAATACAAGTCAGAAAATGGGAAGGCCGCAGAGTACAACTGATGCCAGTAAGATAACCTCAGACAGCAATGCCACATATAGTCTGAGATGAGATAAACATGAAAGTATGATACCAGACAAAGGTTTGGAAGGCTCTGATACTTTATTTGAACATGACCTCAAAAAGAGTCCTCACTATAGCAGAAGGTGAGGTTAGCTATATACAAAGAGTGATGGAAGTGAATGAAAATTAAAAATATTGAAGCATAAACACATACATTCCAAGTCTCCCTATTTAGAATGGACAGTGCATTTTTTCCCCCTAAATCCCTCTGTCACTTTGTTCTTCTCTGGTGGCCCTATTTCCCATGAGCTCAGAATTTTGTATTAACTTATCACAGATCTCCAAGCAAAAACAAACAAACAAACAAAAAACATGATATAGTGTTTAGAATGCAGTATATGTGCCTTTATATAGGTTTTTTGTAAATAAAAAACATTATTCCTATATGTTCCTATATATTATTCCTATATATTCCTGAATGACTTACCAAATGTCATGAATAGTTCTGAATTGGCCATATAGTCATCTAAAAATGCCCCACCCATAGCCATACCTTGAGCGACTCTGCCAAGCAGAGGGCCCCTTTTTGTCCATTTGAAATGTTGGGAGATACCTTATGTAAACATCATATCAGTACATGCAATCTCAGTGCATATTCCTAGATTGACATTTTCTTCTGATCATACATGAGCATCTCCTGGTACAGACTATCCTTTTTTAATATGATATTTTGTGATAGACATTTTATTAGTTATTTACTTTTGGTTATAGTAGAACAAGTAGCCATACAGCCTTATAGTTTATGAAACAAATCCTGGCAGATTAAAACAACTTCCAGTGTGATTACTGTGGACAAAGCACACAACATAAATTATGGTGGAGTAAAGATGATGTTTAATTGACACTCCACGTTTTAAACAAGAAAGATTACCTAATTCCAGATATTATTTCCCTTTAAAGGGTGATCTCAGAGCACGGATAGTGACCTTTATGTTATTTGTGTATAGTAATCATTTCCCTCAAAGTCTTCTCATTTCAAGTACAAACAAACCCAATTTTGAAAGCTTGTACACATAGTTGAAATAGTCCATTCCTTTAATTAATTATGTTGCCCATCATTGAACTATATCCAGTTTAATTTAAAAGACTTTATTGTGTATTAAAGGGAAAGCCTTTTCAAGAATATATAATAATATAATTAAATTGTTTATCATAAGAATTTATTCCTCTATTCATACAGGAAAGGAACATTTTCAGACTTTAAAAATTAATATCTCAGATACTGTATGTAGTACAGGTCTCGAAAAACCCCAGGCGCCAGGTCGCCATGGCGACCAGGAATTAAGACCTGGCGCCTGGGTGCTGTCAGCCTCATGGTCCCCCCGACGCTGCCATCCGTTTTTATTATTTCCATCCGCACAGACTTCAAGCTCCGCCCCCCTCGCGCAACGCGTGTCTGAGTGCCGGGTGTCGTCACGTGACATTCTGGCACTCAGCAGGCAGATCGGCTGCAACACGAATGTCCCCCTCCCCTGCAGTGAGGTAAAGCAGCAGGGAGGGGGGACACGTTAAGAAGAAAACAAGAAAAGACTGTGTGAGGTGGGTGTGTGTTTGTATATTTGTATATATATGTGTTTATGTAAAGTAGGTGTGTGTGAGGTGTTTGTATATATGTATATATGTAAAGTAGGTGTGTGTGAGGTGTTTGAATATATGTGTATATGTAAAGTAGGTGTGTGTGAGGTGTCTGTATATATGTGTATATGTAAAGTAGGTGTGTGTTTGAGGTGTTTGTATATATGTGTATATGTAAAGTAGGTGTGTGTTTGAGGTGTTTGTATATATGTGTATATATGTGTATATGTAAAGTAGGTGTGTGTGAGGTGTCTGTATATATGTGTATATATGTGTATATGTAAAGTAGGTGTGTGTGAGGTGTCTGTATATATGTGTATATGTAAAGTAGGTGTGTGTGAGGTGTTTGTATATATGTGTATATATGTGTATATGTAAAGTAGGTGTGTGTGAGGTGTCTTTATATATGTGTACATGTAAAGTAGGTGTGTGTGTGAGGTGTTTGTATATGGGTATATGTAAAGTAGGTGTGTGTGAGTTGTTTGTATATATGGGTATATGTAAAGTAGGTGTGTGTGAGGTGTTTGTATATATGTGTATATGTAAAGTAGGTGTGTGTGAGGTGTTTGTATATATGGGTATATGTAAAGTAGGTGTGTGTGAGGTGTTTGCATATATATGTATATGTAGAGTAGGTGTGTGTAAGGTGTTTGTATATATGGATATATGTAAAGTAGGTGTGTGTGAGGTGTTTGTATATTTGTGTATATGTAAAGTAGGTGTGTGTGAGGTGTTTGTACATATGTGTATATGTACAGTAGGTGTGTGTGAGTTGTTTGTATATATGTGTATATGTAGAGTAGGTGTGTGTGAGGTGTTTGTTTATGTGTGTATATGTAAAGTAGGCGTGTGTGTTTATCAATTGCGTGTATGCTTGCGTGTCTGGCTCCTAAACATTTTTGCTGGCTCCTAAAATCTAATTAAATTTGTCAAGCCCTGATGTAGTATTAAAGGGACTGTATCACCTAAACGTTGCTTGACACATGTGGGACCATTTTCAGTATTTCTTTTATTCTCTTCTTTCACAGTACAAGCAATGTTTAGGTGATACATCCCTTTAAAGACAAAGTAGAACTCATTTTTTTTTAAATGATCATTTCCTATACCCAGTCTTTTCAATTTCTGTGCAGTATTTCTCATAGAAGACACTCCCAGATACACTGCCAGATAGCACTCCTGCCTGTTTCTTTTGAGGCCTGTTTACTAAATTGGGAAATTCATGCCTCCCAACTACCCTGCTTTAAGTGGTTCTGTCTTTCATTCTCTGGTGTTCTGGACACTGGGACATTAATACTGCACATGAGCAGGGGGTAACCCTGACATTGTCCTTCCCATATCCCCAACTATTGCATGTTGCCAGGGGCAATGGTGGGAGGTATGGTACTGACAAATGAACTGCACAAACCTGCCATCAAAAGCTGAACTGGAAATTTGGGCAAGTCATTTTTCCAACCTAGCTATTATTAGTGATTTTCGTTATAATACTATATATTCAATATATCTGTTCACCACAGTTCACAAGTTTACCGATGACACCTAGTGACCAATGAAAAGTGAGCAGAACTATAAAGGTAAAACATTCTACAGGCACACTACTTAATGACATAAACAGTCCTTTCCAAGCATAATATATCCTTAACAGGCTTCTTCATTTTAAACCACAAAGGTATTTACTAAATAAACAGTGAATTGTGCTGAACTGACAACACACTTGCAAAATAGCTGAGTTGGAAACATTCGTCAACTATTTTAGTCCACGTGGACACATCATCATGATTCACTATTTAGTGACTACACCACAGAATACAGGGAAACCCCCAAATCAACGTCGAATGGGTTTCTAGATGCCTAAAAGAGTGGATAGAAGTGAACGCTACTATATATATATATATATATTGAAGTGAACTGCTATATTATTGAGTAAAAGAAGAGTAAATCTGTTAAAACAAGTGTATCCAGCATGGATATGTAGCATATCCAGCATGGTTGCGCTGGACAAAGGGATGGTTAATATCCTGGGTGAGACCTCGCAAGTTACTTCTGGACCACAGTGAAGCACAGTTGCATGAAACCGCAATGGAGGAAACCGCAGGGGGGGGGGGAGTTCATTTAATTTTATTTTTTTTAACATTTTCAAATTCCATTAATTATATCAAATAATTACTGTTTCATATATTATTGTATGAAAACACAGCTCCTCAATTAAAGATTATTCCAGTAGTGCATAGTACGATAACTGAAAAACATTTATGCCCACACTTTAGTCCAGTAGCATATTAATTCTGTAGGATATTTAAATTCCACATACTGTATTTACTTTGGTTGTCATGTTTGTCATGAATCACAGGTAATTGTTCTAAACTAAACATATGACTCATGTTGGTGAATAGACTTCTAGATTATCCATAGGTCAGAGTTCACAGAAGGTGTTTTTTTTCTAGACTTCCATGAAAAAATAACTGGTTGGAAAAGAAAACTGTTTTATTTGGGATTTTTGCAGACAGTGACTCAGATCTTTACTTTCCTGGAGCTTTTCCTTTACATATGCCTCTTGATAGACAGATATTTGACCCACACCTGCAATGGAAAGATCAGCAGGAGTTCAAACTACCATTTTAAACAGTCACCCTCTTGTTAAAAAAAAAAAAAACGTGAATAACGTTTGAGCTGAGAACAGATTTTTTGATAAGTTCCGCTTCCAGTAGCTCGTACACAGGATGTTGCATTTTAACATTTACAATCGCTTACAAAATGTGTAATAATAAATATTTTCTATTAAAATGGTTTGTATTTGATCTTAAGACAGGAGAGGCTATGTCCTCCAGATCGCTGGCTCTACTTGAATGAATCAATGTATTCAATTAGCGGGAGCTTCCAGCCAATGTTATGATTTTGTATAAAATCAGCAATGCTAGGACTGAAAATACAGATATTTGTGGTCTAAAAACAGAATGTGTACCGGCTTAGCTAATGGGAAACTTTCCTTCGAAAGTACAAGTCTCACCTGTGTTTGTGGCTTTGCAACTTCAGAGGTAAATGTAGCACGTTGTCATTAGCAGGCTCCATTATATCATGAACACGGAACTCTATTTACCCAAAAGCCAGCCAATGAAATCTGCGGTAAATATTAAAACACATTGCTAGGCTGAGCTAATTGCTGTTGTATGCAATTAGCAATGGAATGTTAACGTTACCCAACTGCATGAGATATCTAGATACAGCGTATGAAGGTCACAAATCTGTGACACCAAGGTCAGTCCCACTGACATAAGCCTTTTGAGTGACATCTTGTTAAGCCGCCAAGAGCTAGCTCATGTAGAGAGACTTTCTCCGTTTATTTTTTTCAGTGAATGATTTGTATTTTTATAAAATGTGAGAAAAGTAACCTCATTCAAAACTGGACCACAGGATTTTAGTGGAATCTGATTTCTAGGTCTCTATGTATAACACTGGTAGTTTCATATTTGAGTACAAGTGATAAAAGATATAGTGAATGGCTGCAAAAATTGATGACCAAACATCTATAAATGTAGCAAATCAATAAATACATTTCTTGGTATTCTCAGTATCTGAGCCAAAAGACACCATGTTGGAGGGAGTGCGGGCAGGTAGGTACACTATTCGACATCTTTTGGTCCTGTCCTAAACTGAACACCTACTGGAACAACATGTGTACGCTAAGACATACCATTACAGGTCAGGTTCATACTATTACACCAGAATTGTGTCTCGAAAAGAAACGACCAGACAATTTCTCCAAGTCTACAGAAATTATTTTTACTGATACCATTAATCTATGGCTGAACTATTATGCAATGTTTTTGAAGAGGTGTGAGTTGGCCTTTGGGACACCTTGTTGCTTGTTCTGTAGGTATGATGGATGCTTCAAACGTATGTGTTGATGGCGGTATTGGTGACTAAGAATCCAAAATGAAAGTTTGTCTGTGTTAGACAGGAGGTGCCCAGCAAATGGGTGAATAATCAAATCCACAAAAGTTAAACCTGTGAAAGTCCAGTCTTTGCTGTACAGTCACTCATTGCACACTCTATGTATTCACCCTATAAGAATTGGGAACACTCTACTGGTGGCACGAAAAGATAACTGACTCACTAAAGGTTTTCAAATCAGCTGTAATAATTGTTGTTTCTAACTTGTTTATGAGAGACTTTACATGTCTGATTTCTCCTCATGATAAGCTTATGGAATACAACTGAGTGATGTGAGTGTCTTGCCTAGAATCATTAATTAGAAACTAATCAAGGTCTGTTACATCTCTCTGTGGTCAAAGATCAAGTGTTGAGGGTGATAAAATAGCACCCCAAAGTAGTATGTGCTTCAGTATAAAGCCGAAAAGTGGGGTTTAGAGATGATCATTTTGTTATCAATATCTGACCTTTAACTTGTGCTATGAAATATAAAATGGAAACAAATTATTATTTTGTCTGATTCATATGGCTATAAGCAATGACCCAGTCTGAATGAGAGTAGTGTACTAGACCAAAATGAAAGTCTACTCAGTGTAGACTGACTGGCCAAGATCAGGCAAAGTTGTCATATGATGGTATGATGCACATACCCAGGCACATCATAGCTACCTGACTAGAGGAAAATTTGGGGTGTTCTCTAAAAAGCCGACATCATAGGGTGAAATGCGATACACCTGTCATGGGCCCGGTGGCCCTGTGGGAGGGCCTTAAAATAAATACAAGGGAAAAAAAAGATCAGAAGATCTCACCTCACCATCCCTCTGCCAGTGAACAGGCAGTATGGTGGCTGTGCCCTGCATTATTCATAATGATAAAATTGCAAATAATTGACCATGGAATTTCAAGTTTAAAATGGTTAAGTTGGAAAAAGAGATTCTCTCACCAAACACAACAGATGTGCAGGCAATGTAGAAAATACTAGATTAAAGGTATCTTTGCTTTTAACCCTGATACAAATACTGTAATTAAGCTATTTTCAGGAAAAAATATTAATGAGATGATGTCATAAATCTGCATAATTTTGGCCACCATTAGGAAAGTGTGGCATGATATTCTTATTTTGAACACAACTCTTCCTAATCTGTTGCAAAGATTTGCCCACAAACTGGTAAATGGCTTCAAGCACTACCTCCTTTTTGCAGGGGAAGTGATGTCTCCTGCCAAACAAACATCTCAGTACAAATACAGCTTGTGTGCAAGGGACAGATTTCAAATAAGTTTTTTTGATGCACTGAACACAATGGAGGTTATATACTGCTTGATTTACTGAAGATTTTCCTTCACTATTTATTTGGCTAGGATAAGGGAGTTATTAGACCACAGCAGGGTTTGGGGCTGTGTTTCCCTGTGTTATATGAAATGCCATTATTTATTAGTTCTTGGTGGATGGCCTACTTTGTCAGTTCTGTTGTTCTGGGATTGTGCTATGTGGACTAAGCAAAGCTTTCCCGAATGGGGAACCCAAGCTCCTCAATGTGTCATGAACTTGAAGTGATCCACCCACAACATGGATGCATTACCACATTATTATCACGTTTAATTGTTATTTTTAATGGGACTAATAAAAGTATTTAGAAAATTGGGCAGACTAGATGGACCGAATGGTTCTTATCTACCAACACATTCTATGTTTTTGAAATGCCCTGGCCAATTCTCTATAACTCCCTCTTTCATGAAAACTTCCCATACAAAGCTCATGGAGGAAACACAGAGAGGATCCAGCATTGGAAACAACACTGCAAAAAATTGGCTGCTAGATATTTAAGCTGGCCACTTTGTAGAAAAGTAAAAACATCAAAGAAAAATGTATTTTAAAAACATTTATTTAAAAATCACCGTGTTTCTTTTTCTTTTTTTTTCTTTTTATCAAAGTTAGAAAAGAATAACAAACATATAGGATACATATATTCGAAAGCAAAATAGTACATTATGGATACTATTTCATCTAATTATAAAAACATTAAGATAATTATTACTTTTTTTATTCCCAAAAACCTAAGGTCAAAATAATAAAAGGAACAGATAATACACACCACATGAATACATACAATATGAATGCTCCAATGTGATTTTTGGAATGTTTATTTGTTGCCTGTCAAAACATCCGACTTATAAAAGTATTACAAAGTATTTTTGAAAGGGAATTTGAAAGATCAACACAAATATTTTACACAAAGGCTCTCTGAACCGATAGATGTACCATTTATTATGTATTCCCATTTGATTCAATACCATGATAGGCCCCCTAATACCAGGGACAATATGAAATAGGCAAACAGTTTTCACCCTCAGGATATGTTTACAAAGTCTCCTACTCCTGAAAGGAAAGTTTAAAAAAGAAACAATACAACTGTATTAATCAAAATGACAAATAATACATGTGTAGTTTGTTCAACAGTCAAACCTTGTCATAATTTGCAAACAAAAGCAAATGAAATGTGGAATGTAATGTGTGACAGAATCCGTCATTTATCTCAAAATATAGGAAAAAGTAAGGGTCTACTCAATAAAGAGAGAATTACAGGAAACTGAGACAGGGATTCAAACTTAAGGCCAAAGTAGCTGAGTTGGAAGAATTCTCCCATTCAGCTACATTGGAGATTTTTTCCAACTCTGCTATATTGGCCTGAAGATTGACATTGCCATTTCAATTCCCTGCAATTCTCTCTATTGAGTAGACCCTACACTTTTTGAGTAATATATGTAAAAAGAAATGGTTGTTTCCAACTATTTCCATACTACATGTTACTGATTAAACAAAGAATTTTAGTATAATACATATTTTTTTTTACAATGATCCCTCACATTTCTTATTTAGCAGTTGTTAGTTTTATACTTTTTGTGTCATATTTCTGTTATCGGAATATAAGCACTACACAAAATATATGTTCATATATGGTTTGTTCCACACTGGAGAGCACACACCTCTATTTTTTTATATTTTAACAAGAACAAGTAACTAGAAGGTTAGGTGCAAGGAAGCCTGTCTTTGCAGTAAGGGACTCCATTCTCTACCAAGGGAACAGATGCCGACTGCAAGACTAGAATTTCAGGGCCTTGAGAAGAGCGCATCCCATAGAGGAGTCTACTCCCCAACTGGCCCCAGCCAGTCTTTCCCCACCTCTGTCTACACTGAGCAGAGGTTCTGCAAATAGATCATGTATCCACAGAGAATACATACACTAAAATAGTTATTCTTTAGCTAGATTAAACCCCAAGTTATAATCATTTTATCTTGGTATCCACAGGCCATAGACTATGTTTTGTTTAGGTTTGAAACACTCTGCTATGCCCACAACCTAATTGTGGAAGTCTGCTTGGCACTGTCAGCTGTCTCTCTAAGCTAAAATCTACAATCAAGGGAGTGTACCATACCCGGCCAAAACCATGTTTGCACATTATTATAAAGGATACGAAGACTATACATATTGGTTATGTAATGGAATTCTCCAATATTTTTATTACAAACAGAACTGATTTCTATAGCTCTATTATTTAGAAAATATTTTAGCTATGGTTATCTCATGACTTTATGTATTATGTACCCATGGTGACAGTCAACAAAGAACAGCTGTATGTGTATTCGCTGTGCATAGAGTTCAACCGGTTAACCCTTTGTTTGCCAGAGGGTAACACATTTCATCTGTTGCATAAATTGATATTTTTGTGGTGTTATCAACAGTTAGTATTTACCTCATAGCATGGAAGATTGTTCAGTGATAATCTCTAAATCGTTTAAAGAAGAAACATGTAATTAAACAGGTAAATTATTTGTGCTGGTCATTAATTGCAGATTACTGTTAAAATTGCTGTTGTTTTCTACTCTTCTACATGTGATCACACAACGTTAACTCTTTTAAGGTCCCAGAACAGCTACACATTCCCAGTCCTCTGACATGCTAAGGGTTAATCATTGTTATGATGATTAGAATATTATTGTATATTTACAAACAGGAAGCATACCTCACTAAAGTTAAACATTCTCCCAAGGAATATATTCCTTAGAACAGGGCTTGACAAACCTCGGGCGCCAGGTCACCATGGCGACCAGTAAATTAGACCTGGCGCCCAGGTGCTGTTAACTTCATGGCCCCCTTGCTGCTGCCATCTGTTTTTTTTATTCCAGTGCAGCGCGAGGGGCAAATTCTGTGTGGTTTGCACAAACTGCAAGTTCTGCCCCGTCACGCAACAGGCTCTAGTGTCTGAATGCCTGGGGTCATGGGACATCCCCCACTCAGCAGAAAGACACAGGAAGCTCCTTCTGCAGCCTAAATTCCCTGCTCCCCTACAATGAGGTAAATCAGCAGGGGGGGGGGGACATTTAGAAATGTATTTTTTCTTAAAAATGACTGGCCATGTATGTGAGGTGTGTGTATGTGACTTTCTTTCGATGTATGTGACGTACTGGATGTCTGTGAGGTGTGTGTATGTGACTGTGCGTGATTATGTGTGTATGTTTTCATGACTGATATGCCATTGTCCGCCTCCTGCATGTTTTTGATTGCTCCTAAAAGTCAAATAAGACACTAGGACGCAGGGCCGGTGCAAGGATTTTCGTCTACACAGGCGAAGGTGCATTTTGGTGCCCCCCTGCTCTGATCCGCCACGCCTCCCACACCATTAAGCCTCCTTACATTATATATATATATATATATATATATATATATATATATATATATATATATATATATATATATATGAATAATGTATAGTGTAGAAAATAAATACATCTAAATATTCAACTCGCATGCTCTAAATGTGTCACACATTGAAACCCTTAAACACAAAGACACCCTTGCAGTCACACACAGAGACACCCTTACCACTTACACACACACACAGTTACACCAATTCACACATAACTGGAGACACACTATTTTGCCACTCAATATGCCAGTATTTAGCCCAGGGGTCCTCAAACTTTTTAAACAGGGAGCCAGTTCACTGTCCCTCAGACCGTTGGAGGGCCGGACTATAGTAAAAACAAAAACTATGAACAAATTCCTATGCACACTGCAAATATCTTATTTTGCAGTGAAGAAACAAAACGGGAACAAATACAATATTTAAAATGAAGTAAAGTTAAATCAACAAACTTACCAGTATTTCAGTGGGAATATTATGCCAGTCAGAGCCCAGTAATATTATGCCAGTCAGAGCCCAGTAATATTATGCCAGTCAGATGCCCAGGAATATTATGCCAGTCAGAGCCCAGGAATATTATGCCAGTCAGATGCCCAGGAATATTATGCCATTCAGATGCCCAGGAATATTATGCCAGTCAGATGCCCAGGAATATTATGCCAGTCAGATGCCCAGGAATATTGTGCCAGTCAGATGCCCAGGAATATTATGCCAGTCAGAGCCCAGGAATCGTGTGCCAGTCAGATGCCCAGGAATATTATGCCATTCAGATGCCCAGAAATATTATGCCAGTCAGATGCCCAGGAATATTATGCCAGACAGATGCCCAGGAATATTGTGCCATTCAGATGCCCAGGAATATTATGCCAGTCAGAGCCCAGTAATATTATGCCAGTCAGATGCCCAGGAATATTATGCCAGTCAGAGCCCAGGAATATTATGCCAGTCAGATGCCCAGGAATATTATGCCAGTCAGATGCCCAGGAATATTATGCCAGTCAGAGCCCAGGAATATTATGCCAGTCAGATGCCCAGGAATATTTTGCCAGTCAGAGCCCAGGAATATTATGCCAGTCAGATGCAAAGTAATATTATGCCAGTCAGATGCCCAGGAATATTATGCCAGTCAGATGCTCGTTATACCTCCCTCCTCCCCCCTTCCCCAGACCCCAGTACTTACCTCCATGCTGCTGTTCAGGTCCGTGGCTGAGAGGGAAGCGTTGTGAGCTCCCCTCCAGCCGCGCGGATCAATAAAGTGTGTTGAAAAAAAAAGTTTCAACACACTTTATTGAATGCGCGTGGCCTGAGAGGAGCGCACAGCGCTTCCCTCTCAGCCACGGACCTGAACAGCAGCATGGAGGTAAGTAAACGGGCCTGGGGGAGCGGGCGATTTTCCCGCCCCCCAATTGGGGCACCCTAAGGCAGCCGCCTGTGCTGCCTTACGGTAGCGCCGGCCCTGCTAGGACGGCATAGAAGGTCCAGCGTTTAACAGCTCACTGCGGCTCCCCTGCAGCGGGATCCTACCTTTGAGTGGCCTCAGTCTGACAGGGAAAATGTAGCCAATGCTCAAAGTGATCACCGGCTACATTATACCAAATCACGCTGTGCCTGTGTAGTTTTTTTTTTGGTTTTGCACTAAATAAGCTTTTGCAAAGACTACAAGTAACGATATACACAATAAAAGCAGAATGACGTAGAGATAGTGGGTACCTTAAATTAGATACAAAAACGCATGCAATCAGAGTGCAATATTGTTAATGATTACATGTACAAAGTGGATAACTGGTAATGAACGCACTCACATACATACGTAAAAAACGAACATCTCAAGTATAACTTGATATCTTCTAAAATGTTAATTGTGTCTGAAATAGACAAAGACAAAGCATTTTGGAGAGTGCTCCAGAGGGCTGCGTTTGTCTGTGTGGTACTGCATGTATTGTTATTGTACCGATTTTGCACCTTGTTTACTCACACAAATCACTTTTCTTTTTGGGGGGTTTTTCACAGCAGACCAGTGATGAATGACTTATGGTCAATATTAACCCCTTAGTGACAAGACATTTTCACCTTGACTTTCCCTTGGTGACAATGGCTGTTTTGACATTTCTAGGGTGTTTGTGTTTAGCTGTAATTTTTTTCTTTCTCCAATACAGTACCCACACAAATTATATGTTGTTTTTATCGTCATAAGAAGGGCTTTCATTAGATACCATTATGTTCATCATATCTTATAATTTACTACAAAAAAAATCATAAAATATGATGAAAAATTTAAAAAAACCCACTTTTTCTAACTTTGACCTAAAATATAATTTACACAAATAAAATCATTAAAAAAGACCCCGTCTAAATAGTTTCTAAATGTTGTCCCGAGTTCAAAAATATGCATGTTTCCATATTTTTCGGTATTTTTTTGCGAGTTATGGGGCAAAAACCAAAGATAGTGTTTTTTGTTTTTTTCCTATATTGATCTTTTGACCCCAACCCGAACCCAAAATTTAACCCTAACACTAAATTTAACCCCAACTCTAATCCTTATTATATCCCTTAATATTTTTTAACTTTAATTTAATTTTAACCCTATCCCTTATGCTAAAAAATATTTAATTTTAACCCTATAGGCTAATATAGCTAAATAACCTATTTTTATTTAATTAAATATGTATTTTAATTATTTTCCATTGCAATGCTACTAAACTACCACTAGGGGTAGTCAAGTAGCATATTCAGAGCGACTGAAGTGAAGTTACTTTAACTTCCGAAGCTCAGACCGGCAGAGGACTTAGCCATATTGACGGAGCAGCATGCTCCGTCAATATGGCTCCCCACGATCGCTCCGTGGGGCGATCGTGGGGGTCCCAAAATAGAAATATCGGTGCTGGCTATTGCCTCGATGTCGAGGCAATAGACCAGCACTGTTAAAGCGTTTTTCGCGATCGTTGATCGCGAAAACCGCTTCATTCAATGCAGGACGTGCCAGGCACGTCCTTTGTCATTAAGGGAGATTCTCCCAGGACGTGCCTGGCACGTCCTTTGTCGGCAAGGGGTTAAGTCGATGAGGGCAATAATATGGCCTGTAATTCTTTGAAAAAAGGTGGCAACCCTTCTCATCATATCAGAGCCATAGCTATAGTGAGGCAAGTAAGGCACCAGCCTCAGGCACACTGATCAGAGGCGCAGTGATGATCACGTCAGACGCTAAGACTGTAACACTCAGGAGCCGCCCAGTAAGAGTATGAGAGATAGCTCCTCTGCAACAATATAGCAAAAAAAGCAGAATGGCGCGAGATAGTGGGTAAATACACTCACAAACGGATTTGTAGGAAAATCATTGGAAATATCGTGCTTTCTTCACAGGTTTAATCATATCTGAAAATATAAATGACAAAAATCATGTGCAGGACCAGACTGATGGTAGGAACAATGCTAAAAATAAACTCACAGGATTTAATGATCAAAATTGCAGAAATTCCAGGACAGAAAACGTAACCTGGGTATGGTAGAAATGAGAAACAGGATCAGGGAGAAGAGCTCGTCGCATTTGAAATGACGTCACATTCGGGAACACGTCAACAAGGGGGCGTCGCTTACTATTGAAATGCAGCATTTCTCCGATACAGGTCTTCAGTCTTCTCCTGAGGAAGCCGTGATTGGAGTTCCGGCGAAACACGTAGAGACAGAGACTCTTTCAGCTGCAGCTCTTCTGCTATTTACTCTAAATATTTAAATTAGTTAAGGTTAAACACATGATTCCTCTAGGGACTGCCAATTAGGCCTTTTCTTCCAATTTTTGTGATTGAAATTTGGGTTTCTATTAGAAATATTTGTAACTATTTTGTCTTCAATTGAATATGCCACCAATCTTATACTAAATGAAAATAAATACAAAGCCTGGAATACTGTGAATTAATACATGGGAAGATGAACACAATTAAGTCATATTACAAGGAGTGCAGGAGTCATATTCATATTTGATAATACTATAACACAAATGACAGATAAACTATTAATGTAAAAGTTAGAGGACTTACCAATTCTCGTTTAATGCCACAAGGAACCATGAGTGATAAGAAATCAGTAAAACTAGAGTACTAGGGAAAGACAGGAGAAGAAAAAACAACACTCCTTTAAAACTAGAGCTACATTTTATGTTCTGCTTCAAGGTTTCATTCTATCAAAATAGAGCTAGAATTAAAGTCCTGGTCAGTGACCAGAACATTGCATAATAAATACACTGCAGGCCGCCCCTTTTTGGTATGACATTCTGACTCTGAAGAGTGAGTAGGTGACCTCTACCACATTAAAAGTGTCATTTGGTTTTGCACTAAATAAGCTTTTGCAAAGACTACAAGTCTTTCATCATATGAAATGACCGACACTCTCTGTCATCAGGGCCAGATTAACACATTGTAGGCCATTGAACTAGTGGTACTGTGAGGACCCAGTAATATAGGATTGTGCATACGTAGCTTGACATACCTTCCATCAATTAAATTGCACTTACAGGACTTACCCAAACACTTAGATTGCATTTGGCATGTCATATAAATGTGGCATACCATGGCAAATTCAGCAGTAACGTATAAACATGGCATAACATGGCAAAATCAGCAGTAACATATAAACTTGGCATATCATGGCAAAATCAGCAGTAAAGTATAGACTTGGCATGTCATGGCAAAATATGAAGTAATGTACACATTTTGGATATTAATTTAGGGGGGGGAGCCAATCTGCAATTTAGTCTTGCCACTCTGCTCCTCATATTTGACCATCATCCCCTCAGACTTGCCAATGCAAACACAGACTTACCATTCTGCCCACTGACTTGCCAATGCATTTCCACATTGCACACCCAGGACATGCCCCATGACCCACATTGCACATCTAGGACTTACCCCAATAGCACAATATACATTCCATCACCCACATTGCACACCCAGGGCTTACCCCAGGATATGCCCCATCACACACATTACACAACCAGGACTTACCCCAGTACTCCAGGATATGTCCCATCAACCACGTTGCACACCCAGTACTTACTTCAGGGTATGCCCCATCACCAACATTGCACACCCAAGACTTACCCCGGTGTATGCCCCATCATCCATTTTACACATACAGGACTTACTCCAGGAAATGTTTCATCACACACATTGCACACTAGGACTTACCCCAGTTTATGCAACATCACCAACACTGCACACCCAGGTCAAAAAGTGACAGTGCGCTAAAGTGGTACAAGGTGCTAAATAACAGGGTACGTATCCAAGAGTGACAACCAAATATACTGGATAAGACAATATATGTAACAGGAATATGACTCACGTTTCAAATTGTAGTAATACAGAATAAGGTGCTGTTTCTTTTGATCTAATGATCTCCAAACAGATAAAACGATGTTAGGGTATATACAAACACAATTTTAATAGAAAGCATAAAATATCTTACACTTGAAATCGTGAAACTGATCCAAACGAAAATCTTGCAGGTTATGGAAAAACTTCTCAGACCCCAAGACAGCAATGCCAAGCTAATGCGTTTCGCCCTTCAAATGGGCTTCCTCAGAGCTGGGCAATGCATTATTACCAGAAAAAACAAAAATTGTGTTTAGAGGGGCCCCAAATCTTAAAATGCAACTCACCAAAAATTATACCGCTAAACCAAAAAATAAAAAGGAGCCAACACACTTCCTGGTCCAGAAACCTGGCTTTTATCCTTGTAAAATGTGTTCAGGCTGCAATGTGGCAAACCATGAAATTAACCCAAAAACCTCTTTTATAGCCACCGCAACTTCTAAGAAGTTTGCAATAAAATAATTTCTAACCTGTCAAAAAACGTAATATATGTTGTGGAATAGAGGAGCACGTTAATAATATTAAGAAAGGCAACACACAATACTCTTTACCACAACATTTTTACAGAATGTCATAAAAAAAACCCTAAAGGTCTAAAATTTTGGCCAGTAACTAAAGTCAAAAAATACTGGAGAGGTGGAGACAACATTAAAAGAATAGGACAGGTAGAAATCGAGTGGGTCTTTCAAACGGGCACCTTGCTACCTACAGGTTTAAATGCAGACTTTGATCTGTTTAATTTTATATAATTATATGCATATTTAGAGATTTGTTTTATATGAGAATTTTTAATATCTATTTTTTATACATTCAATTTCCTATTAAAGCTAAATTTTTATATTTTTATATTTTTTCATTAGTAGATATTACCCCTGAACTTACAGGGATAATCCCTCCAAAACATGCATTGGGTTACATTGCTATATTATTTATTATATTTTTTATGTATAATTTTTTACATTTTATTTTATTTTTCCTCTCACTTGCACTTTAAATCATGCTATACTGAAAATAAGCAAACACTATTGGACAGTAAGAAGATTTTGCTCCTGAAGAGAGCTCCATAACATCGTTTGTGATCATTTGTTTATTGATAACATTGGAATGCCTCTAAGTGGTGAATCGCCCTATGTGTAAGGAATTGTTAATTAACATGAACAAGATGACTTCAAAATATCCAGCCACGAACTGAAGCAAGCTCCGGAGAAAGAACCTTAGAGCCAGATACTTAATAGACAAATCGGACTACAAAAACTACAAGTAATCGCGCCGGAAGTGACGTGGCGAGGTCGTACCGGAAGTGATGCGACAGATCCGATACGGGGCGTTTTTTGGATTTTATTCATCAACCTAATTACTGTACATGTATTTATAGCCAATTCTCACACCCCACAAGCATTGACCAGCTCTGAGGAAGCCCATTTGAAGGGCGAAACGCGTTAGCTTGGTATTGCTGTCTTGGGGTCTGAGAAGTTTTTCCATAACCTGCAAGATTTTCATTTGGATCAATTTCACGATTTCAAGTATATAGATATGTTATGCTTTCTATTAAAATTGTGTTTGTATATACCCTAACATCTTTTTATCTGTTTGGAGATCATTAAATCAAAAGAAAAGCACCTTATTCTGTATTACTATAATTTGAAATGTGAGTCATATTCCTGTTACATATATTGTCTTATCCAGTATATCTGGTTGTCACACTTGGATACGCACTCTGTTATTTAGCACTATGTACCACTTTAGCGCACTGTCACTTTTTGACTTGTGTTTTTACTTTTATTACATTTGGGCACTAGGGGTAGTTGCCTGACGGTTTGCAGCTTGTGCATTATAGGACAAGCGCCACTATACCTCGACACTTTTTGCACATCACTGCACACCCAGGACTTAGCTCAGTACTACAGGACATGCCCCATCACCCACATTGCACACCCAAGACTTACCCCAGTGTATGTCCCATCATCCACTTTACACACCCAGGACTTACCCCAGGAAATGCTTCACAGCCAATGATCATCTCCTCTAATGTTTGGCATCACAGGTCATGACTACGTCATGGAGAACCATGAAATGGCAGCCATGATGTCAGTGTTTGACTTCCAGGTCCATCGGAGTATGGTTCAGAGGCCTTTTTAATCAGACAGAAGAAAATTCTGACTGATTAAAACATTGTCAGGAGAGGTTAGTCCCTCTTTAGTAGTATCAATAAAAAAGCAAAGTGAAACATTACTATAAAGATAAGTCTTCCACTAAGGAGTTGGAAAAATGTGGCCAAGTTTATAACAATACCAACTAATGATGTAAACAACACTTAATATTTTGACCTTTTAAGCTGCCTTCTTAAAATATATATATATATATATATATATATATATATATATATATATATGTATATATATATATATATATATATATATATATATATATGTAGGTTTAGATAAAAATAGATTCAATGATTGAAAAGAGTAATATACTAATTGTAATCCATTTCTTGAAATGGTTATAAAATGTATTTATACATACACATATATATATATATATATATATATATATATATATATATATATATATATACACACACACACATTTTACATCCATTTCAAGAAATGGATTACAATTCGTATATTACTCTTTTCAAATGAAAGTGATGTTTTACTCACACATCAGTCAAATTTCTATTCTTAAGTCTGACGACTCCAAACCTTTACTTCACAATTTTGTACTATAAATTTAGAAGTTATTCTCCAGTTGTCTCTAATGCACTTACCAGATCCAGCATTTCTGGAGACAGAATGGGTTACACTAAAGTAACAAATTGCAGTCCTCAGGATTTTGACCATTTTTAGTAATCAATGTAACATTTATACATCTGGAAATACTATATCCATCCCATCCTGTATCTTATGCTATGAATTTATTTTGGAAACTTTCTTTGCCCCAAGAATCATCAGTTAACCTATTAATACAAATGACATAAGGCTCAATTGTGATCAAACTTCAGCTCCCTTTCAAGAAGGTGTTCCTTCTTCTTCCATCTTGATCCATCGCTGTGTTCCATAATGGGCTGCATGATGCATGTAAAGATGAATATACCCAAGCTGTCCAAAGGTATATTTTGCCATCCCTTGCTGACCACTCCCCAGCTATTTTATATCAGACACATACACTATATGGATATAATGGAAGTATTGGGACACACCACTTAATTATTGAATTCAGGTGTTGTAATCAGACCTATTGCCATAGATATATAAAATCAAGTACCTAGCCATGCAGTCTGCATTAAAAAACATTTGTAAAAAAAAAAAAAAGGGTCATTCTGAAGAGCTCAGTGAATTCAAGCATGGTACTGTGACAGGATGCCACCTTTGCAATAAGTCAGTGTGTGAAATTTCATCCCTGCTAGAGATTCCTCTAAGTGGTATTATTGGAACAGTAGCAAGTCAGCCAAGAAGCAGAAGACTGCTTGAAGTCACAGAGCAGTGTTGCCGAGTGCTGAGCCACACAGTAAGTAAAAGTCGCCAATGCTCTGTTGATTCCATAGCTGTAAAATTCCAAACTTCCACTGGCATTAAATCAGCATATAAACTGTGCGGCAGGAGCTTCATGGAAAGGGTTTCTGTGGCTGAGCAGCTGCATGCAAGCCTCACATCGCCAAATACAATGCCAAGCGTCGGATCGAGTGGTGTAAAGCACCACTGGACTCTGGAGCAGTGTAAACATGTTCTGTGGAGTGACGAATCATGCTTCACTGTTTGGCAGTCTGATGGACGAGTCTGGGTTTAATGGATGCCAGAAGAACATTACCTGTCTGCAGGGCTGCCATCAGGGGGTGAAAGGCAATGGAGCCCATAATGCTGGAGATATTAATGCAGATTTGGCCTCTGCCACTTTACAAGCCCATAGAGCACTGTGACCCATCCATCACCAAGGTATTACAGGAGAAGAACTTGAGCTATCGCTGCTGCAACCCATTCAGTTGGAAACTCAATTATAATGGAATAGAACTGTTTTTAAAATGCTCATGATATGGTGTGTTTGCCATCTTTAGATCTCCTGTTGATTGAAGTCCCTTATTGGCCCACGGACCCCAAAAACCCTACATAATGTTTTAACCAGGCCAAACCTGGGAAGTGAAACCCCCAAAAAGGCAGCAGTGTACAGAGGCTGCATCATTACAAATAGAGTGATGAGGCCTGATACTCGCAGATCGTGATGAAGGTAGTAGCAGTCCAGGGACAGAGCCTGTATGAATAGACTTTTTTTCTTTGAAGGTACACAAGCGTATTTGTGATGACTTTTTGTATCCCCTTACCTTGTTGACTTTCTACTTTATTGGGACCTTGATGCTGCATGTTGAAAGGGCACTAATTAAGTCCAGAGGAAGTAATATGATTGAGGCAAAATATTGGTCTCGGTGACCCACAAAGACTTGTAAGGCTGTATGCAGGATGATTTTCTTTATCAGGTAACAGTGTCATGATATAGCCTGCCCATATAGGTGTTTTTTTTTTCTTCTTCTGGGGCAAAACACCGGTCTAAGTGATCCGCAATGATCTGTAAGAATGTATGAATATATGTTTTTTTTCATCGTATGGTAGTTTTGAGACACAGCTTGTTTTAATAGGGCTTTTAAAAATAATATCAGGAAGTATTAATTTACTGAGAAAGTAGTGGATGTATGGAAAAGCCTTACAGAGGAAGTGGTAGAGGTAAACACAGTCAAGGATTTTAGGCATGCGTGGGATAGGCACAAGGCTATCCTAGATACAAAATAGGGAACTGGGGGACAAATAAAAGTATTTAGAAAATTAAGCAGACTAGGTGGACCGAATGGTTCTTATCTGCCGAAACATTCTATGTTTCTATGTTTCTTTGTTATGTAAATATATTACTACAAGTATTTAAAAATCAGCATTATTAAGTTTTATTCTTTAAATGTTAAGGGGTTGAATAGACAAGAGAAAATTGCCAGATTTAATATTATGATCTTAGTATTGAAAAGGCCAACACCATTTTTCTACAGGTTAGTGGCTGTCTCTGTTTGTCTATGTTAGTGTCTGTCTATGTATGTCTGTTAGCTGCTGTCTCTGTCTGTAAGTGGCTGTCTGTGTCTGTCTGTTTTAGTGGCTCTCTCTGGATGTCTATGATAGTGGCTGTCACTGTATGTCTGTTAGTGGCTGTCTCTGTCTGTAAGTGGCTGTCTCTGTCTGTCTGTTTTAGTTGCTGTCTCGAAATGTCTGTCTTAGTGCCTAACTCTGCCTGTTAGCCGCTGTCTCTGTCTATGTTAGTGGCTGTCTCTGTCTGTCTATGTTAAAACTCTGAATAGAGGTTAGTGGGATGGTGTAAATTCTGATCAGAGGTTAGGGGGATGGCATAAAATCTGATTAGAGGTTAGGGGATAGTATCAACTTTATTCAAACTAAGGGTTGCATATGAACATTGTTGTGGAAAAAAATAAGGTAGAACATGTAAGATGCTCTCTCTCTACTACATTTATTTTATTTTGTTTTTTTCTATGGTGGAGATTATATGTGACTTGCTTTTGGGGTGGGGCTGGACTTTTTTTTTGCTATTTGTGTGGCCACTGTGTGTGCCTGTATCTTTACCCCTATCTATGTTTCTAACACACTTTAAGTATAGCGACCATCCTTGTTTCGATGATAGGTTATACTCAGCTTACCTATCTTATTCAAGGTTGTCAAGAATAAAAAGTGTAGCAATTTTTTTTCTAAGGATACTGCCATGATATATTAATACATGATAGCTGGGATGACGAGGAAGGTAGGTTGTTGTTCTGTCTCCACATAGCAAGCGCCCTTGGCAAATGCCTAGTTCACCTTATGGTGGCACCAGCTCTGACTACCAGTATCTGCCATCATTGGTGGGAGGTATACAGATGAATGACACCAAAAACATCTACATGAAAAGAAAAGAAATCTCAATGCATCCTTCCTGGTAAATATCTAAAAGTCTTCTGTGCTTTGAGTTGGAATAGAGCAACTCTTGAGGATCTACTCCATAAAGAGAGCGTATTGTGGCGGGAATTTCTAACTTTAGGCCAAACTTGCCAAGTTGACCATTCTCCAATGCAGCTAAACGGAAGTTTGAAATTACCATCTCTGTTTTCTGCAATTCTCTCTTTACTGAGTAGAATCTTTGGATTAAATGTTACCAGTTTTATTTGGAATGTATTGGGAGTAAACTCACATGTGTTCCTGTTGCATTCGCAGTGGAATTTCCCTTCTGATACACAGGAGATAAGAAAAAACAATACCTTTTATTAGCTCTCTGTAGAAGACAAAACAAACATACAAGAACGTAGTAGAAAATTATGATTTGCTTCACTGATGCTGAAAAAAATGAAAATGCTACAAGTTACTTTAAATTTGCAGTTTTAAGATTAGTCAGTTGAAACTATATCAGTGCCTGTCTACTGCTTCAAGACTAAAGATGGAACTTTGAAACTTGAAATTTAGGAGCCGTGCCGGGGTTAACGAATGATATGACTTCAAGGACATCTGTCAACACAAAATTAGGTTATGTTTAACTGAAATATTGCACAGTGTAGGCATTTTAAAGAAATATTCTTTAACGAAAGAATATAAATAAAGTACCTTAATGAGCCTTCTTTTCTTGTATAGCTCTATCAGGGTCAGACATCTTGTTTAGAATCTTGGGTTAAATCAAGGAAGATCTGAACTACTGGATTCAAGATGTCCACACCCTGATGTGCTAGATAAGCCAAGAGGGCTCAATAAGGTGCTTTCAATGCATTCTTTCATTAAAACAAATCTATTTAAAATGGCTGCACTTGGTGCAATCTTTCAATTAAAACATTTGTCCTTTAAAAACAGAAAAGGAGTCATGGGCCTTGTAAAAATACCAACCAAGAAAGAAAAAAAGGTAATAAAGACTGGGAGAGAAATGTTTAAAATATAAAGAGCATGATGAAAAGTGCATGGTTACATGGTTTAAAAGAAACAAAAAGAGAGAGTCAAAGACTGGGGAGGGGACGATTAGAGAGATTTGAGGAAGCATTTTGGGAAACTGGTGTTCATAACAGCTAGGATGCTAAAGGTTAGTCATTACTGGTACCTGAACTGAGTGTTAAAGGGACTATATCACTTAAACATAGCTTTTACTGTGCACGAAGAGAACAAAAAATATCCAAAATTATCTAGACACTGTGTTAGCAAAACTGAAAGCCAATGCCTAAATTAGGAGGATTGTTTTAAATTTGTCTGTGGAATCTCCTGCTAATGATATCGCCTGTGTCAAATTACACATTTTGCTTTGAAAATCAGTTCATTTGTAAATCAAGCCACAGGTGACGTCATAAGCAGGAGACTCGGCAGACACATGTAAAACACACGTTTCTCCTAATTTAGGCATTTGCTTAAATTCTGCTAACACAATGTATAGATCACTTTCAGTCCTTTTTAATGTTATACAGTCACAGTATAAGCAATGTGTAGGTGATACAGTGCCTTTAATGAAGGGATTGGAAAAAAAGAAACTTGAGATTGGAAGAAAAACGTGTATAGAGATTAGGAAAACGAAATCTTTTCTGTGACTCGTCATGGAAACCATAGTCCATAAAAGCTGGAGTGATCAGTGGAATGTTTCGTTTTCACACAACTGTATTCTAATGTAGTTGTTTTAAAATAATTTGTTTCGGCTCATATGCATTTCACACAAAAAAAAATATGGTTTTTTTTGCTTTACTGCTCCTTGAAGCCTTTGTGCACGTAATGTATGGTGTTTTGTATAGGGTGTGTGGCTGAACACCTTGTAAAAGTTCTCTTGATCTGACTGTGGGCTTAAGCCCCTAATCTTGTAGGAGTCTAGCATTGCCTCTGCTTTTAGGACAATCTTGTTTTGAGTGGCTATGTATTACTTGTTTTTATTTCTAAGTTATTACTGAGACAGACCTAAACTGATGGCATGTGTATACCAGTAATTCATAACGCTAGCTGACTACTGTTGGACAACATAACTGTTTTATTTATTACTTACTCATGATTATTTTGCAGAGTTTGTCCCCGATATTGAATTTATTTCAACAAATACTGGAGATTTGGGTAGTGTCTTGTTTGTGTATGGCAGGATTCATATGGATTGTGCTCATTGGGTTGCTTTAGCTATTATTTTTATAATTACAAAGACCGAGCTGGATAGTCGATGAGTCTCATAATGCCTATGATGAAGATCTCATGGCCAAAGGCATAAATACTTTGTCCTCTCATATGCGTTCATTCATTGGAAAAAAGTTTCTGACTTTTGAATTCATCACGATAGTGTGCAAGCACAATTTTGGGTAAAAAGTTGATATAAATTGAATGTATAATGTCAGATCCATAATGTTTATGAGAAGAACAAGATAAAATGCATAAAGATACACAATTTAGGTTATAGCGCAACCTTGCTCGGAATAAACAAAATAATAAAATATTTTAAAAACAACCTGTGCTAAACAGGTGGCAGACTGCTTCAGGCAAGCCAAAACATTAACTAAAATTGGAAACAGTTACCATGGAAAATATGTTGACATACTATTTTTCCATCTGTTTAAACAAACTTCAGAATAAAGCATATTAACATGTTTCCCTTACAAAACTTTTCTGGAACTGAAATATTTTGTAATTAATTCAAATCAAATGACAGCCACTGATTGGATCATTCATCAACACATACCCCAAAGTAAAGATGCCAGTGTTTGTTTGACACATCATTAGAATTATTTGCTGTCACTAGAAAGGTCACCTTGGCTTATATCCCTTCCATATTTGTATATATTTAGCATCTTGTACTACAAAAACAGATTTCATTATTTGTTTTTTTTACTTGGAGCTCTCTCAAACATTCAAGTATCTAAAATATATATATTTTTTATCTATGTGGCATCTAAACACATGAAAGGGTTTCTCTTAAATATGTAAAGGTGCAATACTGGTAGATAAACATTGCTTTGATGCTAGAAGTATTCCCCCTTAAACAGCAGTTTAAAGCGAAAGAGAGTAAAAATGAATTCACCACAGTTAAATGGAAGTTTGACTTTGCTCAGTTAAAGGTATCACTGAGCAAAACTGGTTGGGGACCACACTGAAAAGGTGTAAGCTAGCAAAGGAGATCATAGAGCCAGGGCCGGTGCAAGGATTTTTGCCGCCCTAGGCAAAATAAAAATTGCCGCCACCCCCCCCCCCGACATTATCATATTATTATTCCCCTCAATATCCCAGGATTATGCCCCACAATATGCCAGGACTTAGCCACCCAATATGCCAGGATTATTCCCCTCAATATCCCAGGATTATGCCCCTCAATGTCCCAGGATTATGCCCCTGAATATCCCAGGATTATGCCCCTCAATATCCCAGGATTTTGCCCAACAATATGCCAGGATTTAGCCACCCAATATGCCAGGATTTTCCCCCACAATATGCCAGGATTTAGCCACCCAATATGCCAGGACTTTCCCCCCTCAATATGCCAGGATTATGCCCTTCAATATCCCAGGATTATGTCCCTCAATATGCCAGGATTATGCCCCATTATATGCCAGGATTATGCCCCTTAATATGCCAGGATTATGCCCCTCAATATCCCAGGATTATGCCTCTCAATATGCCAGGATTATGCCCCTCAATATGCCAGGATTACGCCCCTCAATATACCAGGATTATGCCCCTCACTATGCCAGGATCATGCCCCTCAATATCCCAGGATTATGCCCCTCAATATCCCAGGATTATGCCTCTCAATATCCCAGGATTATGTCCCTCAATATCCCAGGATTATGTCCCTCAATATCCCATAATTTCCCCACACAATATGCCAGGGCTTAGCCACCCAATATGCCAGGATTTTCCCACACAATATGCCAGGATTTTCCACCACAATATGCCAGGATTTTCCCCCACAATATGCCAGGATTTTCCCCCACAGTATGCCAGCCAGGACTTAGCCACCCAATTTGCCAGGATTTTTCCCCACAGTATGCCAGCCAGGATTTAGCCACCCAGTATGCCAGGATTTCCCCCCCCCAGTATGCCAGCCAGGACTTAGCCACCCAATATGCCAGCCAGGACTTATCCACCCACTATGCCAGGATTTTCCCCCATAGTATGCCAGCCAGGACTTATCCACCCAATATGCCAGGATTTTCCCCCACAGTATGCCAGCCAGGACTTAGCCACCCAATATGCCAGGACTTAGCCACCCAATATGCCAGCCAGGACTTAGCCACCCAATATGCCAGCCAGGACTTGGCCACCCAATATGCCAGCCAGGACTTAGCCACCCAATATGCCAGCCAGGACTTATCCACCCAATATGCCAGGATTTTCCCCCACAGTATGCCAGCCAGGACTTAGCCACCCAATATGCCAGGATTTTTCCCCATAGTATGCCAGCCAGGACTTAGCCACCCAATATGCCAGGATTTTCCCCCATAGTATGCCAGGATCCTCCCCCTTCCCCCTTACTTACCTCGTCGCTGCTGCTCTCCTGGTGCTCTCATCTGCCCCTCCGTGGCTGTGAGGGAAGCGTTGTGCGCTCCCCTCCAGCCAATGCGCATTCAGTAAAGTTTTTTTTTTTTAAACAAACTTTATTGAATGCGCATTGGCTGGAGTTTTCTATGGGTAAGGTAAACTGAAATATTAGAAAGTGAGAAACCAAGAAGAAGAGACAACCAGGGTCAAAGACAAAGAGTCCCACAAGCAATACATACCCCTCAGGCATTTATGTTCATGGGTTTTTATTGCTTCAAATACTGTTCCACAAAACAAAATATATATAACTGATTTTGTTCAAACACACACACACACACACACACACACACTATATATATATATCAATTGCAATTTACCACAGCTTAGAAGGAGACCCTACCCACTGTATGCTCATATTAGGATTACTGTGTTTGCATGTTGTCCTAATATATTGTTATTTATTGATTCTATATAGGCCTCCATTGTTTTCTGTGGCAGTTATAATATGAATAATTGCATCTGCTAATAAAAACCAGGTTCCAACCGTGCTGTGTGACTAGCCCATTATTATGCGAGCACCTTGTGTTGAAACAGTGTAAGACTTGTGTATTCCAGTCCTGTAGCTAGCACTGAGGAGCGTGCCAGCTTTCACTGCCTTCCACAGTAGGGAAGTTATGGAATTTAGAAGTACTAATCGGGGATTGTCAGCAATAAAATAAAGTTGCCATGGGACCTTTGGCAGCAGAAAGAGATGTATTGCTTTTGTTTATGCTCCATCCCAGGCTGGATGATGCATAGGCGTGTAACTTGACACGACTCCAGCTGCATAATTCTACCTGTCAGGAGTGAGATTCAAGGATTCCCTTATGACATCATAGGTGGGTTAATATCATGCCGGTGTTTGGAAGCTGGAACAGGTCCCTGTTGGTATCCTAGTTATATTTAAACAAGGCTAGCAGGTTTCATGAGACTGCACTGTGCATAACGAAACGTTATGATTATTTTAAGCTGACGTTACGAGGATTGCTTTGGATTTTCTGGGTCAGTACATAGTGGAACATCTCGGAAAGGGTGAACTTGGCTGACCTGATTCTTTTTTCACGATGACTAATCATATAGCTGAGTGGCATATTAAATGTGTGTTCACAGATATATTATATATAATGCTTTATGAATCCATTAGGAACCAAATGATGTCAAGACCAGTGCTCTGTAATTGTGCTCACAAGTCAGCTACCGTCTGTCTGCTGGGCACGCAGCCCATGGTGCCGAGGATAGGGTGCATATGGCTCCCTTAGTGGGCAGCATCATAAACTTGATGCTGCCCACCCAAGCATTCATAGGCACCAACATTATACATGGTGGACAATTATATGTGTTCTATGGACCCTCAAAACCCTTGCCACTGGTGGTCCTTGTACAGACACTTTACCTATCACTGCCCAAAACCCAGACATTCTTCCACATGCCAGTAAAAGGCTGGTTAGTAGTGATCACCAGTAATAGGTGGTGTATCTTGGTTTTGTGCCGCCCTAGGAAGAAAATTCGGGCACACACACACACGTTGCACACCCACGACATGCCCCATCACCCCATTAAATGGCCTATCACCCACATTACACACACATTAAATGCCCAATCCCCCGATTACATGCCCCCATCACCCATGTTTCATACACACTAAATGCCCCACCACCCCCATTACATGCCACAATCACCCTCATTTCATACCCCCACCACGTCCATTACATGTCCCCATCACCCCGATTAATTGGAAGAAGCTAAAGCTTGCTGAATGGTGTGTGTGTGTGGGGGGGGGGGGGGGGGGTGAAAATGTTTGAAGCACCAGAAGTGTGCTTTAACACCCTCTGGCAAAGTGCCGCCCTCTAGCAAAGTGCCGCCCCTTGGCGAGTGTCTTGTTTCCCTTGTGGAAGATACACTATTGCCAGTAATGCATAAGAATTGTTTTTCTAAATGTGCAAATGTAGTCATACATTTACATGAACATAAACTGGGACATGGTGGAAAGATACAGACATTTTTAAACACAGCTATTAATGCAATTTGCTTCTTAGTGAGCATCCATGGATGGGATGATGGGATAGATATTAACACAGCCCTATTGCACATATCTGTAGTGTAAAGGATATAGTGCTATAAATGAAGGTAGTTAACTACTCTAATCCTAAGCATAACAAAGTTGCAGAGTAGTTAAAATTCAGAGGTAAATGAATATATTAAATACAAATCTGAATTTACCTTTCAGTTATTAGATTAAAAAATAACATCTGTGTTTCCTACAAAAGAAACCTGTACATTGTCTCAATGCTGTCATCTAGTGGATGCAGGCATTCTTACAATCCATCAAATTGTCTTTAACACAGGGACTTTGTTTCGGAAACAGAGAATTGCAGGGCATTGACAAGGGAATTTTAAACTCAAGGCCAAAGTAGTTGAAAAAGAAACTTCCCATTCAGCTTGGCTACTTTGACCTTACATTTGAAATTCCCTTCTCAATTCCCTGCAGGTTTCTCTTTCATGAAGAAAGCCCACAATCTTTGAAATCTACTCCATAATGCAGTTATTTGATTTGAAGCCACAAAGATAAAAAATAACCATACTAAAAATGATTTATACATATCTTAATTTTAAAAAAATATGTAGATACAAATAACTTGCACAAAAATGATTGCTCTTGAAATTGTATTGCTGAAGATACACTTTTACATGTAGATATAATAATTCATGTTACATTAAATGAACAAGTATGTATACAAGACCAACAATCTATGCAGCACTTGGTACAGAGTTACAGTGTAAGTTAGATGAACAGAGACAGACTGACACACGAGGTAGAGAGCCCTACTCACATGCTTACAAAGGAGTCGGGGACAGGAAACACATAAGGTGAGTACAAAGGTAGGAAGAATAGTTCATTGGGGGACAGTGACAACCAGATGGGTCTTACCATAGATTACTTAAAGGAACATTGTACTTTTGCTAACCCTTGCTTCCTTGAAGGAAGCAAGGGTTAAAAAAAAAAATGTCTCAATGTGAGCGCAAAGAGAGACCCTAGTTTTTGCATGGGATCAGTAGGGGGGACCTAGTTAAAGTCCCCCTGCTGATCCCATTCAAAAACTAGGGGAAATCTCTGCGTTAGCAGAGAGAGCTGGTCACCAACCAGACGGTTGCCTGCTTCCTATGGAATCATGGCAGCTGTCGGTCAGAGGATAAAACTGGTGTGTACTATCAAAGTACACGCCAGTTTATCCTCATGCTAGGAACAACTAACCCTTCACTTGTGCTTTTATATTACAAGCACAAATCAAACTTAACGTTTAGTGTCCCTTTAATGAGTATTGATGCAAGAGATATTCGCTAGAAGGTGAGATTCCCCTTGCAAACAAACTCACCAGGTTTGACCCTGCACAATGTATAGCTAAATCGATTAGTGAAAACTCTCCAGAGGATTAGTGAAATTATAAAACTGAATGCAAAAGCAGAGATACCGATTTCGTAACAGAATGTCTGATAAAAATAAAGCCTGGACAATATATTCTAGAAAAAAATATTTGGGATATATGGGAAGTTGTGGAATCTGACCATCCTAATATATAAGTAGAACTGTACAGGGTATGAATTCTAGAAATAAAAATCTATAGTCTAAAAATGTGAACATGTGAGTATTTGTTAATATTATCCAATATATAAATGAACTTTAACTACTTACACAATCCAGAACACCACATGGATTCCTCTTACCCTGAAAAGTTCTGGATAGTGTAAGATATTTTATGTACATTTATATATTGGATGATATTAGTAAAAAAACACCATGCATAAATGCTGTGCAGTAAAGTATTTTTCCATTACCTGTAATTAACATAGCATTTTGCTGAATGCCTAGTAAGTCTGTCGTGTTCATGGCAACATTTTACCTAAACTAATAGAAACTTCTTTTAATATAATTTGGAGCATTCTTACTCTCGTCACAACATTATTTTCCTTGTAGATTGTGTAGGTCACACTACATACAGGGACTCTATCACCTAAACATTGTTTTACTTTGAATGTAGAGAATAAAAGAATACTTAAAATAATCTAAACAGTGTGTTAGCAAGATTACAAGTAAATGCCTAAATTAGGAGAAAAATGTGTTTTAAATGTGTCTATGGCATCTCCTGTTTATGACATCACTTGTGACTTATAGTAGAAAATTGCAAAAGCTGACACTCAAGGCTCTTGCAAAATCTGAAGTACTTCATTGGCGGCGAACGATAAATAATGAATCCAGAAATTGCAAAAGCAACACATTTAACGCATTTTTACGTTTTTGCAATTTTCCACTGTATGGCACATCTACAGCCATCACAGTTCCTACATATATCAATCGACCATACTACTTAACATCTATCCAGCTTTACGGGGAAGCATATTTAACAGGGCTTACACATTTTATTAAAGTTTTTTGGGGAGTCATGGAGATAAGAATTTAGTTTGAGAAATTCACCAAACTAATAACCTTACTGATGGAAGGAATACATGGCTGGGTCCACATCTGTGCCAAAGATCTTCTGGCTGCAAAAACAATCTTTGAAATGAGCGTATTATCTCTCTTCTGTTCCTATTCAACAGAACTGTGTGAAAGATTAATTTCCGTGTTTATATACTCTTTGTACGTTGGTTTTCCTCCCTTTTTCTACTTTTGAGAAGTATATTGTCATCTGCTGAGCAATACCAACAGCATTTACTCTGCTATTCGCAGTTACCAGGAGCATACATTCTGCTACACATAGTTGTATATTATAGGAATAGGTAAAAAGACCTCCTTTAGGTGATATTGATTTTCTAGCTAGCGACCTGTCAACTTCAAATTTAGCAAAAACAATAATGGTGGGAATGCTCTAGAATCTCTATTAGCTTCCATAAATGAACAGATACATATGAGCTATATTACACCTCTGAGGAAGCGCTACTTTGGTTTGAACAACATCACAGAAAAATTGAGAGTTGGAATAAATCTTTGGTTTTATAGTTGTTTGTATTTATATATAGTGTGTTTTAGCACTCCCCACCATTCCATCATTTATCTTTACTTTTTATCTGCTTGGGAATCAGATAGGTGGTGATTAGCAGCTTATCCATTTTATACATTAGTTTAAATTTGATCTAGTAACACTAACCTATAGACTGCACCTTGAATGAGTCAGCCGTTGGGTCCAGTCACATTATCAACCCCTGCAACCATGATTGTTGCGCCCCTGGGTTGGATAGGCGTATGTTAGGGCATCCGAGTAACACAAGCATTAAGGCTGGTGACTAATGTGGATTAGGAGATCCAAACATGTAACATAAACCAGAAGTCAGTGCATGGAGGATAGGAAAGTGCAGGAATCAAAGCCTGGTGAAGGAGAGGGAGAGAGCACATTTTAACAATGCTTGCTCTTTTCTAGCTGAAAAGGAGTAATGGGTGGGGCTCAGAAATGCTGTCAGAACCAAAATGAATGTTTAAAACCACAAACACAGAGGCAATAGAGGAAAGAGGAATACATAGCACTTCAAGAAAAATGGTAAAGGAAAGGAGCTGCTATAGTGTGTGGCATAAATAAACAATAATGTAAGCAACGGCTATATAAACTAACTCATACATACATGCCAAGAGTCACCTTTCTTCAATAAGAATAGTGAAAATCCAGGTCAATGACATCACATCATGACATAGCAAACTAAATGGCACATATACATTTCACATGCTACGGGATCCTCTCTTTGATGGATGAATTAATTGCTTCCTCCTGTACACACACGCATTCTAAAGAGTTGAGACAAGATATATATTTTCACATATTTCGTGATAATATTTATGTTGTATATTTTGCGTAATTTTTCTATAACAAATGAACACAATGAGGGTTATGTATAAAACATCACACAAGGAAAGGGCACATGGGAACCACGCTATCGCTGCGTGCGCTGGTGTATATTGCTGAAAACTGTAGCACTGGCTTCCTTCCGGCACTCTCAGCGCTAAAACAACCCTATGTAAAATGAATAAAGAATTGAAAAGACCCTGAAAAATGACCGGCACCTTCCACAAGACAATTTACTGCTCTCGAAAGCGTTGAAAGATTTTTTTACATAACATACGATTGATTTTTTACATAAACAATATTACATGTATACAAGATCTACCTGCATCATCACTTTATATATAACTAAATATAGATAGCTAGATAACGTCATTCATTTTTCATCTTGGAATTTTAGACTCTCAGTACGTTAACAAAATATTGGGTAATGCATGTCATAAAATTCTATGCCGTCAATGTTTTTTTTTTTTCCAACTGCAACTTGAGGGATGGGAAGAATAACAGCATTCATTGGAGTTCTCCGAACTGCTACCATATGCATAATCATATTTCATCACCTCTTTCCATTTTGCACATTGATACATCTGAGTAGAGAACCAGAAATAGCCTTTTCTCAACCAGCTCGGTTATTGGATCTGAAAGTTTTAAACCAATAGGGAGTCTTTCAAATTTGATTTATTTATTTCATAATTCTTTTAATTTATTTTTCTTCAAGTTTAAATATACTGAAATAAGGAAAAGCATATTTGAAAAAGACATTTTAAAGGATAATTACAGGAATGACCACAAAATGCTGTGGATGTTAAAAATTCCTTGCTACCGCTGGAAGGCAAGAGGTACAGTCATTTCAAGGGTAATGGAAGAATGTTTCTATTATCAGAAATTTTACAAAATTGTTAAATATGTTTAACAAAAAATAAAGGAATGTTAACCATGATTTGTTTTTTTTTTAATTTATGGATGTATTTCCCTAATATTTAAAGTGATTCAATGTTATCTATATACATGGTGTTAGCAGAATTGCAAGTAAATTCACAAAATAAGAAAAATGTAATTTAAACGTGTCTCTTTTGTGTCCTGTTTATGACATCACATTGTGAATGCGCATGCTATTTACACCTGTATAATATGAATAATATATATATATATATATTTTAGCTCTTTTCTCTTTGTGAGACACAAAGTTCTTTACCAATACAAATAGGGACAAATCATCTATGAGTTCCTGCTAGTGAGAAGAACTGACTGATATTAATAAGCAGTTCTGAGTGCCTTTTTTGAAATGATGGTGCATCTCTGATTGAGCAAAGTATCACATCCCAGAATGTGGAGGTGGCATGTGTCACAGTTTAGTGCACAGGTCGTGGCAGCCATCCCTGTCCTGACCTTAGCATGCACTTCAGTGATGGACCCACTACATGCGTACGAGCGGATATAATTTAGTGGATGGACAGATCTATGAAGTGCAGTGGGTGGTGTAGCTGGTGCCAAGTTGAAATGGCTAATCTGTCCTCCAGCAGGCATTCTTTGTGGTTTCTGGTTACTTCTTGTCTTCACAGCTTGTTCTTTCAGAATTCCGTGTATTAGTTCCTGCTTGTCTGATTTCCCAATATGGATCTTTGAATCTGGCTTCCTCTGACCATTCTCCTTGCTTCTCCACTGTCACCTCGCTTGTACACTCCTGTTAAGTGCAAGCTTTGCTTTACCCTGTGCTGCATCTTCAATCTTCTCCAAACTTCTGCTAAAAGCAAGCTCTGATACAGTCTGTGCATTCATCATTGCTTGCAGCTACCTACTGCGAAAGACAAAATGGCGGCGACTAGTTACATTTGTTTAGTAAAATATATCATAAAATAAACTCACATAACAAAAACTAAAGACATATCTGAAATCAACAATGCAAAATAAAACAACTTTTTGGTCGGTGTGTCCCTTTATATAATTGTCTGCTGATTGTTCCCAAAGAATGTCAACCTTGTGCTATAAACTGTTGGCATAATTTCTACCTGCTAAATTAGCTAAAAACTTGTTATATAGTTAGATTAGCCTATAGGGTTAAAATTAAATTAAAATATATTAAGGGGTAGCATAAGGGTTAGAGTTGGGGTTAAATTTAGTGTTAAGGTTAAATTTTGCGTTCTGGTTGGGGTTAGGGGTCAAAAGGTCAATATAGGAAAAAACATTGCCCCATAACTCGCAAAAAAATACAGAAGAATATGGAAACAACATTTAGAAACTATTTAGATGGGGTCTTTTTTAATGATTGTATTTGTGTAAATTATATTTTAGGTCAAAGTTAGAAAAAGTGGGGGGTTTTAAATTTGTGATCATATTTTATGATTTTTTTGTAGTAAATTATAAGATATGGTGAACATAATGGTATCTAATGCAAGCCCTAATTATGACGATAAAAAACAACATATAATTTGTGTGGGTACATTATGTGAGAAAGAAGAAAATTGCAGCTAAACACAAACACCCCAGAAATATCAAAACAGCCATTGTCACCAAGGGAAAGTCAAGGTGAAAATGTCTTGTCACTAAGGGGTTAATAATATTATTGTTTTGTGCCTTGCTGCTATATTACTCCCAATTTTGCTATACAGTCCTGTTACTGAGGATCACCACTAGTGATCCTCTAAGACAGTGATAGCAAATGAGTTTTAGTGCAAGATACCAAATTAAAGACCTCAAAGTGCCATTTTTACTGAGATTATGCTTCCCTCCATTTCCATTGCAGACACATGGGAAACCACTTTTTGGACTTGTGGACAAAGCAGGCATCTAGACAGCATTCCATCAGCAGTGTATGGGCTTGAATACCTTTTGAGTTTTGCAGAGATATGAGCTGTGGGAGGATGGTCACATTGTTCCTGTAGGATACAGACCACTTTGAGCTATGTAATTTAGTACCAAAGGCTTTTGATGTTTTGTAGATAACAGAGCATGCAAGCTAAGATACAGAATTTCCAATCACATGTGCGTCAGAGAAATGTTATGGCATTAATTTTGCTGAGTATTTGGAAGTATGGTAGAAGGAGGGGTAGAATAAAAAACTCAAACAGCTGGAGGTGAGTCAATTATATAACCTCACTGAGAATTGAGGGGATCAAAAGAAAGTAGATTTTATGTAAAAATGCCATCCATTCAATTGTGATAAATTCAGTGGTGTCACAAAATGATTGTCCCTTGGATATTTGTGACAATTTATGGAGAAGTCTGGAGCTATGGTGCTCCTCACTACTGGAAGTCCATTTGCATACATGATTAGGTGATATCTTAACTAGAAGACAGCACAGATACTTGACAATCAGCACCTTTCTCCTACTGGCGCTTCCTGCTTTCACAGGGGGCATAGCACATGAAACATTGCTTGCACAATCACATTCATCTAAAGTGATTCACTCTCAACACATTCTCTATGGCAGCAGGATCAGGACTGAATCCTTGCTGGCACTGCTATTCATTTTATTTCATCAATAGGTTTATTTTTAATTGATATCAAAACATTGCACAATTGTCCTTTACATAACATCATTACACCTGGGTTCACAGTCACCGTTGATAATGCTACAATCGTACCGGCTGACCGTGTTCGATGTCTTGGGGTCACTTTTGATTCTGCTCTCTCCTTCGTTCCTCAAATTCAGTCCTTGGCCAAATCCTGTCGGCTGCACCAAAGGAACATTGCACGCATACGCCCGTTCCTCAGCGAAGAGACCACCAAAATTCTAGTGCACTCGCTTGTGATCTCTCGACTGGACTACTGTAACGGTCTTCTGACTGGACTACCTCTGGTTCGTCTGGCTCCCCTACAGTCTATCCAAAATGCGGCTGCACGACCTTTGCGCTCCTCAAAGCGGTTAACACACTCCTCTAATCTCATCACCACTTCTCTCTCACGTTTTCAAGATTTAGCCCGAGCTGCACCCTCTCTCTGAAACTCCCTTCCCCGGAGCATCCAACTCTCTCCCTCCTTTTCAAACTTTAAAAAGTCCCTCAAAACTCATCTCTTTAGAGAGGCTTACTACCCAACCCACTAGTTACCAGTCACTTTGCCTCTAGCCGATCCCACCTAGCTGGAACACACACTCCCTCTTTGACTTATCCCACCTAGTGCCTTCCATCCACACTACTGTTACTACAACTTCAATCCCTCTGACCTCTTCAATCCCTTAATTGTCTCATGGACCCCATTCCCTCTAGATTGTAAGCTTACAAGCAGTGTTCTCTACTTCATGTACCAGTCTGTACTAGTTTGTCTAACTTAGTATGTAGTTCCCTTCTATTCTCTGTACCAAGCGCTACGAGAATTGGTGGCACTGTACAAATAAATTTTAATGTAATGTAATGCTTTAAGGTGTAAATCAGTTAATAAAAAAAGTCAGCAAAAATGACCTTATTGAGCCCTCTCTCCTTTTAAAGCTGTATCAAGGGGCTGACGTCTTGGGTCAGAAGAATGTATGTTTTACATTTTGCATTGCTTAAAATATAAAATACTTACAGCTAGATGAATTTGTGAAATTACAGCAGTTTGAAGAATCCAGGACTGCCCACACTAGCTGAGTATAAAATAAGTATAATTTCTTTTTTTTTGCTCCAAGAACCAATGAGAATAATTTAATTGAAATGAATGGAATTTCCTGTCTCTCTAGTGATGCCATCAGACAATGTGTTAAGAGAACCTACTTTGTACAAGAGCTTTTCTAGCAGCACACAACATAAATAACGGTATTTTGGAGGAGCCATTTAATATGCATTTGGAGGAGGCATTTTTGACACCAAACAGTCCCTTTAATACCGACTTTCTTTCAGTAACATTTTCAATTGCTAAATGCAAGAAAACTATTGATGGCTGAGCCTAATACATCAGAAAATACCCTACAAAGTACATATCCATTCCTGCCAGCAAATTTTATTGTAACAAGTATTTTTTTATGGAATAAACATGTCATTAATAATTCACTTTGCAGATGGGTTACCTCAATATTTATTTAATGCACTTTAGTTTTAAGCAAAGCTATTGCCATCTAACAAATTTACAGTATGAAAGAGAAAAGCTGTCAATTACATGAAAATATTGAATTTTGTTTCCAACCGCACTGTGGAATCAAAGTGGTGAAGTATTACAGGTGCTTACTTGACTCCAGTAAAAATATGTGACACCTTTTGGTTTCCAGCTGGAAAAATGATTGAGTTTCAATCATTTTTTTGCAAAAAAATATCCTTGTTGGAAAGGATTTTAGGATTTATCCTGCTGTTCACTGGAAAATGATAAAACAAGTATCTACAGGAAAAGTATAAATAGATAAAACATTTGTAAGAAAGCCTAAGTACAGCCATGTACTGTAAAATTTAGTTGCAGTTAGTTTAGGATTTTGTTTGTAAGTACACCTTGTAGTTTGTAGTATATGTCCTTTTTTTCTAACTGAGCCAGGGCTACTTTAGGGCCATGATAGGCCTCAGGCAGAGCTTTTAATAGCAGTTACTACTCTTCTATCAAACCAACTCATAGTTACAATAATTAAAGTCTGATTAGCAACTCCCTTCATTCTACCTAGCACCCTGCATGGCCAATGGTGGAACCTAGGCCATGCCTAGAAGGGTGGCAAGTGGTGGAAGAAGTAGGCCTCAGTTAAGAAACATGTGCTCCTCATCATTTTGTGATTGGGGCCAGGAACACAAAAGCTTTTTCCTCAAAGACAAAAGCACCACACTCAGCAAGGTTAACCCCTTCGTGACGCTAGGACCTTATGCCATCCTAATTTTAGTGGAGCTAAAAGACATTAGGGTGGCATAGAAGGTCCAGTGTTAAACAGCTCAACACAGCTTCCCTCGATAAGCTGTGCTCAGATCCTACTTTGAGTGGCCTTTGTCTGATCTTTCTGCAGGGACCCACAGGGGTCTATTAACCCTTATCGGTCTCTGCCATAGTGTTTCTGGCTACGGATCCCCTTGTGATCGGTGTCCAGGAACAAACTGCAACGTTTTGGTGATTGCATTGTCTGGGACGCAAGCCTCATGCATCACAAAGGGATTAATATTATTATTTTTGTTTTGTAGTGAATTATAAGATATGATGAACATAATGGTATCTAACGAAAGTCCTTCTTATGGCGATAAAAACAATATATCATTTATGTGGGTACAGAATGTGAGAAAGAAGAAAATTACAGCTAAACACAAACACCCTAGAAATGTAAAAACAGCCCATGTCACCAAGGGAAAGACAAGGTCAATAGGTCCTGTCACCAGGGGCGTTGCTAGGTCTCCAAAAGATCTGGCGCTGGAGCCCAGGATAGATTTGATAGACGTGGAGTAAATAAGATCACATGCTTAGGTGATATACAGACTGATATAATTGACACCAATGAACAATAGGTATAAATGGGTATATATCGGGGCTCAACAAATCCCGGGCACCAGGAAATTATACCTAGCGCCCAGTTATTGTTGTCCCTGCATGGTGCCCTCGCCGCTGGGATCATTTTATTTATCCAGCGGAGCGCGGGGGAGCAGTGTGTGCACCGGCTGCACATTCTTCCTGCTCCATCCCCACATGCACCATACTATAGTGTCCGAGCGCTGAGTGTGCTCAGCAGGGCTAGAAACAACAGCAGGGTACAGACCAGGCTAGAATGAGGTATAGCAGCCAGGAGGGGGGCGTATTGATAGATGCACTTTTTTCATCATAAAAAACAACAAAATTGCTGACTTGTGTGTAAGAGGATGTGACTGACAGAGTGTGTGTGTGTGTGTGTATGACTGACTGTGTGTGTGTGTGTGTGACTGTGTGTTTATGTGACCCACTGTATGTGTGTGTGACTGACTGTATGTCTGACTGTGACTGAATGTATGTGTGTGTGTCTGTGACTGACTGTATGTGTGTGTCTGTCTGTGACTGACTGTATGTGTGTGTGTGTCTGTCTGTTACTGACTATATGTGTGTGTGTCTGTCTGTGACTGACTGTGTGTCTGCCTGTGACCGACTGTATGTGTGTATCTGTCTGCCACTCTCACGTGCAATGCTTGAGGGGGCGGAGTTAAGCATGAGGGGCGGAGCTGATCATGAAGGGGCTGAGTCTGGTGCTGTTCAGCATACAGATTGCAGCATGCAGGAGGCGGGTTCGACCGTGAGGGGGCGGAGCCGAGCGCGAGGGGGCATGGTCAGCGTCTCCATTCGGGGCTATGGAGGGGAGATCCGGGGCTTCAGCCCCAGTAGCCCCCCCTAGCAACGCCTCTGCCTGTCACTATGGGGTTAAAGTACTTTGAAAGCACATTAATACGCATTAATGCATTGTTGGCACTATACAGTCCCTTTAATAATAACCTGGTAGGGTATTTTAGATATTCTTTAGAATGATTTGGTGATGTCACTTTTTTTTTATTATATAATATTTAGTTTTATGTTACAGGTAACATCTTACACAATGATACAAGAGTACAGTTATGAGAAAATATTGAGTAAAAGAAAAATACATCTGAATCTGACTCCCAGTGAGGTTTGCATTTGTTGGATGCTACTGTTACTAAGCCTTCGTCATCACAAACTTGCTGTGTAGCAATGCATCTCTACAGTGGCTCACCACAACTTTTCATCCAATCAGCTATTTTAGTTTTCCAAATATAAATACCAAACATCTGAATAAATTTCCGTAGTGACAGAAATAATGTTTACAAACAATGGCTGTACATTGTTGTGGAACATGTGCATCCATTTTTATGTTCCCAATGAAATTAGAAGACAGTAGGCCCCTTTGTAAATGTGTGTGGGAGCCTGTGAGTGTGTATGAATGTGCACAAGTCTTCAATGTATGAGTGCTGTCAGACTGGCCCTAAAAGAAAATGTATGCATTTTTGTAAAAAAAATAAAAAAAAAATTACATATTTTTTTTTAAATATTTTTAAAAAAAATATATATATATATATTTTTTAAAATGTATATATATTATATATATTTTTTAAATATTTAAAAAAAATATATTTTTAAAAAATATATATTTTTTTTATATTTCAGTGTAACCTTGATGGCAACAGTTAGAACCAAATGAACTTACCACCTGGAGTAAATCATTCTATTATTGCAATAATCAAAATAGAAATGTATAAGTTAATGGAAAGATGTGTGAATTATTCTGAATGAATTATCTCAAGGGGGTAAAAGACATAAACATAATCCAGCTTCTCTCGTGATTATATATATTTACCAGCACTGCCAAAGCACCCTCTGACTATTTTACTCATCCTCATTGAAAAGTGCAAACATTGAGAACATGTTTTAGCATTCTTTATGAGATATTAAAATAATGGAGAGAATTTGCCGAAAGAAAGAGAAAATACTAAATATAAAACAAACACACTAATAAATAAGTCAATAAGTAAATAAATAATAAGTATGATAACACCAAGACTGCATAATAGGCTTAACCCTTTGAGCACCAACTTGATATGCAAAACTTAACTCTAATAAGTAACTTAATCATTTGAGTGGTTTCCAATATATTGAATGGGACTATATTATGTTGAAGGAAATCTGTTTAACTTAACTTAGTCCATAATTTAAAAAAAAACGTTGCACTGATATAAAAAGTAATGTCAATGGATTTTTTTTTATTTTTTTTTTTTAAATCTTAGTAATTTTTGACCATAAATTTGATAAAAGAAAAAGCAAAATATTAATGACAGAAAAACACTACGTGCCACCTACTGTCTTGTACACTGGACAAATGACTGTAGCTATTTTTGGCACCATTTCTGTACCAGGTGGTTTATCTGTCCTGATTCACTTGGCCAGTTTTCCTTTGCATCTGGGAATTTTGACCCTCCTGCTTTCCAACAAATTGTATCACATTATATTCTTTTTGTTTGAGATTTCTCGCTCGGCAAAAGGTTGCAAAAATCTCATGCACTGTGTTAGAGAGTCTCAATTAACCTCTAACCCTGCTTCTGTGCATGGGGGCTTGGATTACTTCTCACACCCAACCATAGGCCCATTAACACGTTGTCGTAAAACAAAAACTGTTTTGACGGGCTGTAATTGCTGCTAAGTGATGCTGAACAATGGACCTCTTGTACTGAAGCTAAATGTGCACTATAGGCAGAAGAAAGTCTTCTGATAGCTCCAGTCAATGAGATTTTATTCCAGATAAATCAGAGCCTTCTGTTGTATCTCTTTAAGCGTTTATTCAATCAAACTTCCTTTGCTATGAGCTGATGAAGGCCTAGTTGTGTTTATTAGCACATGCAACAAATCTCACCACACTGAACAAAGCATGAATGACAACTCCTATGGCGAGCTACAGAATTATTTTCTCTTCCCCCTTCCCCGAAATATAATTAGTTTATGTTAGCTGGAAAAGGTCAGAGGTTGGAAAAGGTTAGGCTCTTTATTGTTTTTAGGCAAGATACTGTAAAAATTGCATGATGCTCGTACCTGCAGGTGCATTACCAACCTCATTTGTAACCAGCAGCCTGCGGAGAAAGCAGATTTCCGCGGCCAACTCTGAATTCCATGTGACAGGGTCTGCTTGCTGGACCAGAGATGATCATCCTTTTATGTCATTCATAATTACACCACCTGTTACAAATTACACTTACCTTGCTTGAGCACAGACGGTTGCTTGTTTGAATGTGACATTACTTTTTTATGTGTTTTGTATGTTCGCCAGCATTGGAAAATTAGAATTTGCACTCGATCAATATAAGAATCCTATTTTTAATGGGTCTACGTCATTGAAAGGTTTCTAGGTACTGTGAAGATAAAATATAGAAAAATATTAAAAATGATCTATACACTGTGTTGGCAGAATTGCAATTAAATGCATCAATTAAGAGAAGAATATGTTTTAAATGTGCCAGTGGTGTATCCTGGTTACGGCATCACCTGTGACTTGAAAAGCAAATTAACTACTTTCAATAGGAAATGTGTAAATTGCATGTGAAGTTGCATGGTGATGTCTTAACAGGAGACACAACAGGCAGATTCAAAACACATTGCTAACACAATGTATAGATTATGTTTTGCCAAAGTCCCTTTAAATACATTCAGAGTGACAAATGCACATACCGTATTTGCTCGATTATAAGACAAGGTTTCTTTTCAGAAAAAAATTTCAGAAAAATCCCCCTCGTCTTATAATCGAGGTCGTTTTATAATCTGACCTCAAATTGAGGTCAGACTATAAGACTGGGATCCAGGTCCCCAGCAGATAATCGAGCAAATACGGTATTCATAGTTCCCCAAATACAACAGATTGGATTTTAGATCTTAAATTACATCCCAAACCGTCATGTTGTATTAACTTTTAAGAATGTAAGGCAACAAAAAAGCATTTTAACAAACAAACTATTCGGTATCAGTATATCCACTAGTTCCAGCTATTGACCAAAACTGTCAGCATGGCATTCTGGAATTAATCTGATTTTTAAGTAATAGTTTGATTTGCATAATGAACAGATTCAGTTTTATTGCCTTTGAAATGAGGCCATGTCATCTTTGCATGACAGAAACGTACATGTTACTGTAAGTAGCATGTTAAACCATTTATTAAATTGTAATTAACAAGGAGGTTTTTTTTTTACCATACAAGATCCCCATATTCTATTGATAAAGGGGGCAATCAAAATGTATTCTCACATAAATGTGATTTTTCATCTAAAAAAGTTTCTAACCGTAAACTCCACTCTCTAGCCAACTTTTGAATAATATCAGCAAAACCCTGACTTACAGGTACATATTACAGCATTTTTTTATATTAAACTTTAATATGATTTAATCATATGGCTCTCGGTAATGACTTATAGCAGGCTGATAATAAAGCTAAAGCTATCGTTTTGTATTAATTGAAAGGCCAATGATTGAAAATGAATGTTGTCAAGAGTGCTTCAGAGGTTGTGGCTTTGCTTCCACCTAATGAGGATGTTTGGATAATGGAACTTCCTGTATCTGCTGCAGCCATAACATGTGGTCCTTAACACAACTTTAAATGTTACACAAAGGTTAAAGGTCAAGATAACCTTTCTTACTAATTATATCCGATCAAGGATGCATTGTGATACCATCACTGGTCCTTAACCGTTAACTATTGTATAAACTTTCTAATAAAAAGTGAAAGTCTGTATGAATATTCGCTACTGATAACAGGCACCCTTACTGCTAAATGCATTTATGTGACCTGAATCTTAACCAAATTGGTATAATAAATGTCAAATTGAAAACACTGCAGGGAACTGGACTTTATTTGCACCTAATGTAACAAAATTTGAATTGTATGAATTACAAAAAGGACTCTTCTAAATAGTATTTCTAATGTAAATGGAGAGCACACATTAAAAATGTAAATTTTCTGTTAGAAGAACTATAAGAAAATATATAAATGAAGAAGAATCGGAATTTCAGATATGTCTGGGAATTGTCATTTTTATGACATTATGTTCTGGGATGAAATGCAAGTTACCAGAGTCACACAAGATGATGCCATAAACAGGAGATCCCACAAACTACATAAACTCAATAACATCTATGCATTTGCCTCTTTAACTTGTTTAATATATTTCCTATTACTTCTCTTCACAATCCTTCTCTTAATAAATGATGTTCTGTAATTCAGCTTTTATTTACCATCCAAAAAGTGCAAGATGGATAGTAGCATGTATCAAAAGCAGATGTTCAACTTGCCCAAAGCTGTATAAAATATAATAATATAATATATAATAATTAAACCCATTATGGTTTAATGTCCTAGTTGGTGGGACATTCATAATGGTAGTTACAGATGCAAATGAAAACAATATGAAAATGTTACCATAAACAAGAGAACAAACAGTAGCAATTTAAGGATTTAGTACATTGCACTCTGCTATTGTACTATCATTCTATGTCCTTGTACCCAGTTATGTAATTATATTTGACTACTGCAGTATATTAGTGCCTAATGTGTACATATTAAAAAAATGAGAAAACAAAGTAACTTTGTTTTTGTTAAAATAAAGAGAAAATAGAATATGATTATTACTAGAAATTATTATACTCTCGCTCGTGCTCTCTCTCTATTTATATAGATATATATATATCTATATAAATGAACATATATAGAGAGAGATATAAATAAATGTTATATGTCTGTGTACCGTATATAGAGACATGAGAGAGACAATATAGAGTGTGAGAGAGTTGTATATACACACATTTGAAATTAAGGACTATAAAATGGGGAAAAGTAATTATAAAATTTGATAGGATAAAATGTTTATTGACATTTGTCCCATTAAAAATAAAAAGGGTAAATATGAAAAAGTGACACCTCTGTCTTTGCAAATGTTGGATCTTTTGGCAGTCACTGATGTTCATTCCCCACAACTTGAAAACAATAATTTGATTTTGGGCCAATGAACCCATAGCTTGAGATGTTGCAGGTCAGCAAGAGAATGTACCTTAACAGGTTTTTGCAATTATGCTCAGGACCACAAGGGTAGAGAGTGGGAGGCTGAAAGGGGTGCATTTCTCACATAGCCTTCTCTTGGTACTCCTCTATAGTTCCTCAAGCTGTCTGATGAGAGATAGCTTTAAAGTTGGGATATAGGGTTGCCACCCTGTCAATATTTTACCAGCACAGCTGGTAATTAATGTTTTAGTGTCGAAATGATAAAAATACTGGCAACACAAACCCCGTATTTCTGCGGGGAGCAGGAGAACAGGAGACAATTGATTTGCTGCATATACTAATGCCTGCCATCACGCACTGTGCTTGTATGCATTTGTGTAGAAATTGAGCTCCTGCTACCTGTAACAGAGAAAACAGGGGTGGGGGATCAGGAAGGCGCAGTTAATCCTTACAAATATAATTGCAAACAACACTAATAGTGGGACACAGTATGGACCCAAAATAATCTGAAGTAAGTAAGTATTGCACTCACAAACAGAAGTAGTAATGGAGCTTCCAGAAATGGCTGGGTATAAAACTGGTTTAATCTGTAAAAAAAGTAAAAAACACACATGTGCAGAGCCAGATAGATACAACACTTGGCCCCACTGGGATTTTCTCCTGATGAAGCTGTGACAGCAGTTGTTTGTTGTTGGAGTTGGGCTCCATTTTGCAACTTGGACTTTAAACTAACATCTTGTGTAAGTGAAACCCCAGTGGGGCCAAGTGTTGTATCTATCTGGCTATGTCCATGGCGAGATCTGTAAAAGTCCATAGAACATTATTAAATTGTCCATCGCTAAGTTCAGCTTATGTCCACTATAATGTTAGGGCCCACATATCACTTACCTGGGTCTTTCAGTAGAAAAAATAAACAGAGGGAAAGTGAAAAAAAACAATATATAGGGAGGATTGTTTAGCACTTGTTCTGAAGTGGAGGATACCCTACTAAATATCTTAATTAGTGGATGCATGGCTAACCTTCCAGTGAACTACAATTACCATTAGACATGTGCATTCGTTTTCGGACGAATGCATTTTCGTCCGAAAATAGCATTTTCGTCCATTCGTCCGAAAAACGAAGAACGAAAATGCTAAGCTAACGAAAGCCGAATGAACGAATGGTTAATAAACGAAAATCATTCGTTCATTCGTCCATTCGTAGTACTATTGCATTCTATAAGCCGAAATAGAGTCGGTTTCTAGAATACAATAGCATTTAACTATACGGAGACAGATTCTCCATTCATAAAATTATGAATGGAGACTTTGTCTCCGTATAGTTAAAAGCCGACAGCTTATAAACCGAATGTTCGGTTTATAGACTTTCGGCTTATGGAATACATGTATTCCTATTGCTATTCTATAAACCGAACGTTCGGTTTATAGAATAGCAATAGGAATACATGTATTCCATAAGCCGACAGCCTATAAACCGAACGTTCGGTTTATAGGCTGTGGGCATTTAACTATACGGAGACAAAGTCTCCATTCATAATTTTATGAATGGAGACTCTGTCTCCGTATAGTTAAATGCCCACAGCCTATAAACCGAACGTTCGGTTTATAGACTGTCGGCATTTTACTACACGGAGACAAAGTCTCCATTCATAATTTTATGAATGGAGACTCTGTCTCTGTATAGTTAAATGCCGACAGCCTATAAACCGAACGTTCGGTTTATAGGCTGTGGGCATTTAACTATACGGAGACAGAGTCTCCATTCATATGAATGGAGACTTTGTCTCCGTATAGTTAAAAGCCGACAGCTCATAAACCGAACGTTCGGTTTATAGGCTGTCGGCTTTTAACTATACGGAGACAAAAGTCTCCATTCATAATTTTATGAATGGAGACTCTGTCTCCGTATAGTTAAAAGCCGATAGCCTATAAACCGAACGACTTTCAGTTTATAGACTTTCGGCTTATGGAATACATGTATTCCTATTGCTATTCTAGCCATAGTATTACATGTATTACATAAGCCGAAAGTCTATAAACCGAACGTTCGGTTTATAGGCTGTCGGCATTTAACTATACAGAGACAGAGTCTCCATTCATAAAATTATGAATGGAGACTTTGTCTTCGCGTAGTAAAATGCCGACAGCCTATAAACCGAACGTTTGGTTTATAAGCTGTCGGCTTTTAACTATACGGAGACAAAGTCTCCATTCATAATTTTATGAATGGAGACTCTGTCTCCGTATAGTTAAAAGCCGACAGCCTATAAACCGAACGTTCGGTTTATAGGCTGTCGGCATTTAACTATACAGAGACAGAGTCTCCATTCATAAAATTATGAATGGAGACTTTGTCTTCGTGTAGTAAAATGCCGACAGCCTATAAACCGAACGTTTGGTTTATAAGCTGTCGGCTTTTAACTATACGGAGACAAAGTCTCCATTCATATGAATGGAGACTCTGTCTCCGTATAGTTAAATGCCCACAGCCTATAAACCGAACGTTCGGTTTATAGGCTGTCGGCTTTTAACAATACGGAGACAAAGTCTCCATTCATAATTTTATGAATGGAGACTCTGTCTCCGTATAGTTAAAAGCCGACAGCCTATAAACCGAACGACTTTCGGTTTATAGACTTTCGTCTTATGGAATACATGTAATCCTATGGCTATTCTATAAACCGAACGTTCGGTTTATAGAATAGCCATAGGATTACATGTATTCCATAAGACGAAAGTCTATAAACCGAAAGTCGTTCGGTTTATAGACTTTCGGCTTATAGAAAACATGTAGTACTATTGCCTTTCTATGAACCGAACGAGAGCCCCATTCATAAGAATTTCTTATGAATGGGGCTCTCGTTCGGTTTATAGAAAGCCAATAGTATTACATTGTATTTCTATAAAACGAACGAATTAAAATTAACGAAACGAAAATAATGAACGAATTTCGTCTGAAACGAATGCAGTAATGAACGAAATTCGTTTTAGACTAAATAAATAACATTTTCGTCCGAATGGACGAAAACGAAACGAAAATTTTAGTTTTGCACATGTCTAATTACCATGATAATCTGATAAGAACTGCAATTGGGGGTGCTAATGGTTAGCTTTGTCAGCTGCTGCCTGGGAGATATAGAGTAAGGCTTTGCCACTTCAGGTGGAATTTCCATGATACTCCTGAATGGAGATCTTATGACTTGTTGACCACAGAATTTAGGGTACTGTGGGTTAGCTAAGGTCTAAATCTCTCTTGGTTCTTCCATATTGCTGTAGACCATGGATAACTTTTAGTTGCTGTAAGATATAATTTAGATGATGATCAGCTGGACTCACATGGGACTTGCAAATTACAGCAACTTTTGCATCCCTTCTGAATGGTTGCCAAGATCCCGTCATGCCCAGCCAGTCATGTGACTATCTAAGCACCATGGGAACTGTAGTATGTTACAGCCAATGTACCAAGTGATAGCCAAAAGGAAACAAAGGGATCATATAGAGATAAAAACTGTTACTGATTGAATATGAATGTTCAAATAATAATAACTTGGTTATAGTTCACCTATAATGCCTGGTTATCATTATTACTGGCCATCTGGCAGCTAACTGCAACGTGCCTCAAACCCCATGCTTATTATGCCATGGTGGTAAAGTATTTAGAACTAAATGAACTGATGCAACTGCTTGACTGCCGCATCCTGTCCCTTTTATTTGATTTAATGTCCTTAATGAGTTCCATTGATGTGAGCTATCTAAGAGCTGTAACATGACACAATGTGCACACATTAACAAATTAAGCCACACTACGATGAATGGGAAATTAATTATGAATTCTTGTCAATTTCACATTGCTTCCTGGCACGTTGTCAACTCAATTAGACACCTTTCTAGAACCTTGCTTGTCTGCAAGTAGCTAATTGCTTCAGTTGTGTGATCTCACAGACTTCTATCCGGTCAGCGTTAGATTCTAATATCAGTACAAGCACTAGTGTATCGGACAGTGGGCCCCAAACCAGTCTTGAAGGTCCACGCAACAATACAGGATTTAAGGATTATCCAGTTGTGTCTAAAGTGTTTTTTTTATTTTTTTTATTATTGATTACTCATTTGTGGGGGGGTTTAAACACCTTAGACACAACTGGGTAATCCCTAAATCCTGGATTGTTGGGTGGCCCTTGTGGTTTGGGTGGGGAACCAGCAGTCTAGGAATAGGCACAGTATTTTGTAAAAGGACACCAATATTCAAGGTAAGCTCTGAGCAGGGTTGCCAGCTTTTCTTCAGAAAAATGTTATTGCTTTCATAGACTTAATATTGACCTGATGCCCTTTTTTTACTGACCAAGTGAGGTCTGTGTGAGTGAAGCACATAATTCTTTCCCCCTTTGCACCATGAACACCAATGTGTCCGTACAAGTAAACCAGTGTCCATGGCAAGTCCAGTGTCCATTACAAAGTCCAGTAAACATCCAACATGAACAATGTTGGTGCCAGCTGAGATAAAACAAGATCAGGTATTGTTTACTTACACGTTTTTGTATGATTATTCTAGAATAGCAAAGTCTGCTGACTTAAACTCTTGACATTGGCAACCCCTGTAATGTATCGGCCTTCCCACACATGATAGACCATCTGATGAATACAATCATTCTCTTTCTGTCCAGGTGCAGCACCAGTCACACTATAAGTTGACAGCACCAATATAGCAGTTTTTAGTCAACATTCTCCTGTGACGAGTATTCTTTTTCTTGTGCAATTCTTCTCATTTGTCCATATATCTATGCTAATGCCAGCCAAATTGAGACTGAATGAAAGTACAAAGAAAGGCTGTAGTTTCCACAGAGACTCTCTATGGGAAAATAGTGCTCTGTTTGTTGTGTGTGGGTTTTTTTTTTTTAGTCGGCATTGAAAGGTCACTGTTGGCCTGTTTAACTGTGAGAACTCCTATAGTAAATGTTAGTAGTATCTAATGCAAAGGTTACCATAACATTCTCTACTTGTTAGTTAGTAATATGTGGAGCAGCATTAGAGAACATCTCTTAAAACGTACTGTTACGATGACTGTTTTTTTGGGGAACGTGTATGAAAATATTCTCCGTGATTTTGTTGTTTGTAGAAATAAGAAAATTAAAACACTTTTTTTTCTTACATTTTCTACAATAAAACCTGTAAGAATAATAATAATAATAGTGTTTAACTAGGTAGGGTATTATCTTTTATTTGAAGTATTTCCGGGGGATTTTACTTTTACCAGTTTAATAGTACATATTTTATCTGCCTATAGGCGTAGGACTATGATAGATATACTATAAGGAAAGGCTAATGAATTGGACAGAAAAACAAAAAAACAAGAGCAGAATAGATGGGCGAATGGTTCTTATCTCCTGACACATTCTATGTTTCTATGCATTGAACCTGTAACTCTGATAGTTCATTAGCCCACTAAACTATCTCACAGTTCATGGGTGAAATGAGTTTATCCACTAGCACTAACCAAACCCCCCCCCCCCCCCCCCACACACACACACACACTAATATACTAATTATATCAACACAATTTTATTCTTGTTGAGTGTCCTTTTGATATCATTCATTTCATACAGGGCAACAATTAACTGTTTTTTTTCTGCTATATTAAATGCCTTAGAAAAATAGTGTTAGTTATAAGCAATACTTATTTTAACAATTTCGCAGCCAGAGCAGTTAATTACACACCACTCTAATACTGAGAGATTTATAACAGTTTTCGTAAACAGCAGAAAAAGATAATCGATCAGTAGAATACTCCTTTTTTGTGAATCAACACAATTGCGTTGATAATATTGTTTTTCCCAACTGATGTGGGAATAAATTAATAATGTTCTGACTTTATACAAAGTGTGACAATGTGTGACAGCTTTGCACCTAATTATGTATGGTTAACATGCCCCCTTGTGGATGCAGAAAGGGACTAATGAGTGAGGATTTTGTCATTAATTTACCATTTTTCAGGAGTTCTTCCTAACTCTGATGCATTGTGTATGTTGTCATGAAAAAACAAGAAGTAATCCAATATATTTTTAAAATATTTTATACATTCAGTTGAAGTACGCATATATTTTTATTACTTATTAAATGCTATGCTTCTGATTAATCATGCAACATATAATTATTTGACAATTATCTGATATTAACTCATATATGGTGTTCTATATTAAATACACCAATTAAACATGTAACCCTAGTTTGTTTTGAGATGATTTTGCTATTTATTGACAAAACCCTTTGTGAAATGCAGACAATACCAGTAATAAGACTTGCAAGACCAACCATAAAGGAATACGTTTAATGTCAAATATTTTATGCAAACTAGATTGCAAGGAATAGTGTCGGATGTCTTGTGTAACAAGCTATTATTGAAGATCAGGTCCTAATCAGCCTATAAAGCAGATTAAAGTTTGTGCAAAAAAAAAAACAACTTTTTAAGGCTGCCTTAGTAGTAGAATGAACATGGATGAATGCTAACTCTGCAGGGGTGTGTTATGGACAAATGTCTCTTTTACTATTATACACTTGTGTTTATGTCTTATTTGTCAAACATTCCCTAAAAGAATATCCTTGGTCATAATTTTGCTCAGTAACTATTTCCGTTATTAACTTCTCCCCCACTTCCTTTGTGTAAGTTAGCAGTTATGTGCCATGTGCAACAAAATGGAGAATCACTGTTAAAGTAACAGTAACTGTTTCCCCTGCAGCCCCTCTTTGTTCAGTAACTACTCACTCCCCCTCTCATCGTGTAACCAAGATGGAGCTGGAATGTGGGTGGGAGAACTCTATAAAGATGACATCACATTCTGTAGGGTGGGCTTAAAGAAGACCCCTCCAACTGTTAGCCAATTGTTGAATGTATACTGGATGTTTAACTGTGACTCTGTACATGACGTATTTCTGTTTTAAAAGGAATCCCCCCAGAAATAAAGGTTTGCCTCAGGTTTTTCACTGATCAGAAACTTTGTCTCCAGTGTGAATTACTTCTAGGGGAGAGCGCATTAATTAATCAATTTGGAAGGAGTAGATAGACAATAAAGCAAAGTTTGCTTTGATCCAAATCAGGTGCATCCATTAATTCACATCATGCTATATCACACCATATCAATCCTGATGAAATGAGCTGACATGGTGGTTGAGCATCACTGGAACCGTGATATGCAGTACCGTAGACTTAAATTAAAGTACAGCCTATATTACTAGCGGTTCCAAACCTCTGCCACCCAGAAGTGTTTCCCTCCCAAACAGTCTTCTGCCCCACTAGACCCTGACCTCCCAAATAAGCCCCACCCTCGCCAATAGAACCGACTATGTTTTTAGACAACCAAGCCTCCTATATATCCAACAGAGCATAATTGTGGAGTACAGTTTCCTATGTTCGAATGAATAGTTGCTAGGTGCTTTCGAAAATGGTATAAAGTCACATCCGCATTATGGCAGGCAGTATGTATTTACAGTAAAAATAATCCAATGTGTATACATATATATCTTTTTAGAAAAAATCAAACCAAAATAAATCAGCAATTAGCAGTGTTCTATACAGAAAACAATGGTGATGCTATAACGTGTAATATAATCCACAGTTAAATAACATTTAAAAATAAAAATGTGTGTTCGGATGAATTGCTCTAGTAACTTATGACTGACTTGATTTAGCATTTCTGTGTTCGTTCTCCAGTAATCAACATGCCAAATCGGGCTTACATTCATGGAGTTCACTAACTTTTGCACCACCTAGGTAGACCAGGCCACCTGTAGTGTTAATACCATCACCCTAAGTACTTATGACTCTGATCCACTTGGCAAACCCAGGAGATACCAGTTGTATATGAAATCCTTGTTGCACTGATGGGGGATGGCTGACAACTTTTGGCCAGGGACAACAACAATTTAGTTACCATTGGGGCTACTTCATCAGCCCATTTGATGTCATCAGAGATAGACACACATATACATGCAAGACAGTTATATTGACAGATGAGGTGCAGAGACTGATAGGCAGACAAGTTAATAGCCCCAACTTGGGCATTAAAAGGTGAAAATGGTTTAGTCCTAGCCCATTGAGATAGTTCAGTCAGATCCTAGGCAGAATACACAACATGCTTATAACTGGGAATGCAAACTCTTTGATCAGATCAGGTGTTGAACAAGAAGCATAATATGATCTTTGGGGGACACTGAATATCAATTTTAAAGGAGTTGCTGCAAAATAGTCCATGTTCATTGCCTGTATGTGATCAGTCAGGTATAATGTGATTCATCTCAGTGTGGATTTCTGAAACCCAGCCACTTCCTTCAGTCATCTGCTTATTCTTGCATGGTCAATAGTTTCATAAGTGACAAATAGCTCTAGTTGAATCAAGGTTATCCATTTCATTTGTGTATGAGATATTAGATGTCATCCCACCATTACTCCCAGTCCCTGTCATTGCAGAAGGCATTGTCATGTAATAGTCTCAATAGCATACTTTACAGATAATAAGTTGGCTATCAATATCAGTTGTAAGAAAGCTTTCAAGATATATATATATTAAAGTGTTAAATAAAGTCTTATCTATTGTAAGCAAAATGGATACTAAAATCTGTAATGCTGCATAAAGTAACATTTTTCAGACAAAAATTACAAAATAACCTTGTGTCTCATAACAACAGGGCCATAGCTACCTATAGGTGACTAGGCATTCGCCTTAGGGCACGTGCTCTGTGGGGGCAACCACAAAAACATTTTTTTGTTTAAATTCATTGCACGTGTCTTTAAGGGGGGGGGGGGGATTACTGGTGCTGTGGTAAGCAGAGGTGCCAGTCTTCCCCCATGAGAGCTGCTTGCACTCCCTGTGCATAATGATGATGCAGAGCATCGGAAATACAATGCTCTGTGTCATCACTACGTGCGGAAGCAAGACTAGCAGCGCGACAGAGCAGACAAGGGAATTCCACTTGCTGCCTGAGGTAAGCTGTGGGAGAGGAGGGAGGGGATAAAAAATTATACCAGGCATTGGGAGGGAGGCAATTAGGGGGTGGGGAGAAATGAAACCAGGCATTGGGTAGGAGGGGGGGGGATGACACCAGGCATTGGGTGGGAGGGGGGGGGGATGACAATAGGCATTGGGTGGGAGGGGGGGAATGACACTAGGCATTGGGAGGAAGGTGTAAAATGACACCAGGCATTAGGAGGGAGGGAGGGAAAATTACACCAGGCATTGGGGGGGGGGGGGGGGGCGGAGAGTGACACCAGGCATAGGGAGGGAGGGGGGAAAAAGAGACACCAGCCATTTGGAGGGAGGAGTGGAAATTGATACCAGGCATTGGGAGGAAGGTGTAAAATGACACCAGGCATTAGGACGGAGGGAAGGAAAATGGCACCAGGCATGGGGGTTAGGTGACACCAGGCATAGGGAGGGAGGAGGGGAAATTGACACCAGGCATTTGGAGGTAGGGGGAAAAAGTGACACCGGGCATTGGGAGGGAGGGAAAAAAGTGACACCAGACATAAGGAGGGAAAAAAAGTGACACCAGGCATGGGGGAGGGAAAAAAGAGACACCGGGCATTGGAGAGGGAGGAGAAGAAGACACACCAAACATAGGGTGGGGGGGGGGGAGTGAGGGAGAGAGACACCAGACATGGGATTAGGGGACTGAGAGAGACACAAAACATGGGAGGAGAGGAGAGCGAGAGATAAACATGGGGAAGAGGAAAAGACAAACATGGGGAAGAGGAGAGAGAAAAAAGGTGGAAACAGACAGATTAATGGCATGGGGAGAGCAAGACAGACACTGATGGCATGGGGAGAGCGAGACAGACAAGGATGACATAGAGGGAGAGCGAGACAGACAGGGATGGCGTGGAGGGAGAGCGAGACAGACAGGGATGGTGTAGAGGGAGAGCTAGACAGACAGGGATGGCGTAGAGGGAAAGCGAGACAGACAGGGAGGGTGTAGAGGGAGAGCGAGACAGACATGGATGGCGTAGCGGAGAGCGAGATAGACAGGGATGGCGTAGAGGGAAAGTGAGACAGACAGGGACGATGTAGAGAGAGAGCAAGACAGACAGGGATGGCATGGAGAGGGCGGTGCTAAATATAGGTGGATGACGTTGCATGTGTTACTGTGTGTATATGTGTGGCTGCATCTGACATTACATGTGTTACTGTGTGTATATGTGTAGCTGAATCTGACATTAAATGTGTTTGTACATGTGCCTGCATTTGTATGTGACACTGTGTTACTCTGTGTGAAAATCCATGAGGATAGAATCAGCAAGGGGCGGAGAATATATGTTCACCTAGGGAGGCAAAAAGTCTTGCACCGGCCCTGTATACCAATGTATTCAATGCATACAATGCACCAGCCATTATGAAACATAGAAACCTATAATACATCAGCAAATGAGAGCCAATTGTCCCATCTAGTTTGCACATAACAAAATGCAATCTACCTTTAAGCACATCAGTGACATACTATTTTTTTTAACAGTGCAAGCATTTCCCAATATCAATGAGTTGACCTTAATAATTCAAAATTGATTTGAACCTGGCTGTCCTAACAAAAAGTCCTTTGTTGAGAAAAAAGACGGTGTAAAATGTAAATTAGGGGATTGTTAATGCCTTAGTAAGAAAATGCATATAGTCTTGCGCCAGTGGAAAAAAGAAAGAAAAAGTAATAAACAACTGCTACAAGTGTCCGGTAAATTAAACAGATGCTTGGTTATTCCAGAGTTCCTGGTGGAAGAATAACCAAGCATCTTTTTAATTTACCGGACACTTTTAGCATTTGTTTATTACTATATATCAAAAATGTATTATTAAATTGTTGTATCATTTTCATTCCTGTATATGGTCCTATGTTTTCTTTTAGCGCTAGCACCTAACCAAAAGTAATAATTAATGCCTTCGCCTTCTTCTATACAATGGGAATATAAAGAAAGAGGAAAAACTGCCACATTTCTGCCTCAACAATAAGAAATAATGTCAATAATATGGTTAATTCCTATTGCGTAGACTAGGGTTAATGGCAGTAATGATAATTTAAAGAACTCTGGGGAGCACGGATTTGTACTACAGAAATGATTAATATCATTCCTAGCGTAGAAGTATATACAATTGAAATAAAGAAACCATTTTGAGGATAAGTCTTTCATAAAGGACACTCAACTATCTGGGAAGAAGTCCAAGGGTGTAAAATTACATTTTAATCTTTTCCTCTTAGTAGACTGTTTAGGCATACAGATGAGTGTTTTACACCCGTATTCTCAAGTGATTGGTTCAAGTTAATATAATATGACAATTTAGTTTGTTGCAGGGCCTGGACGCATTTTTCCTACTTTAGTTTAATAAAGTTAGCTTGTGAAGGTATGAAAAAAAGCCACTCGTATTATGATCTGTTAGTCCACACTTAGTATTATATTCTGCTTTATCTTTTAAAAGAAAACATTGAACGTTTATTCATATATATATATATATATATATATATATATATATATATAATAATGCTGTTTGTGTTATATCATCTTTTGATTTATGAGCATATAACATATATAAGACACTCTACAGTGTTGGAAGACATCTTATACCTTACTGACGTGAATTTGATTTAATCTCTTTAAAGAACTGTTTTTTAAATATATATTTTTTCATCTATTCAGTATTTATAGTTGGAAATTGTTGGGTTACATGAAACTCTCCTGAATGAATACTGTATAATGAAACATACATGATAACACGTACAATTTATGTTTTGGATGATATGGACTTTTTATCATGTAGAATATTCTCAGAAAAGGAGAGGATAATAATACGGTATTTGCTTGAATAGAAGACAAGGACCTGAATCCCCCTCGCTAACATCCGCTGCTGCCCGGCACATCCGTTGGGACTTCATGTGACCTTCTGGCTTCATCATAGAAGTCCGGGTGGAAGTGCTGGGCAGCAGCGGAGGATGTCTGCGCGTATCATGCAGACATCCTCTGGCTGCCCCCACTACCCACCACATGACCTTCCAGCTGTCCATCATAATAGACGGAAGTGTCAGGCAGCCCCTCACTAGCCACCAGGGATAGGGGAGACAGAGACAACGCTGGGGGGAGGGAGGGGGAGAAAGAGACAGACAACTTTGGGAGGAGGAAGGGGGACAGAGACACAGACAACGTTGGGGGGAGCGAGAGGGAGAGAGACACAGACAACATTAGGTGGGAGGGAGAGAGAGAGACAACTTTAGGAGGGAGGGAGGGAGAGAGAGAGAGAACCAGCGTGGGTGGGGGGGGGGGGTAGAGAGCCAGCATTGGGAAAGTTTGAGGGGGGGTAGGGGCAGCATTGGCACATAAATGGAAATAAAAAAAGAAATGCATTTTTTATATCATATTTCTTTTTATTAAATATGAAAAAGCAATTTACATGTAATTATTTACAAGTTAAACTTTTTTCCTATAGGGTAGTCTTATATTCAGACTTTTAGTTTTTTTCCTAAAGGAATATCCAAAGTTTGGGGGGTCGTCTTATAATCAGGGTCGTCTTATATTCAAGAAAATACAGTAATAGAATTAAATAACAAAATATTTAACCAGAAAAGGTACACTTAGGTATTCTCACATTTTAAAGTATGTCCTGGGAACGTATACACAGAAACATCCTGGTAATATAATGGTAATCATTTTATCTCAAAGGATGAAGAACCTTTAAAGGAAACTGTAGCAAAAAAAATTACTTATGTTAAATTGAAAGATTGCATTAAAGGGACTGTCTAGTGCCCACAATGCATCTTCCAAATATTAATGCATATTAATGTGCTTTCAACGTACTTTAAAATGCATGTCTTACATGTTGCATTGCTTAAAATATAAAATACTTACAGCTAGAAGAAATTGTGAAATTACAGCAGTTTGCAAGAAACAAGGACTGCCAACACTAGATGAGTAAAAGTTATTTCCTTTGTTTTTGTTTGCTGCAGGAACCAATGAGAATAATGCCATTCAAATTAATGGAATATCCTGTCTCTCTAGTGATGTCATTCAGACAATGTGTTCCACTGTTAAGAGATCCTACTGTGTACAAGAGCAAGGTCACTCAAAGGCCCATCAACTTGAGGAGGACAGAAAATGACTATATGAAACAAATCCTCAGTGTCTATATAATCAGTGCTGCCCAGGGCCGGCCTTAAGTGTTCCGGCGCCCTGTGCGGGCTTCCCCCGTGGCGCCCCCCCCCCCGTCTCTTTCGCCCCCCTATGTTTGTGTCTCTCTCCCTTCCCATGTTTGTCCCTTTCCTCTTCCTTGCCATGTCTGTCTCTCTCCCTCTGTTCTGTCTCTTTCCCCCTGTCCCCTATTCTGTCTCTCTCCCCCCTGTCCCCTGTTCTGTCTCTCTCCCCCCGTCCCCTGTTCTGTCTCTCTCTCCCCCCCCCCGTCCCCTGTTCTGTCTCTCTCCCCCGTCCCCTGTTCTGTCTCTCTCTCTCCCCCAGTTCTGTCTCTACCCATAGGCGTGCGCACGGGGTGTGCCGGGTGTGCCTGGGCACACCCTAATCCGTGCAGGGCCGTCTTTAACGCGGGGCAAACGGGGCAGCTGCCCTGGGCCCATTTACTCCTGGGGGGCCCCAAGGCAGCTGTCCCGTGGGCCCCCAGCCCCTGCTGCCGCGTTCACAGCGCATTGCGCTTGTGAACGCTTTTTTCCGGCAAGCCGCATCCGATGGATGCGACGGCCGGAAAAAAAAAAAAAAAAAACTGACGCCGGATGTGACGTTGCGTCACATCCGGTTTCTGTTTCCCTCCTCCGTGCAAGAGGGAAGACTGCACGGAGGAGACATCCGGCGGGGGACACGGAGCAGCTTCATGTAAGTACGGGGGGGGGGGGCTGGCTGGCACAATATTCCTGGTATCTGACTGGCACTATATTACTGGGTATCTGATTGGCACAATATTACTGGGCATCTGATTGGCACTATATTACTGGGTATCTGATTGGCACTATATTACTTGGCATCTGATTGGCACTATATTACTGGGTATCTGATTGGCACTATATTACTGGGTATCTGATTGGCACTATATTACTGGGTATCTGACTGGCACTATATTACTGGGTATCTGATTGGCACTATATTACTTGGCATCTGATTGGCACTATATTACTGGGCATCTGATTGGCACTATTACTGGGTATCTGATTGGCACTATATTACTGGGTATCTGATTGGCACTATATTACTTGGCATCTGATTGGCACTATATTACTGGGTATCTGATTGGCACTATATTACTGGGTATCTGATTGGCACTATATTACTGGGTATCTGACTGGCACTATATTACTGGGTATCTGATTGGCACTATATTACTTGGCATCTGATTGGCACTATATTACTGGGCATCTGATTGGCACTATATTACTGGGCATATGATTGGCACTATATTACTGGGTATCTGACTGGCACTATATTACTGGGTATCTGATTGGCACTATATTACTGGGTATCTGATTGGCACAATATTACTGGGCATCTGATTGGCACTATATTACTGGGTATCTGATTGGCACTATATTACTGGGTATCTGACTGGCACTATATTACTGGGTATCTGATTGGCACTATATTACTTGGCATCTGATTGGCACTATATTACTGGGCATCTGATTGGCACTATATTACTGGGCATATGATTGGCACTATATTACTGGGTATCTGACTGGCACTATATTACTGGGTATCTGATTGGCACAATATTACTGGGCATCTGATTGGCACTATATTACTGGGTATCTGATTGGCACTATATTACTGGGTATCTGACTGGCACTATATTACTGGGTATCTGATTGGCACTATATTACTTGGCATCTGATTGGCACTATATTACTGGGCATCTGATTGGCACTATATTACTGGGCATATGATTGGCACTATATTACTGGGTATCTGACTGGCACTATATTACTGGGTATCTGATTGGCACTATATTACTTGGCATCTGATTGGCACTATATTACTGGGCATCTGACTGGCACTATATTACTGGGTATCTGCTTGGCACTATATTACTGGGTATCTGATTGGCACAATATTACTGGGCATCTGATTGGCACTATATTACTGGGTATCTGATTGGCACTATATTACTGGGTATCTGACTGGCACTATATTACTGGGTATCTGATTGGCACTATATTACTTGGCATCTGATTGGCACTATATTACTGGGCATCTGATTGGCACTATATTACTTGGCATCTGATTGGCACTATATTACTGGGTATCTGATTGGCACTATATTACTGGGTATCTGACTGGCACTATATTACTGGGTATCTGATTGGCACTATATTACTGGGTATCTGACTGGCACTATATTACTTGGCATCTGATTAGCACTATATTACTGGGCATCTGATTGGCACTATATTCCTGGGCTCTGACTGGCACACTATTACAAGCATCTGACTGGCATAATATTACAGGCATCTGACTGGCACAATATTACAGGCATCTGACTGGCACAATATTCCTGGCCTCTGACTGCACACTATTACAGGCATCTAACTGGCATAATATTACAGGCATCTGACAGGCACCATATTCCTGGGCTCTGACAGGCACAATATTCCTGGTATCTGACTGGCACAATATTATTGGTATCTGACTGGCACAATATTATTGGTATCTGACTGGCACAATATTACTGGTATCTGACTGGCACATTATTACTGGGCTCTGACTGGCACAATATTGCAGGCATCTGACTGGCACAATATTGCAGGCATCTGACTGGCACAATATTACTAGGCTCTGACTGGCACAATATTACTGGCTCTGACTGGCACAATATTACTGGCATCCGAAAGTTACAATATTACTGGCATCTGAATGGCACAACAATTATGGCATATGTGTGTGTGTGTGTGTGTGTGGGAGGGGGGGGGGGGGTAACATCGCGATGGATGGCGGGATTGCATGCAGGGGAGGGGGCAGGATCCAGGGGGCCCAAGCAAATGCTTGCCCAGGGTCCAATCACTATTAAAGACGGCCCTGCCTCCGTGCTGCACTGCCGTCTGCCGCCCGAGTTTGTCTCCTAATCCGATCCTTCACTATGCGAGCGGAAGCGCCGCATAGTGAAGGACGGACTTTCTCCTCCCTCAGACCTCCCCTGTAATGTACGCGTTCGCGTACACGCGTTCCGTGACGTCACGCAGAGACGGAGTCACGGCAACGCAAGGGTGAGGCCCAGCCGCAGTGCCAGAGGAGAGGGTGCAGAGCGGAGCACAGGCACATCGTTTTTTCCCAGGAGGGGTTCTGGGGCGGCCGGCTGGCTGGTAAACTTTAAGTAAGTGTTTTTTTAAGTTAAAAAATGTGAAATGTTTGTTTACATTGCTAAATGCTTAATTAATAAAAAAAAAGTTTTAATACAGTTTTTAAATGTTTGTTTATATTGATAACTATATGAATGCGGGTCTGTATGTAAGTATGCAGAGTGCATTTGTGTATGTGTGTGTGTGTGTATAGATATATAGATAGATACGGCGTGTGTGTTTGTGCTTTAGGGTGCACACCCTAATGCAATAGGCTGCGCACGCCTATGTCTCTACCCCCTGCCCCTTTTCTGTCTGTCTCTCTCCCACCCCTCCCCTGTTCTGTCTCTCCCCCCTCCCCCTGTTCTCTCTCTCTAGCCCTGTTCTCTCTCTCCCCCCTCTCCCTGTTCTGTCTCTCTCTCCCCTTCCCCTGTTCTGTCTGTCTCTCTCTCCCCTTCCCCTGTTCTGTCTGTCTCTCCCCTCCCCCTGTTCTGTCTGTCTCTCTCCCCCCTAACCCCTGTTCTGTCTCTCTCCCCCCCTCCCTTACCTTTGCCTGAAAAGGTGGATCCATGGAGGGGGCGGAGCTAACCGGCACAGCGGTGTAGCTCCGCCCCCACCCCGGGAAGCAGAGCACAGTCTGCTTCACGGGGAGCCATGGGCAGCAAGAGAAGGTGCTGCTCGGGCTCCCCATGCTTAATGCAGGCATGGGGAGCCGAGCTGCACTTTCTCATGCTGCCCGGGGCTCCCCGTGAAGCAGACTCTGCTCTGCTTCCCGGGGTGGGGGCGGAGCTACACCGCTGTGCCGGTTAGCTCCGCCCCCTCCCCGACACAGCACAGCATGCCGAGCAGAGGGCTGGTGAGGGGGGATCTTTTGATCTCCCCCAGCCAGTGCCTCTACCGGCTTTTTTTTTTTTTTTTACTTTTTTCCTATCTACCGGCCGGGCAGGCGCCCCCTGGGGTATTGCGCCCTGTGCGCTCGCACAGGTCGCACACCCCTAAGGCCGGCCCTGGTGCTGCCGCACCTGCAGTAAACATGCAGAGTAATCACTGGGGAGGGCTTGAGTCAAATATTAAAAATGTGATTTATACACAATGCCTGCATCAAATCACACAGGGATAAAAGCCTGTGCATTATACAAGCAGTGATCTTCATCTTGCATCAAAGTGAGTTTGGGGACTAGACTGTCCCTTAAAAGGGCAAATGGTTCATGTAGGAAACAAAAGTACAAATAAAATACATTATTGGCACCTCTTTGCTCCAAATAGTGTAGGGGGCAGACATATTGTTCATCATCTGAGGAAGGTGAATGAAGACCTGACTCACGATTGTAAACAACATGTCTGCCCCTGATAGAAATGTATCGAGCAGCGTATTTAACAAGGTATATAATTTGCATTCTTTGTTTTTAATACATTACTTTTTTGGGGATACAGAATCTAAGAATAAAGGATAAAATAAGGGGGAATGGTCATTTTTGCATGATATGTATACAACAGTATTTTAATTTTATTCATGGTTTAAGTAACTTCAATAGTTTGTAGGCCAGAACTGAAAGGTTGAGACATCAGGAATGAAAACATGATTCTTCTGTACAGTATCTTTCAAATAAATGAACAGTTTTAGAAACTCCCTATTCTATTGTTATCTATTTGCCTGTAGCCATCTGATTATCTATCTATCTGATTATCTATCTATCATCTATCTATCTGATTATCTATCATCTATCTATCATCTATCTATCTATTTGATTATCTATCTATCTATCTATCATCTATCTATCTATATGATTATCTCTCTATCTATCTATCTATCTATCTATCTATCTATCTATATATTTGATTATATATCATCTATCTATCTATATGATTATCTATCTATCTATCTATCTATTTATATGATTATCTATCTATCTGATTATCTATCTATCTATCTATCTATCTATCATCTATCTATCTATCTGATTATCTATCTATCTATCTATCTATCTATCTATCTATCTATCTATCTATAAGATTATCTATCTATCTATATATCTATTTGATTATCTATCATCTATCTATCTATATGATTATCTATATATCTATCTATATGATTATCTATCTATCTAATTATCTATCTATCTATCTATCTATCTATCTATCTATCTATCTATCTATCTATATCATTATCTCTCTATCTATCTATCTATCTATCTATCTATCTATCTATCTATCTATCTATCTGATTATCTATCTATCTACCTATCTATCTATCTATCATCTATCTATCTATCTATCTGATTATCTATCTATCTATCTATAAGATTATCGATATATCTGATTATCTATCTATCTATCTATCTATCTATCTATCTATCTATCTATCTATCTATCTTCTTATAGCTAGAGACATGCACATATATCAGACAGCATTCCAACAGTTTATAAAATGATTTGTGTGCTGTTGAGACATTTCATTGTTAAGTGTTTATTTTACTTGCATGACCAATAAAATGTAATTTTCTTATAGATCTGCAGGAGCACTTAAGGCTGGAATAACAAACCTTTCTTCAGTAAATCTAGGCATGCTACAAGGTGGCTGGTCTTTAAAATAAACATACCACTTTAATTCATATGGCCGCTTAAAATGTGAATTAAATCCAAATACTGCTATATATATTTTATGTATAGCTATTTTTTTTAACTCCATCTCTTTGTGTAAGCCTGCTCTGGAATCTACAAGACAAACATCAGTCTTATCTGAGTGTCTAATCAGCATCTGGACAGCTCCTCTCCTGAAGAATCTATTGTAAGTGCTTATATAACGATAAATAAACAATCTTCTAAAACAAAATGTTGTAGATTTAACCAATTCTAATATAGAATATTATAGTTTAGTCACTTTATGATAGCTATCTTATTATTTGTTATTTTTTTCTTCTGTACTATAATACTTTAACCCCTTCATGACGCTAAAACGTTCTATGGAGTCCTGATTTAAAGGTCCCAATAGACGCTAGGATGGCAATGAACGTCCTGCATTTAATAGCTCATCGCGGTTACCCATGATGAGATGTGTTCGGATCCCACTGCAGGGACTTATTTTAGACTTTTTTTTTCATTCATGGAGTCCCCAGCCCCTGCTAGGGGCTGTATGAATGTAAGATCCGAATTGCATTGCTAACAATTAAGCCGGCAATGCAATTCGGAAGATATCCAAATTGTGAACTGTGTGCGTGTGTGATCACTTGCGCATGTGTGCAATTGTGGCTTCTTCCACCACGTAATCATGGTAAATAAAGTTCCCATCGTTTCTGCTTTCGTTTAAAAGCTGCAACCATGCATGCCCGCGCACATTTCACTGTCGGGTATCTTACAGAATTGCATTCCCAATGTTGTGTCAGAAATACAATTCAGATGCCACATTCGACCCCTTGGTTCATTTGTGTCGGCGACAACTCAGTCAAGGGGTCTGGATGCAAAGAAGGAGGGGCTGGGGGCTCTATCAAGCAAATAAAGTATAAGGTAAGTGTCGTCCCCCCGCCCACCCCGCAAAAAGAAATACATTTAATTATTGACTCAGTGTTAAAAAAAAACACTTTGTCGTTTTCCTTAATGAAACCACAGTGACTTTTGACATGTGCTCCACAAAACTATTTCATTTAATAATTAATGTGTCAGAGGGAGATAGTGATCTATGGAGAACATAAAACATTATTGAAAATGATCTATACATTGTGTTAAGAAAAGTGCAAGCAAATGTCTAATTGAGGAGAAACGTGCTTTTAATGTTTCTGTTGAGTCTCCTGCTTATGACATCACCCGTGGCACAGTATGCAAATGTACTGCATTTCAATGGGAAATGTGTAATTTGCATACCGTGCCCGAGGTGATATCATAAACAGGAGACTCCACAAACACATTTAAAACACATGGTTCTCCTGATTTATGCATTTGCTTGCAGTTTTGCGAACACAATGGATGGATCATTCTAATTATTTTTTTATTCTCTGCATTCTCAGTAAAAATAAAGTTTAGGTGATACAGTCCCTTTAACCCCTTCGTGACGCATGGTGCTTGCGTCCCAAACGACGCAAGCACCAAAACGTCACGATTTGTTCCTGGTAGCCAGGAACACTCTGGCAGAGACCCGATCAGGGTCTTAATAGACCCTGTGGGCCCCTGCCAAAAAATCGCAAGACCTCCGGACGTCACGTGTGACGTCACGGAGGCGTGCCCGAACCCGGAAGTTCGGGCACAGCGCGATTTAGCAAAATCTAGCCGGTTCTTGCTTTGAGCACCGCCTACATTTTACCTGTCAGACTGAGGCCACTCAAAGTGGACTCAGTCTGACAGGTGGGATCCCGCTGTAAGTGCTTGCCGCGGGATCCGAAAGCAGCTCATCGCGGGGAGCCGCGATGAGCTGTTTAGTACAGGACGCACTATGCCGTCCTAACGACTTTAAGGCACTTAAAGTCAGGATGGCATAGTACGTCCTAACGTCACGAAGGGGTTAAAGAACTATGCCACTGTATATGATTTACAGCATGAATGTAGAGCGTAACAAATCATCTATATATTGTGTTATCAGAAAAGCAAACAAATGCACAGCTTAAGAGAAAAATATATGCTAAATGTGTCTGTGGCTTATGACATCACCATGTGGTATTACATGCAAATATCATGTTTCCTATACAAAGTAGATAATTTTCATATTTAGCTACAATCTGATGCCATAAAAAGAAACAGGCAGATTTGTAAAAAAAAAAAAAAAAAAAAGTTTTTGTCTTAGTCTATGCATTTACTTGCAATTCTGCTAACACAATAAACTCAAGTATATGTAATGAATTCCCTTTAACACTACAAAGTGTATTTTTTGCTGCATTACATCTCACTTGTGTATCTGTCCAAAAGTTGAAGTTGAAACTTCTTTTCATATTGTCTCCCTTTATACTGTAGCCAGCAGTCTTAAGAATAATAATGTGTGAAATATCATTTTTTGTGTGTGTGTAGTCTAAGCTAGCAGGGGAACGCTGAGGATTTGCTGACTTTAAGTATTATTATTACGGTCTAATTTAAAGGAAGCTTTAACTTGCTTTATGTGGGTCTCTTGTCTTAAAGGTTCCATTTGCTGTAATGGTTATCAAATGGAAGACTGTTTATTTTGCAAGGGGAAGCCTACCCTGCAACCTGGTAGTCTTAGCACTTTAAATAAACATTTTCAGTCAACTCTAAAATGGTCCATTTATCCTGGTTTTTATAAAGAGCTCGTTTATGCTCAGATTTGTGGAGAAAATAAATAGAACAAAGGATTATTTGAACTTTGTCATCAATGAACTTCAATCTTTAAGTCTAGGGCTCTGGGCACCTGATATTTTTTTTTCCAGAGGTAAACCAGCAACAATGTTTTAGTCAAACCTGTTGACATTTAAAATAAATGAAAATCAAATTCCTTCAAGATTGTAAGTTTAGTGTTCGATCTGTTTTTATATACCTTTAAGCAACTGTTTATACAACTCATTTTGCCAGTGTTTGTGGAAATGCTTCCAAGCTGGTGAAAGATTATCACTTGAAGTGGTGTTCAGTGTTGTTTCAGGCATAAAAGTCCCTAACATATTGGGAAAACAAATGTGTGCATCATCAGCGCTGCTAGTACTTAACACCTCTTTAATGGGATGCTGCATTGATGTTATTACATGTTCCATTACATGGGTTATAAAATTAGAAAGGCAAAAAAAAAAAAAGGATTCAAATACCTGACTGTGTAAATTTTTATCGTGCTATGTAATGCAGTTCTATCCCAGGTAAAGTTAATCTCCCATTTATTTCTTTTCTGACTTTAAATAAAAAAATAAAAAAACATTAAAAAAAAAAGTTAGTCCACAAAATCTAAATTAAATATACTGAAAAACCATGCTAACTTTTTTCATTAAATTAGATTTTGTGCATTGCTAGCATTTAGATATCCCATGTGACAAATAATATATGTATAGTAGTGTACTACTATTAATTGCGAAACGCGTTAAGCCCTCTGTTTGGAATTTGTTGGAGCTTCTTTACTGGCTGTGAAATCTGGGATTATATATTGCATTATTCTTTTGGTGTGAGCATAGAACTGAATTTAAAAGAAAAACTATATTTTTTGCTTTTTTTTTTCAACTCTCTCCCTCGTTATTGCTTAGTGCTGGCACTGCTGTGATTCTCTCAAATTTAATGTAAAAAGGAAAATAAATATTTTATCGGATGTAAAAATAATGGAGAAACCCACAGAGAATTGAATTAGGAAATTTTCCTGAAAAATTGCAGGCATTTCCTAATGTTTTTTGTTTTTTTTTGCTTTTGGCCCACTTTTTTGGTTTATTTTAGAATTTTTATCTCACTCAGTGTTTGTTCAAAAAAGCAAACGAATACTTTTCAATCTGGTAAAATATTTTTTTTCTAAAACAAATCCAGTATTTATACAGTACATAACCCAGTGGAATTTTGATAAATGGGAAGAATAAATGCAAAGTGACCATATTAAATCCTCATTTATGAGCAACGATGTGGCAAGAATGACATTATGGTAATAAAATGCAATTTCAACTTGTTTAGTCTATGAGCTCTTCCTCCTTGAATAATTTATAACCCTGCTACTTAATGCAATTTACAATTGTATAAATCAAAAGGTTACAGCATTTTAATGGGATTACCTCACTGGTTTCTTGCCCCAAAAAGGCAAACGCAAAGATAGGATTGCAGAGAATACGCATGTTCAGTGTTTAATAGCAAATGTTATTACAACCTTTTACTATATAGCATTTCAAATCATTTTTACCTTTCCTTAAAGATCAACAGTGCACTTGCTCTTAAAAAGTTTCCTTTAGAATGCAATAAATTATTTTGAACTGCTTTAAACATGTGCATTACATATTAAAGAAAAAAAGGCCATACTAATGCAAACGAATAACAAAATATAGGATAATCCATAATTAAGGATACAGTCAAAACACTTTTTTGCAGTTTCTCTCCATAGGTTATATATGTTTTTGTTACGTGGTTGTGGTTGGCGGCCATCTGTCTCTCTTCCTCTGCTCTGTAGTGGTTTGATGCTAAATACTGAGTGAAGGCACTTGATATGATGTAATCCCCGGTACCTTCAACTGTTAGGTTATTGAGGGATATGATAGATAGCTAACTCGCAACAGACCTTTAAATGTCATAGGGTAGAGGATGCTGAGCTAAGTATCAAGTGTCCTAAGGCTCAGGCTATACTTGACGCTGCACTCCCTGAAGTCATGCCTAAGCTAAATATATACCAGTCAGCCATAACATTATGACCACTGACAGATTGCAAGCTGGCTGAGGCAGTGTGATGCTTCTGCCATTCATGTGGATGTTTCTTTGACACGTACCACCTACCTAAACATTGTTACAGACCATGCACACCCTTTCATAGAGACAATATTCCTTGATGGCATCAACTTTTATATAATGAGGATAATGTGCCCTGCCACAAAGCAAAAATGGTTCAGGAATGGTTTGAGGAGCACAACAATGAATTCAAGGTGTTGACTTGGCCTCCAAATTCCCAAGAGCTCAAGCCAACTGGGCATCTGTGGAATGTGCTGGACAAACAAGTCCAATCCATGGAGGCCCCACCATGAAACTTACAAGACTTAAGGGATCTGCTGCAAATGTCTTGGTGCCAGGTACCACAGCACACCTTTAGAGGTCTAGTGAAGTCCATGACGCAACGGGTCAGGACTGCTTTGGTGACAAGAGGGGACCTACACAATATTAGGCAGGTAAAATAGTTTGTGGTATTTAGTAGGCAAATATAGTTTGTTAGGCAAATTTGTGGTGTATGCCAGTAGAACATGAGATAACCTTAACATAATGCTTGGTTCAGTGGGTTGCAGAGAAGCATCTCATGCATGGCCAGGATAATAAATCTTTTTTTTTTTCTTTCAATAAACATCCCTAATCTAATGCCAGTTTTGTGCAATGTTTATGTTAGGTAATCTATTGTAGCCAAGCACCAGTCTGTTTCCTGTGCATTGTATTTGCCCTAGTTATTTTAGATGTCAGATAACGGTTATTGATCTTCTTATTGGCCAGAACAAGAAGTCCAAATAGTGCAATGGTCCCTGCCTAACATTTGTGTCACATTTAGTCAGTTGACGGAAATTGCAATGGATTTTAATCAAAGTTTTAGTCTTATTAACATAGTTTATATTTAGTTATTATTTAGTTTTAGTCACTAAACCTATGACAAAAATGGTTAGTCGAGGAAATGAACACTGCTTCTAATCACAGATTAATCTGGCAGCATTTTTCACCAAATATAAAGCATCAGTCTTGGATGTCCAGACCTTACACAGGGATCCTTTGCATTCACATGTTTTGGAGTGCACATGAGCTATTATACTTTACTTATATGTCACGTGATATTAACACATTCCCTCGTCCTATGATCTTCTCCAGGGTAGGTGTTAAATGTTGACAACTGTTTTTGTTATTCAAGGTATGTGTTCTTCTCAGAAATTAACATTCTGAATTCATGTCTCGAGCTGCCAGTATGGTAAATTCAGACTCATAAAGCATTGTGATGTCTGCTCGCGTAGAGAAATGTAGGTTTGTCAAACTCATTGTGAGGTCAGTGCAGCAGGAACAGAGCTATTGACAATATATTTTCCATTTACCTCACAAGAGACTAGCAATGAAGATTTGTTGAGGAACCTTAGCTCCATTGGTAATAACTGGATTTATTTCTTGAGTACACATGAACTAACTGGAAATATAATGCTTCATCCCTCTTTATCATAAAGGGAAAAATAAAATAGTACATTTGTTTGTAAGAATCCTTTCTGTAACAAAACTTTATTTTTTTTTATTTTTTTTTATAATTATCACTTAACTTTCTCCTTTTCTCTCCTAGTTATGGTAGTTGAATGTGTTATGCATAATCCTTAATTGCATGTTGTGCTCTTTTTAACCGATTGGCAGAGGAACAATTATACATTAGTATCAAATATCTTTTTTATTTTACTTTACTAATTCATAATAGAGTGACTCTGTCAAGCTAAGCATTGCTTACACTGTAAGTACAAAATGATGAAAAAATATCTATACATTATGTAAGCAAAACTGCATGCAAATACATAAAATAAAAGAAATATATACTTTAAACGTGTCTGTGGTGTCTACTGTTTATGACATCACCTGCAGCTTGATATGCAAACTAACGGATTTTCGATGACAAAATGTGTAATTTATATTTCAAGCCACAAGGTGATGCCATAAGCAGAAGACACATTTAACACATATTTGTAACTTGTTTTACTCTGTAATGTATAGATCATTTCTCATTATTTTTTATCCATTCATAGTATAAGAAATGATTATGTTCACAGTTCCTGTAAGTATGACTTGTCTCTTTTCTATTCTCTGTTGAATGTGTAAGCTCTGATTGCTCCATCATTACTGCGCTAAAACTATGTTGTTTCACTTGTATTTCATTTTAAAAGTAGTTTTGAAATAATAGTATACATATACCACGTACACCATTTAAGTGGTAACCAATGTTTTATCTGTAAATAGCACGGGAGTCACTAGTACGACTGGTGTCATGTTAAAGAACAGTTCTGGGGCAACATTATGGAAGTGGAGCTATCAGTAACAATATTATAATGTGCTCTAAGGTGCTTCCTGTTTCAGAATTTCTCTTCTATGGTTGTTTATTTATATCTTTCTAGCCTTACTTTGACAGCAGTGTGGCCTCTTTTACATTGCTTCTTCTATTTATTACAGGTAAACCCCATAATAGCTTTAAGCATTATTATAACACAGGTCCTGTCATAACACAATACTCCGATGGTTCCCATGGGCCACTGATGGCTCCGTGGAAACATAAATGCAGAAGTTTAGCAAGACCTAGGGACTCACATTGCAATCCCGCTAATTATCGGCCATCCTGAACCCTGTGTTTTATTGGGCTGAGCTGTACATAAATACATTATGGTCTAAAAGTCTGACCAGCGCTGCCTAAAAATTTGACCATTTAATATAAACTAGTACAATGTTGTAGATAGTTTTTATTCAAACATGCATTATATAATGTGGCGCTGAATCAGTTTTTGTATCTTATTGATAAATGTTCATCTACAATTGCCATTTACATTATAATCCTCTTCACACACCAAATGGTGGTCAATAGGGTGGCCATCTTTAAAAAAAGAAAAATACTGGCCATAGTATTGCATCCATAGCCAAAACATTGGCATCAAGGTTTTTTTTTGATTTTCATTATGTACTAACACATTTTTTCACATTTGTTAGTGACAATGATACGTTTTTGTAGTTTTTGCAGATTTGCTAAAATAAAAGCCAAGGTAGTGGACTTTTGGATCATACTGGATGTAGTCAAGATTAATGTTTTTCTTTCTGGGTTAAGTAAAATCAGTCCGATTAGACTAGAATGACACGTTTGTTTAAGTCATACAGAAAGAGGAATAGCATGAAACCAAATATTACAGCATTTACTAAACATATTATTTCATTGTTGTGTACTAAGACTGATTAAAGTATAGATGCTGAATTAATGAAGGTATTGGTAAATCTACTACTATTGGTGTACAATTTTGTGTTTATTATTAGACACACAATAGCGATTCTCCTTATATTGCAGTAATCCAAAGTGCAAACACTGGATGAGAGCAATCTATTGATACAAATGACAAATGTGGCTAGAAGGGATAGGGAAAAAAGTGTTTCTGACAAACACTATCAGGTTACTAGGTTCATACCAGAAACACAGGGAAAGAAATTCCATTTTTTATAAGGGTGTGTCCCTTTCTACAACACGGATCAGTTTGTTAGCTACAATCATCTGCCTTGTTACATAATATGACATCATTCCAAATACCCAGTGATTAGTAACATAGGTGTAACTCGAGTAATATGCAAAAAAAGAGTGAATATAACATTTTCTCTCTGGAGGTTTTGCAGCCTATTGGAAAGGTCAGTTTCTACACCAGCTATCTAATGTTACACAAGCTGGCATCATCCCATATATATAAATATTAATGACACAGGTGTGGTCGGAATAATAAATAACAGGAAAGTGAATACACATTTGGATTCTTACCTCTAAGCGGTTTTCAAGTACTTTAAAAATAATTTGTTAATTCATTATTCATAAAAGGCTACATTGTCTGAAATGTGCAGTCAGGACTAAACTATATAGCCATACCGTAACCACTATAAACCTACCGAGTACCCAGTAGCCTCAAGCAGTCAGTTCTGGTCTCATAAACAGTTCCACAAAGACACTGGACAGCATTATGATCCCTGGTGCATAGACCGGTGTCAGTCCTCCTGATTTTTTGGGCCTGAGGCCACATGTGGTTATCATTCTGTATTACAGAAATCCCACAGTAACCAGAAGCAGATAAACTCAGGGCTTATACACCTGTTACGGGCCCTGAGTGGCCCCCTTAAAAAACAAAACCCAATCTCCCCTCACCAGCATCTCTGTGCCGAGCAGCAGCATGGTGTCTGTGCACTTCCCAGACACACAGGCATCATACCATGCTGCCTCTTGCACTGTCTGCGCATGTCAGAGTGATGGGGTCACATGACTGCCCAGCGTTCCTGCGGAATACAGCTTTATAGTTCCAATCCACATTAAACAGAGACGTCTGTAGGTAGTGAAGAGAGGGAGCTGCAGGTAGGAATATCATCCCTAAAATGCTTATTGTTGAGAGCCACTGTGGAATGAGATGATGACATCTCATTTATCGTATCTTAGTATCACGTAGCAGTTAATGTGTGAGCACCACATTGTAAAGGAAGAATAAATCTTGAATAACACATTCAATTTTGTCAGAGTATTTGTTTCTACACAAACTCTGCTTTCTTGTTTACAACCAATTAATTGCACCTCCATATTCACTAGCCATTGTGGTGGGTTAAATGGATATAGAAATGTGCAACTGATTCTTTATTCTAACCACCTCCTTTTATCCCTGTCTTGCCTACATGCATGAGTATACAACTATAATTAATTGATTTACATTTCCTTTCTACACCCTTTTTTTATCCTATTTGTTGCTGAATGCATTAAGGATATATTTAACCCCTTAGTGGCAAGACATTTTTACCTTGACTTTCACGTTTTGACAATGGTTGTTATGACATTTCTGGGGGTTTTGTGTTTAGCTGTAATTTGTTTCTTTCTCACATACTGTACCCACACAAATTCTATGTTGTTTTTATTTCCATAAGAAGGGCTTTCATTAGATACCATTATGTTCATCATATCTTATAATTTACTACAAAAAATCATAAAATATGATGAAACTTAAAAAAAAACACTTTTTCTAAAGATGACCTAAATATAATTTACACAAATACAATCATTAAAAAGACCCCATTTAAATAGTTTCTAAATGTTGTCCCGAGTTCATAAATATGCATGTTTCCATATTTTTCTGTATTTTTTTGTGAGTTATGGGACAAAAACCAAAAATAGTGTTTTTTTCCTATATTGACCTTTTAAGCCCAACCCCAACCCTAAATTTAACCCTAACACTAAATTTAACCCCAACTCTAACCCTTATGCTATCCCTTAATATATTTTAATTTAATTTTAACCCTATCCCTTATGCTAAAAATTATTTAATTTTAACCCTAACAGCTAATCTAACTTTAATCCTAATTTTAAGATTATTAAATCTTTTTTATTTACATTGCAATGTTGCTGACTGCCTCTAGGGGCAGTCAAGCAACATATTCAGAGTAACAGAAGTGAATTTTTTTTCACTTCCGAAGCTCTGACCACAAGAGGTGCATGCTGCTCCGTCAATATGGCACCCACGATCACTTCGTGGGGTGATCGTGGGTGCCCCAGAGAGGAAATTTTCAGTGCTGGCTATTGCCTCAACATCCGGCCCTGAATACTGTAGAGAAGTGATGGGTAATCTTGCCACTGCAGATGGTTGGGAACTTCTATAAAGCATTTTAACATTGCACCTTTTTATATTTAGCTAAAATAATATAATCATACTTGAAGATTAAAAGGAACAAAAGTATTTTAGTAAAAAGGACAGGCAGAGGCATAGAGGATACCCTAATTTTCAGCTATGTATCTTACTCTGTATCTAGAGAACATCCACTGTGTTCCTTTTGTGAGCGGCTATTTTATTTATACTGACATACATTATTGGCCAGACTGGATATTCTGACATGTTTCTGGCTCCATTTTGTGGCTTGTACGGCACCTGATTAATAGATTGTACACCCCTTTATTTAAACATTACTACAAATAGACACATTTCTCTCACACAGTTACAAAAACAATTCCTTGTGCAAAATAATATCACTTTCTGCTTAATTTCAGCTACACGGCACTAAATGCTGTATTTTCTGTTTGTTTTATTTATTTATTTTTTTAGAAATAAATAGGCAGAGAAATTTCACTGGCCAACCTATGAACATTTTAAAACATAAAAGGCACTCTGACAATTTGTAACTCAAACATTTTCCAAATGTAATGATTTCTCTGAATCTTTTTTTTTTTTTTTTTTTTTTTGTAAAAAGGCTTCTTTGTGTTTTATTTCCTGAATTCTAGAACATTTCTTTCTTCTTTTAAAAGTTTATGCCAATGTGTAAAAAAAAAATATCTTGATTTATCAAGAGTTGCTGAATGGTTAATGAGGCTGGCAGATTAGCAAGGCATGAATGCGAAACGTCTAGCACCATGTACTTATTGATAATGCGTGATAAAAAATCTAACACACAAAGCATTAAGTATACATTTTGTTTTTCACAGCTCATTATATTTACCTACTATTTATCGTGAATAGCCAAAGCTTACCATATGAGGGTGGGACTGGTCTACAAATCACAGTTATGTATTTATAGAGACGGTGGTCTCCAGGGGAATTTAATTCTGCTTCAATATTTGATTGTTCAACCTTTGACCTGTCTTTCAGTACATATTACTGATACTGAAATAGAAGATTAATTATACAATGCCACATTACAAATCAAGAAGGAACACAATTATGCAACACTTAAAACACTATTTACATTTTATTTAAAATGTGTATAGCAGTCGGCACAGTGGGCTGGAAATTCCAAAAATATTCTTGCTGTTTTTATAAACATTGGGGCCAAAGAGCCAAACAATGTATTTAACAATAATAAGTCAAGCAATCTACCAGCTTGATACATACAGATTCATTATGTACTAACCTTAAACAGTGATATTATGTAAACATACAAAATGACACACAGGGGAACACCTCTGTGGAACGCGTTTGAGATACAGAAACAGTTATAATGGTAAGAAGAAAAATGCACCAAGGTTTTATTGCTTTAAAAGTTGAACTCTACAAATAGGAAATATTGTATGTGTAGGTTTATGGTAGTATCTGACTTAAAATAGGTCCACTTGCAAAAACCAAACATTATTCTCCTTTGACAGCTGTAACAGCTACCTATAGTCCCCTTCTGTTATTGCGTCGTCCCCCACCCCACCCCCAGGTGGCAATGTAAAGTAGTAGTGTGTGTGCTTTGTCCATTCATTGTTCTAATCTGATAAGTTACACATCAGTTGTGCAAATTTCTTTTCATCAAGTTTATTTTGTCTATGAGTAGGGGGTTATTCATCTCACCAATTTAGTTATACAGTTATCTTGCCAAGAAAAATCACCAAGTTTATCCCTGCACAGTGTATAGTTAAATTGATGAGATTAAATTTTTATCTGACCTGACATGAAACTCACCTTTTAGTGAATAGCACCCAATATCTACCACTGAAAGTATAAAGTGAGGAAGAAATGTAGCTTTTTTCTTTTGGTTCTAGGATTTTGAGAAACTGTTGTTCTTTTCTATAGCGTTTTGAACTATTTTTAAACATAGAAACGCATGAATAAATTTGAGCTTTTTCTTTTCTTTCCTTTTTTATCTTCTTTTATATTTCCAACAAATATTACAGACATAGGGACAAGATGTGGCAAATATAGACAAGAACAAAGTACATAAATTGTTTTATCTACCTAGTCAATTAATGTTATCTTACAGATCCAGTCAAGAGGTGCAGACATCCCGGACGCGAAGACATCCTCCGTTGCTGCCTGGCACTTCCGCCGGGACTGTTATGATGAAGCTGGAAGGACTCGGCTTCATCATAGAAGTCCCGGCGGTTGTGCCGGGCGGTCGTGCCGGGCGGCAGCGGAGGATGTCTGCGCGTATTGTGCAGACATTCACCGGCTGTTAGCGAGGGGGATCCAGGATCACAGTGTTATAAGACGACCATTTGCTCTGAAAAAAACCTTGTCTTATATTCTAGCAAATACGGTATATGTGTTCCACTGCTCTTACCTATTGCTACTTTTAGCTATTTAAATCTTATGGCAGGATTCACCAGTATACACTTTTTTACATGTATTCTTTCCTTTTATTATTGTGATCGTTTTGTGTAATTGTTAAATTGGTACACACCTTGTTAAATCACTATATATGGGAGGGTGCTCCAGGTATCAGTATGCCTATGACTAAGTACCAAAGTGGTATGAAACGCGTCAGGCTACTTGTTTGCCCTATCTAGGGCTGTTTTTTATCTGTTTGTGATTTTCCACTTGATAAATATTTTTTTTTACGTTTTCAACATCCTGAGCAGCCCATTTATGTGTTTTCTCCATTTTCGTCCATTGCTGCATTCATTTCACTATTCAATTTGTATCAATGAACATTTAACCTATGTTCATTCAATATATAGGATACGGTTTAGGAATTTGGATGAATTCAAACTTAAACAGTTCAATAGCATAAGGTAGGGGATGAATGAAATTCGGATGAATTCGACTCTTTCAACCGAATTGTCCAATAGGTGAATTATTTCCCATTCGGACGAATGAATCTAACGAAACGAAAATAATGAACGAATTTTGTCTGAAACAAATGCAGTAATGGACGAAATTATTTTTGAACGAAATAAATAACATTTTCATCCGAATGAATGAAAACAAAACGAAAATTGTAATTTTGCCCATCTCTAGTTAATTCAACTCTGCCATCTTTCAGAGGTTAACTCCTCCCTGCCATGCGTCCGAGGTTAACTCAACCCTGACATCCTTCCGAGGTTAACTCAACCCTGACATCCTTCTGAGGTTAACTCAACCCTGACATCCTTCTGAGGTTAACTCAACCCTGACATCTTTCTGAGGTTAACTCAACCCTGACATCTTTCTGAGGTTAACTCAACCCTGACATCCTTCTGAGGTTAACTCAACCCTGACATCTTTCTGAGGTTAATTCAACCCTGCCATCCTTCAAAGGTTAACTCAAACCTGCCATCCTTCCGAGGTTAATTCACCCCTGCCATGCTTCCGAGGTTAACTCAAACCTGCCATCCTTCCCCAGAAATGTCAAAACAGCCATTGTCACCAAGGGAAAGTCAAGGTAAAAATGTCTTGTCACTAAGGGGTTAAATTGACTTCTCCTTTAAAGAGTCTCCTTAAAGAGACTTTATCACCTAAACATTGTTTTAATGTAAATGTGGAGCTAACAAAATGATTGAAAACAATCTATATATTGATTTAACAAAATTTCAAGCACATGCCTAAATTAGGAGAAAAATGTGTTTCCTGTTTATGACATCACCTGTGGCCTAATATGCAAATTACACATTTCCCATTGAAAGGTAGTTGATTTGCATATCATGTCATAAACAGGAGACTCCACAAATACATTTAAAACACATTTTTCTCCTAATTTAGGCATTTGCTGGCAATTTTGCTAACACAATGTATAGTAACAATGTAACTTAGTAATTTCGGTTAAAAAAAGACACAAGTCCATCAAGTCCAACCCTTCTACCTATCATTGCAGCTTTTAATCCAAAAGAAGGCAAAAACCCCTAAGGAAGCTATTTCGAAATTTGCCTCCTAGGGGGGAAATTCCTTCTTAACTCCAACGGGTATATCTGGGTAATTAAAATATCCTATGATTAAAACTTCATTCAGATTTGCAGCCTTTTCAAGTAGATCATACTCAATAATTGTTTATCCTCTACATGCACAGTAACACCAATGTTTAGGTGATACAATACCCTTAAATAATAATTGACACCATTTTTATATACTTCTAAAGTCAACATTAATATAAATATATTGATTTTTGAATGTATTCATTTCATTAATTATCTACAAGATATTAATGTTTTCTATGAGCATTTGTTTGTATTCAGACATATTATTGTTTACTTAGTGATTTTCCCAATCCCTCAATGTTTCAATATTTACATCTTCAGCTCACAGGTACATTTCGCAATCATCCTTTGAAACGCAAATGTCCTTCTTCCTGAAGCGGTGAATATTTTATCATGGAGAGATGGAGAGGTCAATTGGAGAGCAACGGTGTCAATAAACAGAGTTTCTTCACAAAGATCAGTTGTCAAATTTGTCAAATGAAGCCTTCCAAACAGAAGAAAATGCTGTTGTAAATATTTAGCATCTCAGCAATAATAAATCATGAAACAAACTGAAAAAGCATTTTACTCATATAAAAATGGCTTTAAATTTAAAAAGGGTCTTTGGTCCCAAATGAACATAAGATCATGCTTTATGGAACATAGTCTTGTTCAATATTCATATTAATGAACTGTGTTGAGGAAGAGCTTGCAATACATTTTTGAAGCAGGGGGTCCCTTTAAGTAACAGTATTAATCTGTTTCAATCCACTGGTTTTATTTACTGGACATTCTCAGTTCCGCATCCACCTCTGTTTTTCTATTATAGTTATGTGTGGAAACAACTCATGGTTTAGCTCCTATGAAGTTAGACATTTGTATTATATTTCAGACAAAAGCCCCTAAACTCCTACGTAAGAAAAGGGAAAGTTGTGGCTAACCACACCTCTTGTATAAACACATCCAAATATGTGCCAGATTTAGACAAAAGAAGGATCAGATATGTACTCATATAATAGGCACATGTTTCAGTGGTGATGGTAAACCATCATTCAATCAAAGGAATTCATCATACTTACTCACACAAGTCAACTTCCAAGACATCTCAAAGGAATAGCAACACAAACCCTAAGTCCTGTTCAGTATTTACATAGTGAAGTTTATAAACCAGTATTCATGACGGTGAATATGGAAAACTCATACCCTTGACATGGGAAGTCTTATGGAAAAATATAAAAATCTGTGCAAATATAAATAGAACAATATACATTCTTCTCCATATGTATAAGGACTGACCCACAAACGCATATTGTTCTATTTATATTTGCACAGATACAATGGGCACGATTTCTTCACAGAATGATTGGTTTGGAACTCCATCACCCTCGTGTCTAACTTCATAATGTTAAACAATACATTGGTAAAGGATGTGTGAGTATAATGTGAGATACTTTCTTACCCCTCTGTGGATGCTAAATGAGAACATTTATAAGGCAGTCATTGCACAGATGACAGAAAATATCCCAGTTAAAAAGACATCATGAAAGACAGAAGCCCTTTCCAAGCCTTGACTGACTACTAATGTAAATACTGTCAATACGATAACTCTAATATTGCTGGTAAAGAAAATATATTGGATTCAAGGACACACATTTTTTTTTTCATATTATTGGATAACTAACTAGATATAAAGGTCATGGATTATGATCCAATATACATGATCCTTATTGGTGTCTAGAGACTCAAGTGCTGAAATAGGACCAAATACCTTAAAAAAATATTAATTTGAGTTTTAGTCATAAAAGAGGGAAATGCAGGAGATTCACAGATAGGGCACTGCTGTGAATGCCTATCCGAAATAGTGTCCACTCACCAAAATGTTTTTTCCAATGGTAAAAAAATTGTTTCAGATCCACACAAGAAAAGAGTAGTCAGGTGCCGAAGTTCTAAGATGCCGCCCAAATCTCCATAATTCACAAAAGAAAATGCAGAAGACAGCACTGCAAAGTGAAAATTTTATTCAGACGCTGGCGACGTTTCAACCCTCAAGGGTTTTTTTCAGTGGTTAACCTCGGGGGGGGGGGGGGGGGGGGGAGCCAGTACACATAAAGGGAAACCTATGCTTGAGTTTGAAAATATGAGCGCTCACTGCTTGGTATTGTAATAAACTCATACATTTTATTTATAATCCAAAATAATCCATGATAGTTATTGGTACTGGGCCAAACACATACTATGACAGAAACTCAGAAGACTGCATTCATTTTGCACTAATAATGCCTAGTTCTATGAAGGTGAAACGCGTCGGATGTGTTGTGAGTTTCTGTCATGTCCTGTGTTTGGACCAATGCCAATTTCTTTCATGGATATATCATGGATCATGGCCAAATAAAATGTGTGAGTTTATTATACTGCCAAGGAGTGAGGGTGCATATTTAGGGGGGAATTACAAAATTAAGGCCAAACAGCAGAGGTTGAAGTATAGCTGAATGGGAGAATGTTTCCAACTCTACTTTGGCCTTCAATTTGCTGTTCTCTTCTCAATTCCCTGCAATTCACACTTTCATATAAAAGCTTTTTGTGTTCCTAGTCCTGGTTTAACATATTTATATTTGTTGTTGGGTATATAAAATATGATGCTCCCACCCTAAGTTAACAGAGACTCAGGCACTCTTTCAGCACTCGGAATTCGAATGATCCCTGCTACTTACTATGGGGTATTAATGGTTGTGACTGCCAAAAAAAGAAACATCTCTATGTAAAACTAGAGTTAAAAGGGGGAGTAAAAAGGCCATTCCCACTTCTAAACAACACACAGCTCTGTCGATTTAAATTAATAAAATATAATAAATATTCAAAGGGATAGCTTGACAGCATGCTGACAATGCTTATTTATATACTGTAGACTAGATTTTTTTTTCTAGTTTTCCAAGTTGCAAGGTTTCTAACCCAGATGGCCTGAATTTATTGGCTTTTTATAAATAATGAAAATGCATGAGAAGCATATGGGTACAATCTCGTCTGTTCCTCTTTCAAGGCCAAATGAATACTCAGAAAATGTATTTAAATGTCACTTCAGGACCTTTAACTGTATAATGATTCCTTTGGGTGGGAGAGAATGTTACCTAAAAGCCGCTATATAGCACTTCAGCATAGTATGAATGTAATTATTGTGTTTAATGCAAACATTGGGGGTTATATACAATTAGATTAGTGCTAATCTGGACCTCCCATATCGAATTTTAATTTACCCCAGTGATATGAAATGTTCATTCACCCGCACTTCACTCTTAGTGAATAGCTCCTACGAAGACACAGCAAATATCTCAAAACAATTAAATATTCACTACAGACCCTTAGAAAACCTTAACACTATTAGTATCATTTGAGGACTATCGCACAGAGTGACCTTTCCAGCATTTTTATCATTCGCTGTGACCGACTAGTGAACTAACTCGATGCATTGATGGGTTATATTTGAATACACACTCTATTTGAATAACTCAATGTCAGAGGCTGCACTCACTAAAACAACTGCCAGTGAAGTGGAGGCTCTGTTAAAGGACAGCTAAACTGTTTTTTTAACACCTGCTTCCTTGAAGGAAGCAAGGGTTAAAAAACATATCCTGCCCATCCGCAGTAAACCCGTAGTGTCACATCTGAGACACAGCAGTGCTTGCCCGCTCCGTCGGCAGAATGCAGGGGACACTCTGCTAGCACAGAGAGAGCCAGTCGCCGACCAGATGGCTGTCTGCTTCCTATGGAAGCATGGCAGGTGTAAGTCAGAGGATGAACTTACATGTACTATCAAGAGTACACACCAGTATATCCTGACACTAGGGACAACTAACCTTTCACTTGTGCTTCCATATTAAGCACAAGTGAAATCTAACATTTAGTGTTCCTTTAAAAGGGCAGTTCCATTTGGCTTATTTTCTGTTTGTTGTACATTTGTTTATTATGTGTGACATTATTTTTACATTATTATACAAATCCACCTGCGTTGGCATCACCTCGAGGAAGAGGTGCTAGGAACAGAGCTCCCTTTAGCAGCACCTCTCCTCCCGTGCCTCAGCCCAGCTAGAGCTTAAACCTCTGATTCTGGGACCATGTTAATCTGGGAGATTAAAAAAGTTAAAAGGATAGCCCCAGAGTCTCCATTCAGGGCTATGCACCAGGGATTTGTGGATTCAGCCCCAGTAGCCAACCCCTAGCGGCACCACTGTATAGTAGGATTCTAAGACATGACTGAAAGAAGACAGACTGAACTATCACAAGAAGTTACTATGACAGGGCATCCAATTAAAGGGACTATATGACAAGGCATCCCATTAAAAGGGATTCTATGACGAGGCATCCCATTTAAGGGACTCAGGTCATATCTTTTACAGTACTTATGTCACCCCTTTTACAGGGCTCAAGTCACCCCTTCTACAGGGCTCAAGTCACCCCTTCTATAGGGCTCAGGACAGATGCCAGACAATAGCTAGACTTGTGGCCAAACCGGGCAGGTCAGTTCAGGTATATGTAAATAAAAGAAATAAAAGCAGCAAGCAGCAAAGAGAAGTAAAGCTTACAAGATTAGATGATGAGAAGTCATTAGGAATCTCACAGAAGCACATAAGTCGAATTGTGCAGCATGAAGATACATAGCGATTGGAAAAGAGCTCTCCACGGTACCCCACTTTCATCGATTGCTGCCTATGCTGGTTTCACCACAGGACATACCAGATATATCCTCTGTCACTAAGTGACATGTTTTGTGTGACATACCTGGTACACCCATGGTCATGCATATGTTACAGAATGATTTTCAATCCAGTTTACCACAGTTAACTTTTTAGTGATTGGCCCCTAAAGTTAGTCAGTGGATAGTTTAAAAAAATGACTTATCTGTGTATAATGAGAATCCCTGTCACTAAATATGGTCACAGGAAATGGATTACTTTCTAGTACATATGTACAGCAAGTTTTAGAGCATTAATCCTTGTATTATCAGACAGGCATTTATAGAGCATTAACCCCTGTGTTAGCAGACGCTGTTTCAGTGAATAAACCCTTTATTGCTATACATTATATAGACACACACACAGTCACATAAACAGTCTCTCACTCACACATACATTCATTTACAATCCGGAACATGTGGTGTCTATATGTGTCAGAATCTACCAATGAGTAGATCTCCTGAATACCCCATCCTACTCACCTGTCCGACGATAGCTACCCACTCCGGTAGCATGCACATGCCACTACTGTGTAACGGAGGTGCGCCTCCGATGACGTCACGCCCATTGCTTTCACACCAGACGCTGGAACATTTAAAAGGGAGAATCACCATGCACTCCTTGCTTGGTGATTCTTGTGTTTCTAGCCTAGCGGATATTGATTTCTTCTACATTTATTGCTGACCTCGGACTTACTCCTGACCACTCTCTGATTGCCTGTGCCCCTCTGACCCGGTCTGTATTATCGTTTTGCTTATTTTCTGGTGACCCTGTCCCTGGCTTGTACCTTGACCATCCTTTATACTGCATTTAACCATCTCCCTGCCGGATTACAATTACTGCATGTGCATGCATTTAACCATCTTGCCGCTGGTTTACAAATACTGCCTGTGCTTGCTTTTAACCCTCTTGCCGCTGGATTACAAATACTGTGTGTTCCTGTCTTTAATCATCCTGCTGCTGGGTTACCGTTACTATATGTACCTGCATCCAACCATCTCGCTATTGGATTTCTAGTGACTCATTCATCTCTACTTCTCAACCATCTTTATCAGGTTCGTACCTACAGTTTGTTATCCTTGTTATTTTTATATCTATTTCCGTGTCTGCATTGAGGTCTCTATCAAGCTCCCAGAATCCCTCACAATATGGTTCTGGCCAAGTGACTAGTTGGTGATTGGTTAGGCACAGACACTCCGATAGATTTGACTGTGCTAAGAATAGAAAGGTAAATAGATAACTGGAATAGTTTTACACATTGCACTACATCCATAAACCATGGGAAAATTAGGCTGCATCAGCATTGTATACTCCTATGGATCTGCTATTATTCTCTACGGTCATCATATTTATCATTTCTTTTCAGAATTATCTCCTTTTTCATGGTTACACAGCCCAAATACAACGCTTGTTGCAACTGGCAAGCAATTGAGAAAATGTGTGCTAGGAAACTGAATTAGTAGAGTCACAACAGGTGAAGTAATAGTGCCATGCTTTTCTAGCTTAAAAACCTGTTCCTTCTTAAAACAGGACTGTCCTTAGGCGAACTAGTCCTTTACCCTGATATAGCACTATTATCTAGATGACAGATTAATTCACCTTTCTCTGGAGTAAAGTGGTGAGGATGAACATTAAAGAAGTCCACATGTCCTCCAGCTGCAAACCATTAGCTGAAGAATGGCAAATGATACTGAGACAATATTTCGTTTTCTTATAACACGCATACTTGAGTCTCTTTCTTACAGTTGATGTGTTAAGTCGAGGTTGCTGGGAGGGCTAATCGGGTATAAGGGAACGTCTGGGAGTAAAAAAAATCATTTTTACCACTTCAACCATTGCTTTGATTTTGTACAGAAATGTCTGCTATCACATATATAAATGCACAATTAGTATGATAACGGTCTAACTTCATTGTCTGGAGTTTATGTGGTCTATCTGTAGGCTACCTGCAATTGACAGATTCCAGCATAAACACTGAAGCAGGTTAATATCTGCCTCATATCCTCAAGTGTTAAGGGAGGACTATCATTGGAATCTAGAACGCTGACTGTTATACACATTATAGAAATGAGAAGACATCTCTGCCCTCTTAAACACTTACATATCCCCCATTTCAAACACTAATTATTTCACATAATTATAATACATATATTTCTATAGGGACTATGTTATTTATGATGTACAGCCCAGATTTATGTCAGTTTTTTTGATCCACAATATTTAACATGTGCTTACTGCTTAGTACAATGATGAAATGTTTAAGTGGGGGACATATATGATAATCATCTACAAATTTCCCCTTTTTTGCAGTGCTATAGTCAGCCTTTTCCATAGTATTTGAAACCCACCATCTTGACACCAGAGAATAAATATGATATATGCACATGCACAGTATTGCTGCTGGGTTTTTTTAAATCGTTGCTGGGGGGAGTAATACATTAATATGAGTGGTTCAGGGGCATTTGCCTAGCCCCCATGCCCCAAGGTTATATATTTATTTAGGGGGTCCAGAGGCATCTGAGCAGCTTACAGACTTAAGGGAGAGAATTGATTATTATTGGGGGCAGTCTGGGTACTTATCCTTGCCCCCTATGTATATAACGAGGGCTGTGTCTTCCAGCCCCATTAATCATGGGGTGGCAGGACTAGACATACACAACAGTGGAATCACCCCTCATGTATAAAATAAAAAAATAAATAAAGAATACTCCCACGGTAGTAACGCAGCATCCCAAAAAGTACTCCTTGTATTGGGGGCAGGACTAGCCCTGGTCATTTCATCCATTTTTATTGGGGGCTATGAGCATTTGCCCCTTTCTTATAATTGATTATATGTGGGGCCAGGGACATTTATTTTAATGTATGGTGCCAGTGGCTGTCTGTTGGCACTGGGGAGGCAGTTTTTTCTTTTATTTTTTTATTTCTGGAAGACTTTGGCTAGTTTCAAAGTAGCAGAAGTTCTCCTAACAAGTCTCTATCCTCTCCATAGAAGTCTCTGGAGAAGTTTGGTTTTTTTCAGCGCAAAAATCAACCACAATGACCAATTTTGGTGCCAATACAGAAGAACTTTGATGCTTTCTCAGTAGCCCGAATTAATGGGCTGTTTGGTTCACTGAAGTGAATCAAAGTGGTCCAAAACTTGGAGCTCCAATCGGAGGTACCCGAATCGACCCTATAGCGTCAAAATCATTGTTCGGGCCGTTGGCAATTAACTTTTTGACCTTGCGAATCCATCTGGTTTCCCTCTGTGAAAGTCTCTGTATGATGTTACCTCCTTTCCAGTGGGGACTGACTCAAAAAACTAGGGCAATTATTGCAATGTCTTGGAACATTGCATTTTGTGTTGAACATTGAAAAAAGCACAACCATATTTATTCTGTACACCTTTTTTGAATCTATGGGAATCACTACCACATTTTACTAGATCTTTTCTCTCTAACAACTCCTCCTCAGAGAGACTTTACTAAGTAGCTTGTGGGGACAAGTTTTTTCCCCCCTAAACCTCTCATTGTCAAAATTGTCAATTGTTTTACAAAATGTTATCGAGGAAACTTTTTCCCTGCATCATGTGCCCCTTTGGAATATTCCTGGTGCATACTTTTCCCTTTTGTACAAAAGGTGATAAATCCAAGAAAGTCACTAATCTTGGAAGTGAAATGCAGACCGTAATCATTTCCGTTTAATGAGGTAATAAAATCCCTCAAATTGGACTCAGTGTCCCATCATATATTTAATATGTCGTCAATAAAGTGGTTTGGTCCCAGGTCAATATCCTGAGGAAGGTGAAACATATTTACCCAGTAAAACATGTCATAAGGATGCATTTTTCATTACTTTCATTACTATATTTCAGTACTGGGACTTTGGACTATTCTGGACTTGTGTCTTCTGGCGATTCTTTGCAGTGACTAACTTGTGGGCGATGATATGCCAATTGATAGTCCTCTGTGTTTTTGTTTTACCCTTCTGTGCAGAATTAAACAGCTTTCTATGGAGATTGAAGACAGACACTACCTGGGTATTCATTTTGGCTCTTTGGTAAACCTTTGCATCACTTTCTCACGTTGCATATTTTTCATTATTTATGTATTACACTATTGTGTTGTTTTTCTTTTAATTCCCACATGTTTCTCCTGCGCTACTTCATTTCTTGTGTACTGTGTTTCTGAATACTGAGAGGAGTACTTTGGAGAGCTGCTCTGAAGCTGTGAAGTAAGGTACTACAAGTTGAATACAAATAGAATTTTGCCAAAAAATTATTTTTCATACATATGCCCCATTGTTGTGTATCACTCAAGAATGTAAATAACATGTATTTTCAGTGCACAAATTCTAATATGAAAACTAAATTGATATTCAACATTGTCATTGAAATATTGTTTAAACCACATTTGAACAATGACTCCATTAACATACAAAGTGTAGTTAACTCAAGGAAAACTTAACTATATTAACCCCTTAGTGACAATGGCTGTTTTTACATTTCTGTGGTGCTACACATCCACAAATCGTAAAAAAAAAAGGCCCATGCTAAAATGCTTATAACATTTGTCCTGAGTTCTAAATACCCATATGCTTTTATTGTTTGTTTGCATGTTTTAGAGCAATAATTTAAAGTAGAGTTTTTTTTTGCTAATCATTTTGGCTAGGGAATTATTGATCCAACCCTAGTGATCAACTTAAACTAAAACCTAACCGTAACCCTAGATCTTAACCCTAGCTTATGGTGGGGGGTTTTAGGTGTAATTTTGCTAACTGCCGCTACAGGCATTCAAGCAACTACAACAGAGGGAGTGAAGTGGCAGTGGCGGAACTATCATTATCGCAGGGGTCGCAGGTCAAAACCTGTACTATTCGCATAGTATTTATATAAAACATATGGCTATATTACATTATATATATATTTATAAAATATATAAGGCGGGTTTTATAATATTTCTAACCAACAAATATATATATATATATATATATATATATATATATATATATATATATATACATACATATATATATATATATATATATATATAAAAATATATATATATATATTTGTTATATAAATATTATAAACCAGCCATAAATTATAGAAAATATAAACCTGAGCCATATGTTATATGTTATATATATATATATATATATATATATATATATATATATATATATATATATATGTATATATATATATATATATATATGTATATATATATATATATATATATATATATATATATATATATATATATATATATATATATATATATCATATGGCTAGTTTTTATAATATGTATGTTATTTATATAAATCTATATCTGATTTCATATAATATGTGTTATATAAACCAGACATATATTATATTAACCAGCATATATTTACATATATTACATTAAATAAATATATAAACCATAACATAAAAGTTGCATGGTGGATTCGGGGAGCCCCAGGGCAATTTTTGCACCGGAGCCTGGTGGTTTCTAGTTACGCCTAGATATATTCAGGGGCTCTTGCCACAACATGGCAGCACCATATTGGGAAGGCAGCTGTCTTTTCAGTATGGCACATACAATGACTTCTTGAAGCGATCATACATATGTGCCGGAGGGGTTTTTTCAGTGTTGCCTGATACCTCAACATGGAGGCTGTGACGGATCCTAAGGCCCACCTCCTCCCAATAGACTATGGACCCTGTCTGTGGATATACTAGGTTTGGGGGTACAGACTTTGAGGGAACCAGCTGAACCCTGTTTTCAGCTGGACTTCAAGCACAGGCTCACTCAGGATATGTACCCTGGGATCCAAGCCTTTCCCCCAGGTTAAGATTATATCCTATCCTGCAAACCCCTGTCATTATGTTGCCTTACCCATTGCCTTTATGTTAGTCATTCAGTGTCTTGTTGTACAGTGATGTTCTTCAAATAACATATTACTTTAATTAAGTGTACTTTGTATGTAACTGAACTTGACACCTTTGTATCCTGAAAGGTGTGAGGCAGTATATCCCCATGTTACATCCTACTGTATCTAATTACCTGTTTTAAATGAGTCTCTCTATTGTTTGAGGCTTACCATGTGCCACCTGTGCCTCCCCCTTGGTTGATGTCATATTTTTTTGTGTATAAATATCTGGGCTGTTTTCAAATAATGTGATTCCTGTTCCACTCCTATACTGGTGTGTGTCTATTCCTGCGGCAGACTCTCCGGATCTGTCAGCATTGAGCTTATTACTTGGCATCCTTTGCAAAGGCTGCACGTGGAGGCAGAGGGTCGATACCTGCCTCCCTCTCCAGAGGGTAGAGGACTCTGAGATTGCCCTGGCTACCAGCTACCGCCCCTTCAGCCTTACTTGGCAAAGTTTCCCTTACTGAGACCACTTACTGGGGGAGATATAGTCACTGACTTGACCCCGGTGTCAGCAACATTCACCTTCAGGATGATACAGGATGATACACCAAGGGGAGAGGCTGCTCTAGGGTTCCATATCGTCACAGAGGCAACATGGCAACACCATCTGATCACGGATGTGATTATTGATATTGCATCCATACAAATTCTCCACCTTATCTCTCCAACTCAGCTATCAATGCCTGATATTTGTAGTTCATTTGCAGTTCGGTGGTCAGTTCAGGTTTAATAAATTACCTCCATAGAGGTGCACCCAAAGGAAATATAATGCACGTTTTGTTGAAACAATGACAAGATGTATTATTATGGAGACACAAGTATATCTAACAGGATACAAAACAGAGTACAAAAATGAAGCAAAAAAAAAAAAAAAGTATTGGCTAATGTATTTCTTAAGGACAATCTTTCAATGCATAGAAATAAATATGTTTATGTACAAGCTGTTGAGTTTGCTGTGAAATGCATTTGCTTGTTGCCATTTGTGGGGAAAATACAATTTTAGGGAAAATCAGTGTATCAAAAGCAAAATATAGCTGCCCACTACCACATCTATCACTAAAAATATTAAATAAGGAGCTAATTATGCAGAGATGCCACATTAAAGATTCTACAAATCATATATGTTATATTATCTTCAGGGAAAGTCAGCTTAAGTCTTCTATAAATATTAAAGCTGGGAAGAATCCAGAGACATCAGAAATATATTCTTGCTTGATATTGGTGATTTGTAATCCCAGGTTTGTTACAGATGTATAAGCACCAAGTATTTAAACAAACTGACACACGAAGCAAAAGCAGACATGTTAAACACTATCCAGTTACTGCGCATGATACTTTAGAGGTTTTTTATTAGTCACTTTGGATGTAACGTTCTAAAAGTTGTGTATCATCAGCAGGAACATCTCGTTAGTTGCTACTGTGATCGTTCCCCTACATCGGCCAATGTTTATACCATGGAAGCAGTAGCTTCCAAAAATTGATCTTTATAAATTACCCCAATAACTGTATCCTTTGCAAAAGATAGCATGCGACCAGTTGTAATGTATTTGTCTACGCCAGTCACAAAGTGCCGCTATTACTAACTCAAGTGTTCCTGATACCTCACTCCTTTTTATATATTTAAATTTTCCCATTTGCTCATCCAAATATAATAATAAAAATATGTAAACCAGGAAATAGTCTGTTTTGAGATCAAATCTTTAAATCTACATTGTTACAAGACCCAAAGCTCTGAGAAAAATGTTCATTAGTGTATTAGTAAACTTGTAATAAATAAGAGTCACATCATCGTTCACAGCACATAAAATTGTCATCAAAATTTTTATTCCGATTTCTTGCCTATTATTATTGTTACATGTTCCCATTTAATGTTTTTCTGTTTTCACTTGTGCTTTTGTCACATGTGAAGCAACATGGGAAAGATTATTTACCATCAATACGTGTTAAACAATAAAGAAGCGTAGTATAAAATGTCCTAGAACATTGTGTAAATGTCAAAGCCATCATTGTGCTGATTAATTATGTGTATGCCATGCATTCTGTATTAATTCACTCTGAACATGTGCTACCATGTAGCTCTCTGTTATCACTAGAGCGACTGTGTTTGTACATGCTGCAGAGACAAGTCTAGAAAATAATCTACGAGGTCCAAAGACTTCTAACACATACCTCCCAAATGTCCATCTTGTGTAAAATGTTGTTTTTGGACCACGATCTTGCAGTACAGACTACATTCACAGGTGTCGGGCAACACCATAGAGAAAATACTGCACATGGGAATAAGCATTGTCACTATGAATAACAGCAGTATGTCCGATAGCCCTGACACTCCCACTCCAAAGCCATGATTCCCAGTGCCCCACAATCCTACTTATTAGGGAGTAGATCAACAATGTGATCTATTCAATAAACAGTGAATGTTAGTGAACTGATGGGATTTGTCACATGTTGCAGGCTGTCTTAATCATAGATTGTATAGCATACATATATCATGATGCAATATATAAAGAAGCATATAGAATTCATTCTTCAAACGTATCCATGTTGTATTAAACTGAAGCGCAATATATTTCACCTAGTATTGTGTGATTAATGCTATGTAACAATTAGTGTTATTAAGCATACATCTGTGTATATGACTAACCACAGCACATTGACATGTCTAAAATGACTTTAATACATTATTATCACACTAGGTACAAGGAAGATAATTAATCTTGGTGGACTTTCTAGGACCTTGAAATTCATGTAAATCATGGCATGTACGGGAGAGGATGTGACGACCACCAAAATCAGTCTCTTAAAATCTAAATTAAATATTAGGCAGGAACATAGTAACCACCCACCACATACTTGTAATAAAACAGGTACACATTTATATAAACAATTTATATAACTAAAATTGATAAAACATAAGTATATGTATAAAACCAGGGTAAGTAGAAATAGTAAGAAAAAAGGAGAAAACGCATGTGCACTCCAGTGCCTGCGTGAGCCTTCAAATTCTGCCTCTCGGTCCTCCACCGATCAAACTGAAGCAAAAAGAAACAAAGTTCCAGTTTCTGATGAGGCAAGATGAAATGGCGTCACAGCGAATGATGAGACAAACTTCTGGAGGTCTGTGCATAAACGTTTTATTAAGTAAACGGCACAGACATCTGCTGCAGTGAAAATCAGGTGGGTATGACAAAAAAAATCCTATGTGTTTCGCGCCTGCTTGCTGGCGCTTTGTACGCATGCAGGAGCGAAACGCGTAGGAGTTTTTTTGTCATACCCACCTGGTTTTCACTGCAGCAGATGTCTGTGCCGTTTACTTAATAAAACGTTTATGCACAGACCTCCAGAAGTTTGTCTCATCATTCGCTGTGACGCCATTTCATCTTGCCTCATCCCAAACTGGAAATTTGTCTCTTTTTACTTAAGTATAAATAGTGACAAAAAGTCTCAGGCCTAAATTGTTTGATTATTGTGCATATCCCTGACAATAAAAACCATTATGAAGTGGAGAAACGTGGGATTTTTCCCATATACAATCACCAGTTTTACTTTTTGATTTGAAATGGAGTGCTGAGAAATTATTTTTAATGATAATTCATCATAGAATGTGTGAATCAATATACCATTGTTAAAAGTAAGCGTCATTTGGATGTTTTCAAATAAGGTAAAACTGATAATTAGCGATGTGACAGACAAACACAAATGCTCTGACTCATACTTTTATTTCATCCATTTTGTTTTATGGGGTTTGTGCATGGGACTACCGAATATCATTAGCAGTATTCCTACTGCTCCTACTTCTCCCTTTTTGGAGAGAAAGGCCACATTCCTTTCCATTCCTTGAAATAAAGGTAGACATATTTCAATGTTTCTATGTATCACCAATTATCCCACAAACACTATAATGTCTGATAAATATTACACTCTCCCAGAAGAATATGGTTCAGCAAGTTGTGTAATATCACTGGCATTGTGGTTCTACATCTGAGGTTAGTTCAACTTGTTGCAGGAATAGTGCACACTGAAAAGGCATTAAAAATAAAGAATTTCCAATTTATTATCACTGACTGATCTTGTATGGGATTTATCAGAACAATGTTTTGAATAATAGATCTCTCCTGTATTATATGTAGCCAGTTGTTGAACATGTTTTCATATATTGTAAATATGTTTTTCATTTTGTGCGACCCTTACATACTTCCCTGCTCCACATTATTCGGATCAATAGCTTTTCCTAAAAACAGCCTAAAACCAGGTACAATGTCCTGCAATCTGTTTTAATCAGACAGAAGCTCCATTTGAACAATGTTCCTATTGTGCACCATTATAAAACCAATCCCCAAATCATTTTCTAATAGTGCTCTCTAGGAATAAAGTGAGTTCCTGCCTGGTTAAAACTAGATTTTGCTGTTTTAGCCCCACTTTAATCTCACTTATTAGTAAAAATAATATTGGTTATTTTGTTAAGCTAGTGACTTCCCACATTAAGATTGCTCACAACAGCAATACATTGTGTTCTTTTGTCTTTTTCCAGTAGCTCACAGTGCATAAATGTCATGATTACTATGTAGTTGCTTTTGTAAATACAGTTTTCCTGCTACTTCCCTTTGACTACTGTCATGTCATCTCTCAATAAAGTTTTGTTTTATTACAGATGACGGTCTATGCCGTCCTGCAGGTTGTTTCAGTAAAATCTAGCATTTTCTGTGTCAGAGTGAGGTCAGTCAAAGTGGCCACATCTGACAGTGGGGATCCTGGTCCAAGTCCCTGCAGCGGGATCCGCACACACAGGGAAAGCCGCAATGAGCTGTTAAATGCAGTCCGTTGTATGCCGTCCTACTAGCCTCTAGGCAGTAAAAAGTAGGACGGCATAGAACGTCCTACAAACAGGAAGTGGTTAAGACACAAGGATTACATTTCTAGACTTGTGGATCGACTTGGTCTTTGAAAGTTGTGCATTTGCACCAGTAATTGTTTCCACATGCCTTGTACACCATCACTAAAGCAGTAAGTGTGCACCGAACTTGGACAGGACCACACAAATGGTATCACAGTACATGTATCTAACCTTTTTCAAGAATGTAGCCTATTATCCAAGGTAAAAGAGAGAGCGGCAACTGCTACGTGGTACTGATAATGATATGATAACAGCAGGGACAATAATAGAGATAGAGTTGAACTTGGTGGACATGAGTCTTATTTAAATCTGAATTACTCTGTCCTGTAATGAGATAAAAAGAATACCATTTACCTTAACACATTTTATGTCTAGTTTTGTTACAACCTCACACATAGGCACACATTTAGATTGTCTAGTTATGTATTTAGAAAACTGGGCAGACAAGATGGGTCAGAATGGTTCTTATCTGCGAACACATTCTATGTTTCACATATATACAGTTGTGAGACAATCATAGGTGCTTGTTTTGGACCCCTCCATATAGCATGTCGTAATGATGGAAGATTGCAAGACATAAAAAAATGGCACCAGAAAATGAAAATCAGGACTGTTCTGGGACAGTTGAGGGTTATGCTGTACATGTTACAGCAGTGCAACTCCCATCATGCTGACTCTGCATGATAGGAGCTTCAGTGGTATGTCTGCTGAAAGAGCTGCAGAAGATTGAAACTATCACAGCTACACCTGTATTTGTCCTATACTCTGGTCATTCTAAGTCTACACACAGGGTGATTATTTATAATGACTTCAAGGCAATAATTAGTTAAAAGAGGAAATGGTTTGCTTAGCACATGACTTTGGAGGTAATTATCAAGTGTTTTCTAGACCAAGGGGGTGACATTACTGTACAATCCCCCTTATTATAGCCTTACATGTGGTTAGATTGGCACACAATTACATGTATTCTCCTTTCTTTCCCTTATGATCACAATGTGCGAAACAGTTCATTTATGAGGTCTAAATAATTAACAGACGCCATAAAATTCCTATTCACTGCATCTCACACAATGCACTGCAATCCCCCAAAATGTTACTTACTTTTTCTGTATAATGCCAGTGAAAATGTTCAAGTTTATACTGGCATATGTTATCAATTTCTTATTCTTCCCTAGTGTAATTGTGAAAAGGAGAGGAATTATTCGGGGTAAAAGCACTGAAAAACAAGCAGAATGGCGTAATAGCACATCTGTTTTTATAAGAAATTGTGGAACCTGGACTGTTTTTTTCAGTGTGGTATTTTACTACCACATGGCTTTAATCCTACATCTGGGCCTGTTGTTTTATGAAATATTTCCCACAGATGATGTCAATTATAATTTTTGTCCTGATCGTCAATTTACTGACTTTTGGAATAAGACTTAAATGAAACAACCAGAAAAAGGAACAACTTATGTGGTCTGTGCTCTGACAAAATTATGGCTGTGTGATACACATCTAAAATCAATAACTCTGTTAATGATTAGCAGACAACTTGCTTGGTTTAAGAGATGAGATGTGTCCCATTCTGTGCAGATGTTTGGCTCTGAGATGCATTCTTGTTTGCTATGTATTTACCAGCAGATGTTCACTTTTATGTTTAACCCCACAAAAACCAGTAGATTGGAGAGTGCGTTGCTTGGTATCAATTTGCAGACTTTTCTAGAGTGTGAAGGGTTAATACATATTGCAAGCAGTGGGTCTAGAATTTGCTCAGTGTTTCCAAGCCATCTGTCAGCAATACAGGTGGAATGCTTTCATTCTTATTTCGGTTCTTTAACTTTGCCTGTTCATCTCGGTCCGTGCTTAGAACTCTGACATTCTGTAGCAGAACCCAGAAACCCTGATTAGGAATTCCACTGCTGGTGTTTTAAGTTTGATACGTTTGATGTCTCAGAACATATCTATATATGTAGAATAATCCTGAACCAATTTTCTGCTGTTTCTAAGTAGGAGCACCTGGCGCGATGACTGTAAAGAGAATGCATATTACACTGTCCTAATGATAATGACGCTCTTTGTGAGCCAAACCAACATTTTTTTTTTTAATTAGATGCAGAGAGACATGGAATAGTTTTCTTAAATATACAGAGCTATCGGTAAATCAATACTCCCTAGTAGAAAGAACAAATCATATAATTGTGTGGCTGCATTGATTGATGGAGTACGTGTACGTGCTTTTGGAAAAGGATACAAATATAATATCAAGTTAAGGGACAAAAACAAGTTATGTTTAATTGAAAGATTGAACCAAGTATAGACATTTTAAATAGAAATGCTTTAATGAGAGAATACAAATAAAGTACCGTACTGAGCCCCCTTTGCTCTGTATAGGTCTATCAGATGGCAGACATCTTGGATCAGACCTTCATACATCTGACCCAAGATTCTAAACAACATGTCTGCCCTCTCATAGAGCTATACAAGCAAAAAGGTTCAATAAGGTACTTTATTTGAATTCATTCATTAAAGCATTCTATTTAAAATGTCTATACTTGGTGCAATCGGTCATTTACACATAAAGGTCACTCCAATATATGCTAAGTTGAATCAGGCAAGTTAACGCCATTGTCAGAAACAGCACTGGTCCAGTCCCTAAAAGACCCAAAGTGGTAAAACCCCCCCTTTCAGTGTCTTTACATTTAACATTACATCAAAATGTTTAGATTTTACAAATCCAGTAATTGACCAATTGAAATAGTCCTAGGTTACTAGTTATGACATGTGTTCATTATGGCTCCAGAGAGGTTTTCTAACATTAAATACAAGACTTATGTCAGCTCATTATTATCTTCTCTTATTTAGAAAGCAACAGCACTAAACAATGCTCGAACAGGATCTGCAGTATATTCCATCTAAATAAATCTCTTTCCATGAACTTTTCCCAGAACATTCTAATGCAGGAATTTTACAGATACTTTACCACCTACAAGTATTTCCTTATTCACTGGATCTCAAATGTGCTTTTCGCATAGAGATCTACATATTGATTTAGTAGCATAGACAGAACGGAAATACTGCACATCCTGAATGACATGTCTACCATTTTGAGACATGACATGCTCTGCTCTTTAAATGTCAAGGTGGACCAGTAAAACAGGTCCGGTTCATTTTAAATATACATATACATGCATGAAAATGATCAAACTGAGGGTAAGAGCCAAGCCCACATTTACCGCCACAGAATAAAAAGTAGGATATTTGGAAAAAGAAATAAGACTTTATAAAAGGATAAGAAATAAAACAAGGAAAACCTTAATTTGTTTGAGAAATAAAAGTAAATCTGTCAAGAAAGAGAGCTATTCTGTGATATAATACATTTTAATATAGAGTTCCAACATAGAATATTCTAGTTCTGATTTATAAGAACAGGCCTTCAGTGTTCCTCAGCCAACACATTTATGTGGGGATATTGGGGGTTATGTATAAAAACTTCCGCACTGCAAAGTGTCAGGAGTCTTATAAAAAAGCGACCTGATTTTTTATATATAGGCTGCGCCGGCACAATACAAGTCAACCACCCAAATCTACGCATTTGTCGTAGATGACGCAGACTCCAGTGAGTCTGCTTTCTACATTGTCGTGTTTATACATGTCCCCCATTGCGCCTCTGCCAAACAATGTTTGGTGCAAGTTGTCAAACACTTTCCAGGAGCTGAAAAGTGCTCGGACCATCTCATATGTGAGAACCTTGTATATAGCGCAACTCCGGCCAGGTGTAAACATTATACAGTGGTGCATGTAGGGTTAGTGAATTTATTAGTACTATCCATGTGTATGCCGTTTTTTTAAAATAACCCCATTAGATCTTACTATGAATTCTTTACTGTACAGAGCACCTTGTATATGTACTGTTCATATTTACTCCATCCCACACTGATTTAACTCTACTGCATTAACTACATCGGTTGGATATTTTCGATGTGGTTAGGACATTTAAAAAACAAAACAAAATCCTGTCTTTATTCAGAGCTATAACCACAGACAAAAAACTATGATTATTATAACAAAACTATTTCCTTAATCCTTGGCGTCATTGTTTTGAGTGCTTCTAAAATAAGATTTAAATTTATGTCCAATTTCTCCAGTACTGAATTCCTCTCATTACAAGAATTACCACTTCCCCATAATAACAAAATGTAACAGACATCAACTACTGTCTGCCTTTGATTGCATTCCAGATGTTCCCCTTGAGAAGTTATTTTCTTTATCGACTACTATTCTACATGACGTTGAATACTTAGAGGCCTTTATTTATTTTGTAATTCTGTCCTCCATTTACCCTTGGATAATCCTTACCTACACTAAGAGGAGAGCTGTCTTGGTTCACTTAACTCAGCATACAAAATGTTATATAGTTACTCATCCATAACTGTATTAGTACCTACTCACATTTCCTTCATACTTCTGGTCGATTTCATTCTGCTCATACTAGTTGAATCATGATGTGAGGAGGCCAGTGGCGGATCCAAGGGGACGGGGCGCAACTGGGCAATTGCACCCCAGCATAACTATCCCTATATGTCATATAACTCCTTGTTGCCACTGAACTAACAGGATTAGGTTAAGGAATGCCCAATACAGCCTGTGATTGGCTGAACTGCTGCTACTTCTCTTCCTGTCTCATGCACTGTGCTGTTTGGATGCCAGCCTGTGAGAAGCAGCTAAATGCCCCCTACAGAGCCTGCTGTCATTCAATGATTCTCTACCATATTCTGTACCTTCAGAATTAGCCCAGACTAGTGGCTCAGGAGAGGAAGTAGTAGGTTTTGCAAACTAAAATACCATGTTATCAGCAGAAATGACATGTAAATAGATTCATGTAGTTTTTCATATCATTGCTCACGATGCTCAGCCAGCCACTGAGTATCACGTAAACTAATGTGAACTGGATAAATCAGACTTTAATTGCTTATTTGATAACTCAGACAGGTTGAGAGATTTTTCCAGCTCAGCAATTAATACCTGATTTTTACAATTCATTGTTTAGTAAGTTTAATGCCTTACTCAACCGCATCTTTCACTATCTACGAAATATACTAAATCATTTCTAACAATAAAATACTTAAATTTAACAGAAAAGCAGTACAGACAAGTAATACTCTATACATGTATGAAGTAACTGGGAATGCTACTTTGTAAAACCCCATACCCCCCAATAAAAGACACCAGACATGTATGGAGTTAAATAGGCCACAGCTTTTATTATCATAACAAACTAACTATATGAGCCTAAAAACTATCTCCGTTTATTATTATACTCTTATAACTTATTATTAGAGTTGAGCGGACACCTGGATGTTCGGGTTCGGCAGGTTCGAACCGAACTTCGAAAAAATGTCCGGGTCCGTGCTCGAACTTGACCACGAACCCCATTGAAGTCAATGGGGACACGGACTTTTGGCCACTAAAATGCCTCTAAAAAAGTCATGGAAAGGGCTAGAGGGCTGCAAAATGAAGTAAAATGTGGGTAAGAGTAGGACAAGTGAACTGCAAGCAAATGTGGATAGGGAAATAACTGAAAATAACATAAAATACATACAAATTACAAATACAGCTGAGCCATAAAATAGCACTAGATGGTAGACATGTGCATTCGTTTTCGGACGAATGCATTTTCGGACGAAAATAGCATTTTCGTCCATTCGTCCGAAAAACGAATAACGAAAATTTTAACTAACAAAATCCGAATGAACGAATGGTTAATAAACGAAAATCATTCGTTCATTCGTCCATTCGTCCATTCGTGCTATTGGCATTCTAAACCGAAATAGAGTCGGTTTACAATACCAATAGCATTGTACTACATTCCATAAACCGACATGAATGACTTTCGGTTTATGGAATGCATGTAATGCTATTAGCTTCCTATAAACCGAAATTGAGTTCCCATTCATACGAATAGGTCAATTGACCTATTCGTATGAATGGGGACTCTTTCGGTTTATAGAAAGCCAATAGCAGCATGTATTCTATAAGCCGAAAGTCTTTAAAACAAACGACGTTCGGTTTATAGAATACATGTAATGCTATTGCTGTTCTATAAGCCGAAAGACATTCGGCTTATAGAACAGCAATAGCATTACATGCATTCTATAAACCGAACGTCGTTCGTTTTAAAGACTTTCGGCTTATAGAATACTATTGGCATTCTATAAACCTAACTAGAGTCCCTCCTCATTCATAAGAATTTCTTATGAATGGGGACTCGACTCTAGTTCGGTTTATAGAAAGCCAATAGTATTCTATAAGCCGAAAGTCTTTAAAACGAACGACGTTCGGTTTATAGAATATATGTAATGCTATTGCTAAACTATAAACCGAACGACTTTCGGTTTATAGAATAGCCATAGGATTACATGTAGTACATAAGCCGAAAGTCTATAAACCGAAAGTCGTTCGGTTTATAGGCTGTCGGCATTTAACTATACAGAGACAGAGTCTCCATTCATAAAATTATGAATGGAGACTTTGTCTCCGTGTAGTAAAATGCCGAAAGTCTATAAACCGAACGATCGGTTTATAGACTTTCGGCTTATGTAATACATGTAATCCTATGGCTATTCTATAAACCGAAAGTTCGGTTTATAGAATAGCAATAGGAATACATGTATTCCATAAGCCGACAGCCTATAAACCGAACGTTCGGTTTATAGGCTGTGGGCATTTTACTACACGGAGACAAAGTCTCCATTCATAATTTTATGAATGGAGACTCTGTCTCTGTATAGTTAAATGCCGGCTTTTAACTATACGGAGACAAAGTCTCCATTTATAATTTTATGAATGGAGACTCTGTCTCCGTATAGTTAAATGCCGACAGCCTATAAACCGAACGTTCGGTTTATAGGCTGTGGGCATTTAACTATACGGAGACAAAGTCTCCATTCATAATTTTATGAATGGAGACTCTGTCTCCGTATAGTTAAATGCTATTGTATTCTATAAACCGACTCTATTTCGGCTTATAGAATGCAATAGTACTACGAATGGACGAATGAACGAATGATTTTCCTTTATTAACCATTCGTTCATCCGGCTTTAGTTAGCTTAGCATTTTCGTTCTTCGTTTTTCGGGCGAATGGACGAAAATGCAATTTTCGGACGAAAATGCATTCGTCCGAAAACGAATGCACATGTCTAGTATATATTCACATGTAAATTGCTTTTTAAATAAAAAATTATGATATAAAAAAATCTTGTTTTTATTTCCTTTTATGTGACAATGCTGCCTCTCTCTTTCCCTTGCCCCCAGATTTGTCGCTCTCCCCCCCTTAGTGTTGTCTCTCTCTCACCCTCCCTTTGGCTCCCCCCTCGCTCCCCTTGTGTCTGTCTCTTCCCCCCTTCCCTCCCCTTGTTTCTCTCTGCCCCCCCCCCTTGTTATTCTGTCCCCCCCTCACCTGTTTCTTGCTCCCTGGTGGCTAGTGGGGGCAGCCGGGGGATGTATGCACTATACATAATAGACGGAAGTGTCGGGCAGCATGGAGGTTGTCTGCACGATTCGTGCAGACATCCCCCAGCTGCCCGATTCTCCCTGGTGGCTAGCGAGGGAGCGGAGGATGTCTGCGCGATGAGCGAGACCTCTCCTGCTGCCGCCCGGCATGACCGCCGGGACTTCTATGATGAAGCTGGGTACTTCCGGCTTCCTCATAAAAGTCCTGGCTGTCGTTCCGGGCGGCAGCAGGGGAGGTCTCGCTCATCGCGCAGACATCCTCCGCTCCCTCGCTAGCCACCAGGGAGAATCGGGCAGCTGGGGGATGTCTGCACGAATCGTGCAGACAACCTCCATGCTGCCCGACACTTCCGTCTATTATGTATAGTGCATACATCCCCCGGCTGCCCCCACTAGCCACCAGGGAGCAAGAAACAGGTGAGGGGGGGACAGAATAACAAGGGGGGGGGGGCAGAGAGAAACAAGGGGAGGGAAGGGGGGAAGAGACAGACACAAGGGGAGCGAGGGGGGAGCCAAAGGGAGGGTGAGAGAGAGACAACACTAAGGGGGGGAGAGCGACAAATCTGGGGGCAAGGGAAAGAGAGAGGCAGCTTTGTCACATAAAAGGAAATAAAAATAAGATTTTATTTATATCATAATTTTTTATTAAAAAAGCAATTTACATGTGAATATATACTAGACATGTGCATTCGTTTTCGGACGAATGCATTTTCGTCCGAAAATTGCATTTTCGTCCATTCGCCCGAAAAACGAAGAACGAAAATGCTAAGCTAACTAAAGCCGAATGAACGAATGGTTAATAAAGGAAAATCATTCGTTCATTCGTCCATTCGTAGTACTATTGCATTCTATAAGCCGAAATAGAGTCGGTTTATAGAATACAATAGCATTTAACTATACGGAGACAGAGTCTCCATTCATAAATTTATGAATGGAGACAAACGTATAGTTAAAAGCCGACAGCCTATAAACCGAACGTTCGGTTTATAGGCTGTGGGCATTTAACTATACGGAGACAGAGTCTCCATTCATAAAATTATAAATGGAGACTTTGTCTCCGTATAGTTAAAAGCCTGTGTTCTGACAAATTTCTGGAGCAAATTCTCCTGCGCAATCGCAGGAGAATTTGCTCACTGCGCATGCGCATAAAGTTACAGCTGATAACTCAGCTGTAACTTTGTGACCACCGTGCATGAGACAGCTGCGCAACCCACCTCCCGCCCCCTCACACCCGCCGCACACCCCTTCTTACCAGATCATCGACCACAGCGATACACAGCGCATGCGCATGGGATTTGTGATCCTCCTGCTGTATTATTGATGCAGCAGGAGGATCACAAATCCCATCAAGATGAGGCAGCCCTCACCAGGATGCTTGCCCCCTTATGTCCCGACGCCCCATGTTACTTACCACCTTAAGAACACAACAACGGACACGCACATTCCCAAACGGCTGGATAGGCGTGCGCATGCGCTGTGTATCGCTGTGGTCGATGATCTGGTAAGAAGGGGTGTGCAGGGGGTGTGAGGGGGCGGGAGGTGGGTTGCGCAGCTGGCGCATGCGCGGTGGTCACAAAGTTACAGCTGAGTTATCAGCTGTAACTTTATGCGCATGCGCAGTGAGCAAATTCTCCTGCGATTGCGCAGGAGAATTTGCTCCAGAAATTTGTCAGAACACCGGCATTTAACTATACGGAGACAGAGTCTCCATTCATAAAATTATGAATGGAGACTTTGTCTCTGTGTAGTAAAATGCCCACAGCCTATAAACCGAACGTTCGGTTTATAGGCTGTCGGCTTATGGAATACATGTATTCCTATTGCTATTCTATAAACCGAACGTTCGGTTTATAGAATAGCCATAGGATTACATGTATTATATAAGCCGAAAGTCTATAAACGGATCGTTCGGTTTATAGGCTTTCGGCATTTTACTACACGGAGACAAAGTCTCCATTCATAATTTTATGAATGGAGACTCTGTCTCTGTATAGTTAAATGCCGACAGCCTATAAACCGAACGACTTTCGGTTTATAGACTTTCGGCTTATGCAATACATGTAATCCTATGGCTATTCTATAAACCGAAAGTCGTTCGGTTTATAGAATAGCAATAGGAATACATGTATTCCATAAGCCGACAGCCTATAAACCGAACGTTCGGTTTATAGGCTGTCGGCATTTTACTACACGGAGACAGAGTCTCCATTCATAATTTTATGAATGGAGACTCTGTCTCCGTGTAGTAAAATGCCGACAGCCTATAAACCGAACGTTCGGTTTATAGGCTGTCGGCTTATGGAATACATGTATTCCTATTGCTATTCTATAAACCGAACGACTTTCGGTTTATAGAATAGCAATAGGAATACATGTATTCCATAAGCCGACAGCCTATAAACCGAACGTTCGGTTTATAGGCTGTCGGCATTTTACTACACGGAGACAAAGTCTCCATTCATAATTTTATGAATGGAGACTCTGTCTCTTATTAGTTAAATGCCGACAGCCTATAAACCGAACGACTTTCGGTTTATAGACTTTCGGCTTATGTAATACATGTAAACCTATGGCTATTCTATAAACCGAAAGTCGTTCGGTTTATAGAATAGCAATAGGATTACATGTATTCCATAAGCCGAAAGTCTATAAACCGAAAGTCGTTCGGTTTATAGACTTTCGGCTTATAGAATACAATTAATACTATTGCCTTTCTATGAACCGAACGAGAGCCCCATTCATAAGAATTTCTTATGAATGGGACTCTCGTTCGGTTTATAGAAAGCCAATAGTATTACATTGTATTCTATAAAACGAACGAAAAAAATTAACGAAACGAAAATAATTAACGAATTTCGTCTGAAACGAATGCACTAATGAACGAAATTCGTTTTAGACGAAATAAATAACATTTTCGTCCGAATGGACGAAAACGAAACGAAAATTTTAGTTTTGCACATGTCTACTAGATGGAATCTTTGATTTTAGCTTTGGAAGAACATAAATCTAAATCTAAAGCATGGCTGCCAGGAGGATCAATAGAATCATCCATTTGAGAGAGGGTTGGAGTGCAGGGTATTCTCTTTCAGTTTATACTAAGTGACCCATAAGTTGAGTAGGCGGTGACCGTGGCGTGTTTTTTTGCTGATTCAACACCAGAATTTTTTTTAATCTGTCCCTCACAGCTGCAGCATCCTCTCCCTACACTAAGAAGAGCTCATGTGATGTGCGTGTACGTGACTCCAGCTTATACCGTATTTGCTCGATTATAAGACGACCCAGATTATAAGACGACCCCCCAAACTTTGTATATTCCTTTAGGAAAAAAACTAAAAGCCTGATTATAAGACTACCCTATAGGGAAAAAAAGTTTAACTTGTATATATGTAAATTGCTTTTTAATATTTAATAAAAAATTGATATTATACAAATGCATTTCTTGTTTTTATTTCCTTTTATGTGCCAATGCGGCCTCTCTCCCCCTCCCCCAGCTGTCTCTCTCCCCCCCAGCATTGTCTCTCCCTCCCTCCCCCCAAACTTCTCTCTCTCTCCACCTCCCTCGTCTCTTCCCCCTCCCCTTGTCTGTATTCCCCCCTCCCCTTGTCTCTCTCTATCCCCCCTTGTCTCTCTCTATCCCCCCTCCCCTTTTCTCTCTTCCCCCTCCCTCCCCTTGTTTGTGTCTCCCCCTCCCTCCCCTTGTCTGTGTGTGTCTCCCCCTCCCTCCCCTTGTCTATGTGTGTCTCCCCCCTCCCTACCTCCCCTTGTCTGTGTGTGTCTCCCCCCTCCCTCCCTCCCCTTGTCTGTGTGTGTCTCCCCCCTCCCTCCCCTTGTGTGACGACTGTAGGGAACTGGATAGAGACCTCGATGCAGACACAATAATAGATAAGAGCAATACAATAAGAGGACTGTTGGTGTGTAGAAGGTGGTGAGCCCATAATTGGGGTTCTTCAGTAAGTAAAGAAATGACAGTGTGGATCTTGACGAAATCAGAGGCATAGGTACATGGACGTAGATTGAACAATATCTGACAGTTAGTGAGAAAGGTACGGTATTTTTTTCTATCACCTGAGTATTTCTCAGGTAGAGCTACTTGCGGTTCGAGTGCTGTAGCTCCTTCTACCATGATAGGAACTGGAGGAGGTGCAGGAGCTTGTAGCTGTTGTATCTGCTGCTGCATGTGGGCCTGACCTGCTTGTAGGTCTTGTACAGATTGAGTAAGATTGGTTAACTGCTGGGTGAGAGCAGTGAGAGCATTCGTGAGGTCTGCGGTCTCCACAGTAATTGTAATCCAGCAAGTAGGTGGTTAAAGTAAAACAGCAACTGTAATCCAGCAGGTAGGTGGTTAAAGTAAAACAGCAACTGTAATCCAGCAGGTAGGTGGTTAAAGTAAAACAGCAACTGTAATCCAGCAGGTAGGTGGTAACAGTAAATAGAATAGTCGAGGTACAAACCGGGTTCAGTGGGGCACAGGCAGACAGAGAGGTAATAGGACAGTCCAGGGTCAAGGGCACAGGCAGGCAGAGTAGTCAGGATACAATCCAGGGTCAATAAGCAATCCAAAGAGAGTAGGGTATAACCGCTGAGCAAGGAACACGAGAATCACCAAGCAAGGATTGCAAGGTGATTCTCCCTTTTAAATCTCCCGCGTCTGGCGTGCACGCGACGGGCGTGACGTCATCGGGGACGCGCCTCCGATTTCATTGGCAGCAGTGTGCGCGCTACCGGAGCGGGATTCAAGGTGAATAAGACGGGGTACTCGGGAGATCTACTTCGTGGTAGATCCTGACAGTTCCCCCGCCCAAGGCGAGACCTCCGGGCACGCCAACGACCAGGGCGATCAGGGTGCAACTCATGAAAGGTACGAACTAAGTCAACTGCATGCACCATCCTAGCCGGCTCCCAGGATCTGTCACTCTGACCATAACCCTTCCAATGAATGAGGTACTGGAGTTGCCCCCGATGCAATCTGGAGTCGAGAACCTCCTCAACCTTGTATTCTTCAATGCCATCGACTAGAACGGGCCCCGGAGGAGGAACGTGTCTTCCAGGGAATTCGCTGTCCACCCAAGGTTTCAGTAAAGAGACATGGAAAACCGGATGGATCTTCATAGAAGAAGGGAGTTGCAGTCTGATGGCTAAGGGCGAGATCACTTCTGAAACGGAAAAAGGACCAACGAACTTGGGACCAAGTTTCTTTGTTGGACATGAAAGTTTCAGATGTCTTGTAGATAGCCAAACTTTATCATCCACCTTGTAGAGTGGAGGCAAGGATCTGTGACGATCAGCGAACATCTTATAGCGTTGTTGAGCGTTCGTCAAGGTTCTGCGAAGTGAAGCATATGTGTCAGTGAGATTGCGCACATGAATGGTAGCAGATGGGACGCTACTGGTGATAGGTGCTCCAGGAAGCATAGATGGGTGAACGCCATAGGTGACAAAAAATGGAGACATCCCAATTGAGCTGTGTATATGATTGTTGTAGGCGAATTCTGCTAAAGATAAATACTTGCCCCAATCATTTTGGAGATGGGTGGTGAAACAACGCAAATATTGTTCGAGGGTTTGATTGGTACGTTCAGTTTGACCGTTACTCTGAGAATGGAAGGCAGTAGTAAGAGAGCGTTGTATATGCAGTTCCGTACAGAATGCCTTCCAGAAGTGTGACGTGAACTGGGTGCCCCGATCAGAACAATGTTGTCAGGTAAGGTAAATAGCTTGTGGCTACGGGTAGAGGTTAACATTCAGCAGGAAAAGGGTAAATGCATATGAGCATAACACAGTAATTGTAATCCAGCAAGTAGGTGGTTAAAGTAAAACAGCAACTGTAATCCAGCAGGTAGGTTGTTAAAGTAAAACAGCAACTGTAATTCAGCAGGTAGGTGGTTAAAGTAAAACAGCAACTGTAATCCAGCAGGTAGGTGGTTACAGTAAATAGAATAGTCGAGGTACAAACCGGGTTCAGTGGGGCACAGGCAGACAGAGAGGTAATAGGACAGTCCAGGGTCAAGGGCACAGGCAGGCAGAGTAGTCAGGATACAATCCAGGGACAATAAGCAATCCAAAGAGAGTAGGGTATAACCGCTGAGCAAGGAACACGAGAATCACCAAGCAAGGATTGCAAGGTGATACTCCCTTTTAAATCTCCCGCGTCTGGCGTGCACGCGACGGGCGTGACGTCATCGGGGACGCGCCTCCGATTTCATTGGCAGCAGTGTGCGCGCTACCGGAGCGTGATTCAAGGTGAGTAAGACGGGGTACTCGGGAGATCTACTTCGTGGTAGATCCTGACACCTTGTCTGTGTGTGTCTCCCCCCTCCCTCCCTCCCCTTGTCTGTGTGTGTCTCCCCCTCCCCCCCGTCTCTGTGTGTCTCGCACCCACCCTCCCTCCCCTTCACCTTGTTTCTTTCCCTGGTGGCTAGTGGGGGCAGCCGGGGGATGTCTGCACGATACGTGCAGACATCCTCCATGCTGCCCGACACCTCCGTCTATTATGACGGACAGCTGGTTCGTCATAATAGACGGAATTGTCGGGCAGCATGGAGGATGTATGCATGTATCGTGCAGACATCCCCCAGCTGCCCGATTCTCCTGGTGGCTAGCGGGGCAGCGGAGGATGTCTGCGCGATGAACCTGGCATCATCATAGAAGTCCCGGCAGTCGTGCCGGGCAGCAGCAGGGGAGGTCTGCACTCATCGCGCAGACATTCCCCTGCTGTTAGAGAGGGGGATCTAGGTCCCCTTTCAAAACGCACCATTAAATTGACGAACCCCGAACTCCAACCCGAACATACAGTGAAATGTCCGTGTTCGGGTCCGGGGTCCAAAAACCGTAATGTTCGGTACGAACCTGAACAGTGCGGTTCGGGTTCGCTCAACACTACTTATTATAAATATATATAATATTATAAATACATAAATTGAACATCCAATGAACATATAGCTACAACTAGTCCTTGCCAATCTATCTGCAACAAACAAACATAACCTTTTAAAAACGAAGGTCCCTAAAGTGAACCCCTCGTCCGTACTACCTCTGCATTTTGCTTCCCAACCTGATGCTAACCACCACCTGGGTGTTAGCTCGGTGGGCACGACCATTATGATATACTTCAACTGATCAGAGGTTAGGGGAGGGGCCACCCTGTCCATCCATTTTGACTGAATCACCTCCGTCATTAACTACTGGATTGGTAAGGACAACCCCGCCTGCTGTGACAAAGAAAAACGTTAGTACAATATGACAACAAATACAATTACCACCAAAAGGGAGAGTGGGCGGAAAATTTCCCTGCTGTGTCCGAAAAACCAAATGGCTGCCTGATCCAAAGAGAAGTGCTGCTTATATATCCCTACCCCCCAGCCACTCCCCCCCAACCTGTCATTCAAGTCATTCACACCCCTCACTCATACATGGCTCACTCCCACCTAGGCTTTGCCTGTTTCCCGGGCAAACTCATTGTGCATCCCTTCTCCAGAATGCTTGGGACCAGAAATATTTTGGATAATGGATCATTTTGGATAATGGATCATTTTCACTAATAAGATATGTTAAAGCACTCATGGAATAAAGTGGTATTAATGCAAATACTGTATGGAGCAAATAAATCACTTTTACTGTGATGTGAGGCATCTTTGGGAACCTGCCGCTGATATGTATGCCTTTACATGTGCTACAATATTACCCTTTGGTGGTTTGGGGTAATCAGAGCATGCATTAACTTATCATTTTTCCCTTGGAATAGAGGGGAAAAAACTAAACTAAAAAAAAAAAGTATCTTTTTTTTCCCCAAGGCCATTCTTCAGAAAAGGAAGCAGGATCAGCTAGAAAATAGTGCAAGGGTAGTAGCAAATCAGAGAATAAGCTTTGTGCACTTAGTTATAAGCTTAATTCACATAGTGATCAGAACATTCAAATTTGGTGCAAAAGTGATGTCATTAACCCCTTAGTGACAAGACATTTTCACCTTGACTTTCCCTTGGTGACAATGGCTGTTTTGACATTTCTGGGGTGTTGTTATATATATATTGTTTTTATCGTCATAAGAAGGGCTTTCATTAGATACCATTATGTTCATCATATCTTATAATTGACTACTACAAAAAAAATCATAAAATATGATGAAAAATTTAAAAAAAACCCCGCTTTTTCTAATTTTGACCTAAAATATAATTTACACAAATAAAATCATTAAAAAAGACGCCGTCTAAATAGTTTCTAAATGTTGTCCCGAGTTCAGAAATATGCATGTTTCAATATTTTTCGATATTTTTTGGCAAGTTATGTGGCAAAAACCAAAAATAGTGTTTTTGTTTTTTTTCCTATATTGACCTTTTGACCCCAACCCGAACCCAAAATTTAACCCTAACACTAAATTTAACCCCAGCTCTAATGCTTATTATATCCCTTAATACGTTTTAATTTTAATTTAATTTTAACCCTATCCCTTATGCTAAAAATTATTTAATTTTAACCCTATAGGCTAATCTAACCAGTTTTTAATTAATTAAATATTTATTTAAAAATGTTTCCATTGCTATGCTACTTAACTACCACTAGGGGCAGTCAAGTAGCATATTTAGAGCGACGGAAGTGAAGTTACTTTCACTTCCGAAGCTCAGACCGGCAGAGGGCATAGCCATATTGACAGAGCAGCATGCTCCGTTAATATGGCTCCCCACGATCGCTCCGTGGGGGCGATCGTGGGTGCCCCAGAGCAGAAATTTCAGTGCTGGCTATTGCAATAGACCAGCACTGTTAAAGCGGTTTTCGCGATCGTTCATCGCAAAAACCGCTTGATTCACCGCAGGACGTTGTTAAGGGAGTTTCTCCCAGGACGTGCCTGACTCGTCCTTTGTCACGAAGGGGTTAATGAAGATGGCCTAAACTGCCATTCCTCTCAGTCACACTTTGTTTTCTTTCTATTAACCGGGATAAATGTTAACTCTTCTGATTCTTTGCATCTCATGTATTTGTAGTCATCTTTTTAAGGGACAAATGACTTTCAAATGTTGTTCTGCAGACTGTATGGTTCATTTGTGTTCAGAAGGATGCCAATTAATTAAAGTAGTCCCTATGGCAGAGGTGTCCAAGTGTTCTCTGAAGTAGGTCACACATTCAGAAATGCGTGTGTGAATTTGTACGCATTGCATTATTTTATGTATGGTAATAGTGAAGAATAGCATGTTTGTCATAGAAAAGCCTTTGATGAAGCAGTCCCAAACAGTTTGAACTAACTTTATTCATACACTGAGTAAGGAAAAGCCAAACTCCGCTAACAAGCATGCTGAAGACAGTTTAATGTCAAAAGTCATAGACCATGGTAAGACTGAGCACTGCAACAAGGTAGTTATACTACATAAGCAAGGTCTCTTCCAGGCAGAAAGTTGAAGACAGACAAGGGTTTCTAGTTTTTCCAATTCTTTTGAAGAATCTTCAATAAATGGTCAATGTTGAGGGCCGTAGACACAATGGTCGGCCAAGGAAACGTAATGCAGCAGATGTAATATCATGCTTACTTCTTTCCGCAATTGGAAGATTTCTAGCAGTCCCATCAGCTAAAAATTGGTAGAAAACAGTGGCACCCTAGTAGACTCATCTACTATCTGGAGAAGTCTGGTCAGAAGTGGTCTTCATGAAAGACATGCGGTCAAAAGGCCATACTTTCCATGTGGAAACAAGGCCAAGCAACTCAACTATGCATGAAAACATAGGAACTGAGGTACAGAAAAATGGCACAAGGTGCTCTGGAGTGTCTGCAGGCAACAGTCAAGTATGGTGGAGATTGGGGGCTGCGTTTCTTCAAATGGAGTTGTTGATTTGTTCAGAATGAATTGTCTCTCTATGCTGAGAAGTACAGACAGATATTTATTCTTCAAACTATACCATCAAGGAGGCAGCTGATTGGCCCAACATTTATTCTGCCGCATGACAATGGTCCCAAACAGACAGCCAAAGTCATTAAGAACTATCTTCAGAATACAGCAGAACAAGGACTCCTGGAAGTGATGGTATGGCCTCCAGAGAGCCCTGATCTCAACATCATCAAGTATGTCTGGGATTACATAAACAGAGGGAATCAATTAATTTCTTTAAAAAACAAAACAAAAAAAAACATACATTTTGAAAGTGCATTTGGAAAATACACTGGTTATATATAAGACACATATTAAATGACTTTAATAAAGGGTTTATATTCAAAAAGCAACACCTGGTGCAACATGGAGGAATCAGCCAGCCCTCGGGCAGGCGACCTACCAGTCCACCCCTGATTAAAATTCTGCTTTTTGTGCCTATCAGACTCCAGCCAAATGATGAGTCCTGAGTGTGGCGAGCAGTAGCAGCTAAAAACCTAACATTTGTGAGTAAATTAAACATGTTTAGAACACAGATATTCAAATTTAAATGAATGCATACAGTTCAGTCTGGTCACGACAATTAAGGGCTTTAATATATTTTCATTTTATATGCTTCTTTCTGGGACTGTAATGAAAAATATTAATAAGAGTTGTTTTTCTTTAATTTCACACAGGGATATAGTTGAATATAGGTGTAAAGTTATATGCTTTGTAAGGTGTATTCAAAACTTCTCATAGTTATGGTATGGCACCCAGAGAACCCTGATCTCAACATCATCAAGTCTTTCTGGGATTACATAAACAGAGGGAATCAGCTGAGACTGCCTAAATCCACATAAAAATAATAATTATAGATAGCTCCCAAGATGTTCAATTTACAGGTAATTTTGTGTATAATGCAAGCTACTGGTAGGTGCATTTCTACTCCAATAGTGTGTTAACTTTCAAACTTACTGTGACTCTCTTATATCTTTACTTTAAAACAGTTTATGAGGATCAGACAGAAGAGACCAAGAGTGTTCCTTGTAAAGAGTGTTGTACAAATGGTTCATTTTTTTCACTTCAAAGGAGGAATGATTACAATAAAATATCAAACTAATCTTAAGAGAAACACGAGAAGTAATGTTGAAGGCATTTTGGCCTCTAATGGATTGTTAAATTGTCAGTGCCATTCATTACAAGTGTTTGATAAAATGCTATATTTATATTTAATAGCAGGGGGGGGGTGTTAGAGTCCTTTACCAGTGCCAAATAATACTGGTTACTTTACTTAAATTACTTATTTTCCTTGGGTGGCCCTTTGATATTTTATTGAGCCTCTAAGATGTTTGAAATAAAAAAAATAAAACAAAATGTCAACCTGTGTGGCCTAAAAGGAAAATAGTTTTATGGGCATATAAATACACGGTATAGGGCATATTGTAATTATAGCATAAGAGCAGGTAGGTGCATGAACAAGTGAAATAATTAATAACTGATTTATACCATCGAAATCTTTCCCACAAATAATTCAGGTTATCATGATTTAGCTGTTTTTTGGGGGGGAAGTGGAGAGGGGAGGATTTGTGATACCCATTTTTCAAATATACAGGCAACAGGTTTAATTCAGTTAGGAAGGTGTGCAGTGATTAACATGACCATGTGTTGGACTCTATTCAGTGATGTGAGTTAAGTATGAGTGATTTTTAACAACTTTTATAGCTAATGCAGTCTATGGTATTATAATGACCAAAGATCAATGAACTCAGGTCACAGAATAGCCCATTTATGATAAAGCAGAGAATCTGATTCTGGTTAACAACTGAAATTCAAGTGAGATGTTACATCATTATCATATTCACATAACATGACAGAAAAGAAAAACTTCAAGGCCACCTACCTGAGGTAACCAAATATGTGTTAAAGTCATGTGTCCTTCTCACAATGCAGAAATGGGTGGACAACCAACCTTTGACCTTCATAAAGCACCAAGCGAGAATATAGTTCACAGTAGCTGGCTGAATCATTTGCAAAACAGGCTACACTATTACTAAACTGGATACAACATGATGTAAAACACTCTGGGATCTATTTACTAAAAGTGAGATACAGGTGAGTAGCACATTTAAATCTCTCAGACTTAACTATGCATTGCACAGGGACAAACCTGATGTGTTGCTCTTACAAGAATAACGAAAGTTGGCCCTGCATTATGTTTCCGATGAGGGTATAATTAAATTCCAATTCATTTTCACTGACAGTAGTCATTCATAAAGTTCTTCCTAACTAAATAATAATATGCAATAATTTAACCATTCGATGAGCGGGTCCAGATGCTCTTCTAGAAAGTGAAGCTCACCAGATGCGTCCCTTTATTTTTGCACCTTGATTTTCTTAGACTGTATACTAAGTGCTTGGCTAAAATACTTCAATTTCCAAACCATAATGCCAGTCAGTCACATGTCTCCTTATTTGTAAATGAATTAATAAGTAAGTGGAAAGTTATACACAAGTAGTCACAGTGTTTAGTACACTTAGTACAGATAGAAAACAAGCAATCCTGTTAGAAATAACCTGAACAAGACTTTTTTTTAGAGATTGGAAGAATTGACGCAATTTGGAATAATACAGGTATGTATGTTCCATGCCAGGAAATAGTTATTATGTTTAAAGGAATAATAAAATGTGTGTTTGTGTTTTTTAGTGAGAAATGTCAGGATTCATGATATGGAGGTCAATCATTTAGACATACAGGGGTAAGAGAGTTGTAAATAAATATAAAAGCTGTATTTAATTTGGAGCAATCAGCAGGAATAATCCCATGGTTTTCATTATATTTGTCATTCTTTTAAAATGGGATGAATGAAACTAAAATAAAAATTCTAGAAGAGTGTAGTATCAGGTATATCAAGGGAAGAACTGGTATCATTAATATGTGCTATATCTAGGATATAGAAAGTAACTCTCCAAACGGGGTGACCGGATACCATAAACTTCTAAAAACACAGGTTTTATGAAGGTATACAAAAAACTTATCCTAATAAGGTTGGCTATAATTGTATAAAATTAATATAAATGAGAGGTTTTGGTTATATGAAGTGGCAAATTATTTTTTTTTTCTTTCTTTCTTTTTCTTGTTTAAGATTGTTTTATTATAGAAGTTGGATACAAACCAAGGAAAGAAGATACATTTGCATGATATGTTAATAATTCACAGATACTATTAACATATGGGATACATCAATATCAACTTTCCGTCAATATATATTATTTAACATATACATGCTGAGATGTATATGTTATATTATTATACAATATGCATGTCAGCTGGTTGGGGGTAGTCATGCAGATATACGTGAGAAATTACAGAAGGTATGGTGATATTCTTAACGGTGTTGATCTCCAAAGGGTGGTTAAACTCACCCGCCACGCAGTGGTACACTCCTACATAGTGGGCGCACAAAGCAGTTTATTCTGCTACCAAAAAAACCTAGTTGGGGGAGGTGTAATTAAGGCTCACAATTAATCCTTTGGACAGCAAGCATGAACCAGATTGAGGAGCCAACAACTTCAACAATGTGCAAGCAGTCTATTAACAATACACTGTACCTTTGCATTCCATAGTGACACTGAAAGGGCCTATAAATGCAAAGGTTCTGCTTTGGGATTTTGCTCTTCTTGGCATAGGCGCTGCGTTTTTGTGTGATTGGCTAATCAGTGTCTCACATACTGGACTTTAGAACAGCTGCATATGTGTGACTCGTTGGCATACAGTGCATGTCTGATGAGTGGCTAATTTGATATTGTTTGTTAGAAGAATTGTTAATTCACGGCTGGTTGACATGTAATTCACCTGTAGCTGACCGGCAGTCTGCATATCAATGCATCACGTCTGCTTCTGACACACATGTTCTTTCAAAGGCCACATCCCACTGTCTTACTTTTGTCCCATCCATGTTTGGAGGTTTTTATTTAAGTGACCAGATGTTTAATATGAAATCCGGGAACATTTATTTTTTCATTTTTCAAATAGTAAAACATTTATCTACTGAGAATATTTTTTTGCAGACTATGTACACAGTGTATGTTATATTGCTTCTCACATTCCTTTCTGAAAGCACAGAATACTGTTTTACATTGGTGTTTTCATTGGAACTGTGTGGGCAAATGACCTGGTGCTGATCTGAGGACATTTCCTAGGATATATTTGTCCCAGGGCAAGTGGTTTCAATCCAGGGAGTGTCCTCTGAAACAAGAGATGTCTGGGTCACTCAACATTGTATATTTAAATAAATTGAATTATTTTATTATGTAAAATATGTTGCTACTTTGTAAATTAAGCAACTTTTTCCAGTATGTCTAAATGTTTGATGTTATCTACTAGCTGTATGATGTGCTTACCCTTAATGGGGCTGTCACAGTGTTACTAGGGTTGCCACCTTTTCTTCAGAAAAATACCGGCCTTGGTACTGTCTGCATAGACTTAACATTGGCCTGATACCAATTTTTTACTGGCCTGCAGTTAAAATACCAGCCAGGTGGCAACCCTAAGTGTCACCTAAACCGTGTTCTAGGGGTAACTGTGACTTTCCAGCTGTTCCAGGACTCCGTCTCCCATAATCAGCGAAGAGGCTGGTAGAGGAGTATGGGAGACGCAGTCTTGCAAGAGCTGGATAGGCGTAGTTTGGCCACCACTTTATATTGTCAATGTAGAGAAGAAAAAAGATCAAAAAGTATCCATACAGAAGACATTTTGGGGGGGAAATGATCCATACAGAATATCAATTTTTTTAAAGTGTCTGTAGTATCTACTATTCAATGGGAAATGTACAATCTCAAGCTGCAGGTGATGTCATAACCAAGGAACTCCAGAAGCATTTTTAAAACATATTTTTTCTTTATTTATGCATTTGCATGTAATTCTGCTACCACAATATATAGATCATTTTTAATTCTGCAAATTCTCAGTATAGATAATATGTATTTGACTGACTCCCTTTAGCATGGCACTTTGGAATCGATAAACTAATAATCATTTTATAATGTAATATTTCTAAACACATGCCAGCATTTATGATGAACATTGGTGTGGAGCAATCCATAGATATAGTCCAAAAGCCTAACTTAAAGACACATCTGACCCAAAAAATCTGGATAGATTATATTTAACCTTTTTATGCTGCAGAGTTAGATACATCTTCAAATGATGTCATCATATTCCACAACCGGTTATTCCCAGATATATAATGTCCTCCTTGTTCTTAAATCAAAACAGAGCTGTCTGCTCTTATAAGAGTTTCACCCTGGCAGCTGTTCTTGCAACAATAGGCCCAATAATTGTAGGGGCAGCTCAAATATCAAACGTTTAACTCTTGCAGAGCGGCTCTGACGATATAAAAGCTGTCCCAGGAGAGAGTCAGAAAACTAAACCTCCATCAGAAGTTAGCGTGACTTTGATTCTTCTATCTACAAAAAATGGGCTATAATTTCTCTATCTGTGAGATGCCCTCTCAAGTGTCTGAAGCCTTTGTGGAGAAGACAAATGACAACCAACGTATCCGCTGGAATGGTGTATAATAACGTAAAATGACAAGCTTTCCCCAGCTTGTAATTAAAAAATGTAGGGATACTTTATACTGGCATAGATTAGGTTAAACTGATCACAAGCAGTTTAGTTAACTGTAATCTGGCAACGTTTCCAACCAGCTAAAGATATACATGTAAAGTTAAAGAACAGGTACAATCATTGAGTGGGAGGTCTCTGCTGACCCAGATTATATTTTTTTTTTCCTTTCTTTTCTTAGTTTTTAATGTACAGAAAACAAAGAAAAACATACACAAAAGCGATATACAATATACAATAAACAAGTACATGATCTTAGTAATTCAAGTTTAGACTAATCAAAATGTAAAGATGTAAGAGCCTGTAGTTGTAATAAGTTCCTATTGGTCAATCTTGCTCAGTCAACAATGCGAATTAGTCGCTTAACCTTACATACACGTTAAAAATAACTAGTTGAGGGGTTCTCAGAGGGGGGGAGATTTGACACTTTCTGGAGATTACAAAATGGAGGAAGTGGACCCAGATTATATTTAAATTAATACCATTTTCCTAAAATATTGTATTATTGTATTACAATTGTTAAAAATAGTTTTAAAAAGCCACATACTGAGACATATTATACAAAAATGTATATAATGCTACAAAAAAAAAGAAATAAAAATATATAGAAATATGAAAATTATTTTTGGTGATTCACAGTTTGCGATGAGTTAGAATTGGGTTAAAGTACTAAAACTCGTAAAGGATGTGTGAAATTGGGTTAATATACTAGTACTCGTAAAGGTGTATGGAATTGGGTTAATGTACGGATACTTGTAACGGTGTATTGAATTGGGTTAATGTACTGGTACTCGTAAAGGTGTATGGAAATGGGTTAATGTACTGGTACATGTAAAGGTGTATAGAATTGAGTTAATGTACGGGTACTCGTAAAGGTGTATTGTATTGGGTTAATGTTCTGGTACTTGTAAAGGTGTATTGTATTGGGTTAATGTTCTGGTACTTGTAAAGGTGTATTGTATTGGGTTAATGTTCTGGTACTTGTAAAGGTGTATTGTATTGGGTTAATGTTCTGGTACTTGTAAAGGTGTATAGAATTCGGTTGATGTTCTGGTACTCGGGGTATGGAATTGGGTTAATGTACTGGTACTCGGGGTATGGAATTGGGTTAATGTACTGGTACTCGGGTTATGGAATTGGGTTAAAGTACTGGTACTCGGGGTATGGAATTGGGTTAATGTACTGGTACTCGGGGTATGCAATTGGGTTAATGTACTGGTCCTCGGGGTATGCAATAGGGTTAATGTACTGGTCCTCGGGGTATGGAATTGGGTTAATGTACTGGTACTCGGGGTATGCAATTGGGTTAATGTACTGGTCCTCGGGGTATGCAATAGGGTTAATGTACTGGTCCTCGGGGTATGCAATTGGGTTAATGTACTGGTCCTCGGGGTATGCAATAGGGTTAATGTACTGGTCCTCGGGGTATGGAATTGGGTTAATGTACTGGTACTCGGGGTATGGAATTTGGTTAATGTACTGGTACTCGGGGTATGGAATTGGGTTAATGTACTGGTACTCGGGGTATGGAATTGGGTTAATTTACTGGTACTCGGGGTATGGAATTGGGTTAATGTACTGGTACTCGGGGTATGGAATTGGGTTAATGTACTGGTACTCGGGTTATGGAATAGGGTTAATGTACTGGTACTAGGGGTATGGAAATGGGTTAATGAACTGGTAGTCGTGGTATGGAATGGGTAAATGTACTGGTATTTGGGGTATGGAATTGGGTAAATGTACTGGTACTAGGGGTATGGATTTGGGTTAATTTACTGGTAGTCGTAAAGGTGTATGGAATTGGGTTAATGTCGCCAACTTTCTACTGTGTTTTTCTGCTGTGAATTTACCACTGATTCCTTTTATATGTAAAACATATAATACAGTGGATACCTCCTTGTGGGATATACTGATACTATCAACACTGTTCCACATTACATTACTGCGCAACAGCACTTGCGCTAGTCTCAGAGCAATACCAGGTAGTAAGTTTTATCATAAATGAAGATGTAGACATTTGTGCTGTGTTGCTTTATTAAATATTATCATTAATATTAATCTTTAAAACTTATATCATTTTGTGTAAATACCCTCCTTTTGAGATTTGAGGTCATGCAATAGTCCAGTATATTAATACATATAATAATAGTCATATATCTTGACAGTTGACATTTCTTCTTCTTGAGAATATAGTTACACAGATCTGGTCATCAATCAATGTTAGCTCCAATGCCCAGCTTTTGAATATAACCATTATTGCTGCAGCTTTTTCTGTATTGTCTTCCCAGCTATTGGAGTCTTTTGTAAACTCTCTGCCTTTGTTTTCTGCATAAACATTTCCTATTATCTATCATTTGGTGTCAAATAACTTGACATTTTGCCGGAATCATTTTTGTCTCATTTGATGACATTGACTGCATTGTTCTGTAGGGTTGCTATGTTGTGGAAGATTGGTGAGATATATTTTGTCTTTGTGTTGTCACTCACCACTCTGTATTTCCCAGGTTTCCCTGCACCTGGATCAGTTGCTTGTAAATTGATGCAAATGCTAGAAATGGTTTAGATTTTATCCAGTTAGTAAAGAATTATTTTCAACAGATTGTCCTCATCTTCTACCTCTTGAAATGGGACAAAAATATAAAATGAAAAAGTCATAGCAAACTCTGACCAAGCCACCAAACATTTTTTTGAAACCTGGCAATGCTACATAAATTCCCTATCACCAGCACTTAAACAACAAATAAAAAGCACTTTCCAAAATTCTCCATGGTACATGGAACAAATCCTACGTGGTAACCCACCCATCCCTTAAACACGAGGCCCCATCCCCTTTCTCATTCATTCAAATAATATATCCACCGTCCCAGGTGTGATTTTTTCAATGCTCCAAAGCCAAATCCCTACCAAATCAAAACAGAATCAATCTAAAACCATTCTTGATCATACAATATCTGGAGACATGATTCTATGTTCGTTTGTTTAATTGTTGTTTTATATTATAATATATTGTAATTCTGTTAAGTATTTTGGGTTTTGCAAAAGACGTTTTAATGATGATCAGCCCATCGTACACAAAAGCTCTTCCCTTGACATGTCAGAGGAGGATCTCTCTCATCAATATAGCAAAGCTACACCCCAGAGAATCATATATATAAGATATCATTTCAGAATCTTTTCTCAAACATGAGGATCTATTTGTATTTTCCCATCACAGCTCATCATCTGCTATATATATCTATACTAGTTTATCTATGTTCAATATCTGATTGTATTTTGTTATAACACAAATGTCTGACATTTGTACTGATACGTCTGATTGATAGTTATATGTTCCTACAAGGAATAATTTTTGCTGTCTCTGCTTGTTTTGTCTTTGATGTTTGTATCTTGTAAAACCCTTAATAAAAAAAGAAAAAAAGAAAAAGTCATAGCAAATGCAAACATCCCTGCTGTAAGCCAAAAAAAATTATCCAAGGGGTGAAAAGAATAGACCAGTGGAGCCCTGTGAGTTCCATATTGTGCAAAATTCTGTTGAAGCCCCCTGTGGCATCATATACTCTCCTAGTTTAGCCAATTAGAATACAGCCTTCATCTCGCATAGACTAAATGGAGATTAAATGATTGGTTCGCTGCCAGGTTTATATTAAATCCACTGTGGAGGTTGATTCACCCCAGATTTTGATTACATGAATGAATTATTTACACTGGCAGGAATCTATTATCCGAGGAGACTTCAGGATCTAAACATCTCTAGGAATCACACATATAGATAGCAGATTCTTCAATGGTATCGTCAAAAGGTCTATCCAGAAACGTATGAAATGTATTAGAGATTTCGCTTGGACAGGGAAACAATGTCTCATATCTGGTGAGCTCAATAAACCAATAACGGTTTGGAAACTTTTTTGAAGGCTCCGCCTACAGTGTCCAAAATATGTTCAGATAAGTTTTGTAAATAAAAACAAGCAGATTTGTCTGGCCATTTTTTTTCCCTCAACACGTACTATCTCTTTAAATCTGCATATACAGTACAAATGAGTTAATGCTGTTTCCATAGCAACAGTCCTGTCTATCAACACACACTCTCCTTCTTGTGTTACATCACAGCCCACAAAACCTGCTGAAAGCACTCTGCCCTGCATTCCACTATGAAAAGATATAACATCAGAGCATGCACTCCATGAAAACCTATTATGATATATGATCCTCTCAGGAGGACAAATGCTACTCTTCTCTTGCATAATTCCACATACTAATCTGATCACTTTATCACCCTTCTAAGTTTTCATGGATTACTTTCTCCAGTTACATAAGAAGCTCACATACTCTTAGTTTAAGTGATTTTTTTTTGTGCAGGTACATGTCATTCTGAATTACTTATAAAATGTCCATCAGGTCCAGATATATTGTGTTGTTTTGTATCCTTTTATGATTTTACAAATGTATACACTATATGAGCATAAATATTGGGACACACCTCTTAATTATTGAATTCAGGTATTTCAATCAGACCCATTGCCACTGGTGTATGAAATCAAGCACCTAGCCGTGAGAATGTTCCTTGCCTGACTGCTTTGTGCAACTGTAAAGTTTGGTCTAGGAGGGATAATGGTAAATAACTGTTTTTCGGGGTTTGGGCTAGGCCCCTTTCTTTCAGTGAAAGAGAATCTTAATGCTGCAGCATGCCAAGACATTTTGGACAATGATATGCTTCCAAATTTGTGGGGGAACTGTATGGGGAAGGCATTTTCTATTACAGCATGCCTGTGCCCCAGTGCGCCTAGCAAGGTCCATGAAGACATGGTTGGATGAGTTTGGTGTGGAAGAACTTGACTGGCCCATGCAGAGCCCTTATCTGAACACCACCGAAGCCAGGCCTTCTCGTCCAACATCAGTGCCTGACCTCACAAATGCTCTACTGGGTGAATGGGCCAAAACGCCCACAGAAATGCTCCAAAATCTTTTGGAAAGCCTTCCCAGAAGAATGGAAGCTGTTATAGCTGTAAAGGTGGAGGGGGGGCAGCTACATGTATTAAAATACACAGGTCGGGTGTCCAAATACTTTTGTCCATATAATGTTTGTCTGTTCAGAATTAAGTGAATCTTTTTACATTTTACATTGATATCTTTAGGTTTATTACTAATGTATTATTCTCTATGTCAATGTATATTCTTTACTTTTTGCATTGTTTCTTTTTATTTGTATCTTACTCTACTCTAAAACATGCTTTAATTCTAGCCTGTTACAGTGTAACAACCTCAGCTGTAGACCAGTAGCAGAGAAATTTGGATGCTTTCAGCAAACTATTATCCTTCTGTGGGGAATTAGTAGTTAGTAGGGAGTTGTCAGCACTTATATCCTACCGAGCCCACCAGAACCTCTCTTTATATTTATAGCACTGAACTTCCAGGCAATCCTACTGCCATTTTTATCCATCCCCTCCTTAACCAGAAGTGTGGAGCATGCCCCGGAGGGCTATTTAAACCTGCTCTGTGTTTTATCTGGTTGCCTGCAATAAAGTCCTGCTGCTTGCTTCACTTTGGGCAATCTTTACTAGTGTGACCTTACATATAGTACTTGACTGCCTTTCCTGACCTCACTGATTGTTCCTGCCCTGACTCCTACCTTAATTGACCACTCTTCTACCTAACTTCCTGTGTATGATTATGCTTTGTCTCTCAATTGACCACCACCAGTCCCAAAAATTGCTCTGCTCTCCAACAAAGCCACTGTCTCATCCGTGCCTTGTACAAAATTTAAGTAATCCTCATTCCCAGATTGATAGTTCTTTGACTCAGCTGATTAGCCAGACTCATATTCAGTTTCACAACTCTGATAATCCCATCTCCTTTCACTGTAGTCTTGCGGTACCCCTGTGGTACACTGACCTGAAGTTTCACTTTTCTTCAGAGTCTGTCTCCATTGCTCAGTGCCTCAGTCCTGCTTTTCCCATTCCAGTTTGCTGGTGGTTGTGGGGGTGCAGCATTTACCCTGTCAGAGATCCTAAGGCTCAACCAAGGGTACCGTTGCTTGGGAAGAAGACTTCAAGGATGCCTTCCTATCAGACCTTTCGTACATACCATCCAGCAAAGTGGATCATGAGGTCTCGCATTGCGGATTCATATTTTGGGGTGGCAAGCAGACCACACAGTCTAGTTCTGTAGTACCAATCCCAGTGCAGTATGTATTAAAATAATAGAGAGTATTTCTGGGTGAATTCTGGTGAGACCTAAGCTATGGCTTTTGGTACAAAACAAACCTACATCACAGACATTAGTA